>CM040400.1:57506798-57861798 GCA_022702515.1 Ilyophis sp. 1 JC-2022 | reverse complement strand
CATATTGGAGAGGCTCTGCAACATACGGGTGCTGGATGGTGGTTTGTAATGGCTTAGTCTGACATAGGAATACCATTACAGGGAAAAAGGTTTTGTAGAAAGAAAGCTTTCTGGGGCAGAGGCCGAACAAACAGTTTCACGCAGTGTCTGCACATCTGAAATATTGAGCCACCTCTTCAATTCTCTCACCAGAGATCAAGCAAAGGAAATCTAGGCAATCTTCCCGGCCAACTTTGATGGCCGGCTGATTTGGTGAAACGAGCAGGGCCTCCTCATTTTCATTGCACCCCGGTCAGGCAAAGAGGAGGCGAAATCACACACAGGTGATCGCCTTTCTCATCATTTTCTTTGATGTATTTTTTTTCCAGTAAAGCACAAATCTAGTCAGGAAAGGAAAGTCGTCCGAACTGCCATGTTGCTGTTAATTACAGGTGCATTAATAAAATTGGGATGGGTTCCATGTACTGTCGAGCCAGCCGTGCATGGTAGTGGTTATGGGCTGGTTGCAAGGTTCAAATCCCCATTGGACCACAGACATTGTATATCCAGATGCATGAATAAATAACATGTTGAATATTAAAACATTAGCAGTGTAATTTGCTCTGGGTAAGAGTGTCCATTAAGAAAACAAATAAAAGATAAAAGTGACCCTTGAAGCCATTCTCACCTTAAACCCTCCTATGGTTTAGGCAAGTTTCCAAGGAAGGCTATATTTGTATTTGACCAAATATTTGCTTCCGCCATGTCTGGACATATTAATATGTTATATAATGCCAATATGTAGTTATATCTGAGATAAATCAGGTCTTCTGCATGTTAATATTTACAGTAGACTTTACTGAAAAGGAGTAAACAGTGCAAGCCAGAGCTGGTCCACAGGTCAAAGTGATGTCATGTTCTGTAAGGAACAAACATGATCTTTCCCTGTGAAAGAAGAGATATTTCTAATTAGGTGAATGCACTGCCCTTACTGGCTGCTGTAGTTATTTTTTCTTTAATTACAGCAGTATTTTCCTCCCGGGAGGGCAGGTGTCCTATCGTTTCAGTGGTTACAGTGATGTCATGTACATTCAAAGCCCTCACATGACCTTTTCGGATTCAGAGGAGAACTTTGTGATTAGGCCAGAACATGGCCCTGCTCGGGTGTAGGCCAGAACACAGCCCTGCTGGGGTGTAGTCAATGCCCTCCCCCCTCGGTCACCTGGTGATTAAGCCAACATCACAAGTTGTAGTAATTGAAAATGCTGCCATTTGACCAGACAGGAATGTGACTTGACCATGCTGGGTGTGTTGAGTTAGGCCCACGGTGAGCCTCAGTGGGGGGTGGTTGGGCTGTCTCTGCAGACGCCTAGAGAGACAAGGTGAAAAACAATGACACTTAAAGCCAGTGCCCCCCTCCCCCCCTTGGGATCCCCTGGTAACATCCTCTAATTGCTTTCTGCAGCAGAGGTGCATGATGGGATTCTGGAGAACATGTGGAAATCAATCGGAAAGCTGTTTCTGAGAGCATGTTTGCCTTTCTTACACTCTGCAGACAAACACTAATTCGGGTCAACAATTAAAGGGCACCTTGGTTTATTTGCTGTTATTTTGGCTGATGCACTAGACTTATTTGGAACGTGAAATTAATTTCACACAAATGTTTACTTGAACAGGATCCCTGGGAATAAAAGGTTCCGTTCGGACGTACGGTGCCAAGCACTCTGTAAATCAATGCCTTATGAATGCTTGGTATAAACAGAGAAAGAGAAGAGCACCGGAGTGCTTATTTGCTTCAGGACTAATGAAAAAGGGGGCTCATTGGGAGCACAGTTCTTTCAAAATGTCAAAAAGAAAATGAGTCAAAGAAAAGGCACTCCTTTATGAACATTAATAACCTTTATTAAGCTGACAAAGCAACACCCACGTCTTGCGGCCACACGTAGACCCTGACAAAGGCCTACGTGGAGCCGCAACACTTACAGTAGGTGTTGCTTTTCAAACTTTATGATAGCCATGTCAATAGGGCCTAATAAAGGCTTGGTATAAATACTTGCTATATAAATGGTTGGTTTAAATGCTTTGGCGTATCAAACCTGACACTTGCTGTAGGGTTTTATTGCCATACAGGAGTTGCAAAAACTGCAATGTAAAATAGTTCCAACTCAAATGTCTGGAGTGCCGGTGGAAAAGTACCTAATTCTATTGCCACAGTATCATTGTGTCCAATGAAAAATCTACCTCAGACAGATACATATGTAAAGACAGACCTCCTGACTTTATTATGCATGGCTAGTTTAGCTAAGCTCTGATCAGAGCTGTGTAAAATATTGTCTGCCTTTTTTTCGCTCTTGGTTTGAAGGGCTGACCTCACAGAGAAGCTGATGTCACAGAACCGCCCCTCACCCAGATAAAGACATCGCTCGGTGCATCAAGAATCTAGTTGCATGGCTGCTGCTATCAAAAAAGCTACGTCATATAACATTACCCGGTTCGATATCTCTGATGCTGCAGGTGAACAGAACGGCAGAGATAATCCCCCATGAGCTAAACACCGCTCTGAAAGACTGGTAAACAGTGTTAACCAATCAGTTCACAGCAATTTAACCGTGAACAATGTGACTACCATGTGACAAAACCAAAAGCAGCCTCAAAGCAGTTATAGTACACAGGGGCCTGGGGTTTTACAGCATGAATGAGAAGGGTCTGTAGTTGCACACCAGTAACTTCCTGGGAATGCTTTCTGAGGTCTGTTTACTGATTAAGGATTCCATAGACATAATGAACCTTCCGCCATCCATTAGAAAGGCAGAGTCTTTTTTCTTCCCATTTCTGAAATGAATATCCTGCCCTATCCATTCAAGTGAATTGATCCGCCATCTTCTCTCCAACGTAAGTATTGATAGGACTTCCTCTGTGTGGATGGACAATGAAGACTGTTACATGAACCGCTGACCAACATACAGTAAAGTAGGGAGGGTGTGACAAGGACTTTATGAAGGGTTAGGTGTGTGCGGAAAATTGTGCAAACACTAATCTAGCGCCTAAGCCACTTTACGGACCTGCTGTTTTTAAATTATAATCAATTTAGATATGAAGGACATTATATTGCTCCAGAAGTATTTATTCTACACAAAATATACTGTTTGAACATTTGCATAACATGTATTTGTGGGAATTTGTATGCTATAAATAAATATGGAATAACTCCAGCATTCTGGTGATTTCCACAATGCTGACATATGTTAGCACATTTTAATATTGTCTTAATTTTTCTTATTTAATATTGTCTTTATTAATGCTTACAGATTCTTTATTAGTACATACCAATTGGAGCTTGAGGTGTCACAATGTTACTGTCCTAATATAATACTTTGCATATAGCTTTATTCATCCTGTTGTTTTAAACCCTGGAAAAAGTTGGATGGTGCTTCATGTAAACATAGAACAGTAGTAGAGTGTCAGCATACTACTGATAAACTGATCATAATAATAATAGTGATAAAGTAATAGCTATGCATAGTTGAAACAGTCACCTTCTCTGTTTGCATGCATATAATAAATCTTATTCATAAATTACTATTTACATTGGAAAATATTGGCCTGTATTTAAAAAAAAATCTGCCCCCAGGGAGTTGTACTGGAAGACCACTGCTCTAGACTCCTCACTGCTCAATCAAAGGTCAGTGTTTGCTGTGGGGAGTAGGAGAGAGAAGAGGCCTCCAGTGTAAATCTACTGTGGAGAGAGGACTTTTGAGAACAAACCCCTCCCATTGACTGGAAGCACTACCACGCTGGGTACACCAGACAAAGGTCCTGTTTGAGGTTCAGTCTCCTGCCAAATATTTGCCTTTGTGAGGCCAGACCAGAGAGGCAGAGGGATGTTTTGCATCTTCATAACCCTCCGCGGTGCAACCAACCCCATTTTTTGGGGGTGTCTGAGTTGTCCTTCTTTAGCATGACCACTGGTTGCAGTTGTGCCAAAATCTAGAGCAACCACCACAAACTTGTCTTTGTCAAAAAATGGGTTCCCAGGAGAAAAAAAATACGATATTTTAATCTCACTGCATTCCATTGCTTGTATTAAAAAGGCACTTTATTCACGAAAATTGAAACAATCACTTTCCCCTACTGATCTGCTTCTATTTGGTTGTCAAAAATGTTAATCTTTCCTTCGGCCTGAAATAATGAGCTGGCTTTATTGGTCAAAGGCCATAATAATTTGAGCTCTTATTTTATAAACTCATTTCTGCAGACTGACATTGTGATAGGAGCAAGAATAATAAATCACAAACACGTCCCCGAAGATTGCATTGTAAATGTCAAACTAGACAGGAAATTGTAATTAAAGAAAGGAAATTGCTTCAAAGAAGCACTTGATTTTAAAATGAGCTAAGCATGGAATTTTGTAAGCATTTAATTATGGCCCAATTTGCAGAGACTGTTTAGTTTTTTTTTTTCCATTCTGTCTCAGTCTTATTATAATTCTCTCCTTTGCAGCATGGCTATTCAGGGCTCACGGTGGAGAAGAGAGTGGATCTCTTTGACCAGGATAGAGCTTAATTCTTATTGCTCTCTTTTGCAATTTAGGTGATGGTTTGATGATATACTTTCATGCAATTATCACTCTGTACTCTTTTCTTTAAAGTTTCTATTTACACAGAGATAGAAGGCATTCAAATTCACACTGGTCTTTCAATAATTTGGTCCATTTTTGTGATCTAACCCCAAACGTTTCAATAATTACATACTGTCTTGTGGGGAGAAGGTACCTGACAGCTGTAGAATTGAATGAGCAACAAAAAATATTGGATTCTACCCATTACTATTTATTTATGCAGCAATAACAACAGAATGCTGGGAAGAGATTATTTTAAATAAAGCTATTGGTTACAAGCGTTCTCGCGCAATGTCTGCTATTCTGAAGGAGACGTTCATTCACTGCTTCTCATTTCAAAAGCTTCCTCTAAAATGACCTTTCCTTCACTGACTTCTCCATAGAGGAAAAACTTTGCATCCTTTGTGACTCACAGTTGTTGTTTTTTTTTTTTGCTTAAAATAATTTCTCGGATCAACTCAGTGCTTTTGTATACACGTCTGAAAAGAGAATCACTAAAATACATTTCTGTGTATCATTATAGGCAGACAATACTTTAAAAAAGCACTAAACGGTATATCACTCTTCACACTATTCACAAACTGTATGTGTTACAATCGCAAAAGCATTCTCATATTATCCTAAGGGTCAACCTTTTTTAAACACAAGCAGTATCAATACATTTGAGTGAATTCTAGAGCAATTCACTTGATCCAATGGAAATATCCCCTTATAAAAATCTGAATTTCTCATTTCAATATTTTTAAATTCAAGACTACTGCTCAGGCATGTTACTGCATCACAGGAGACCCATCTGGAAAATAGAATTATTTGCCTTTGTGTAGTAACTACTCTCTCCAGGCGTGTGTTGTGGTAGAGTAGAGCAAGGGTGGGGTTGGGGTGAGACCCCCAGAGTGACGGTCGTCCCCTACTGGGTGGGGAAGTTTGGAGAAGCACTGCAAGGGAACTCTCCTCCTCGGCATCTTGGATCTCGGCCTTCATGGTGATGTCACACTGCCACCCCACAGACCGTCTGAGCAAGAGGAACAACAGAATTCCTGCTGAAGAGATCAATTATAGATAGAAGGAAATGAATGGGCAAAGTAATTTAATAAATTATTGAGTTGACGTTGTATATCTCGTACAAAAGCAAATGAAAAATTTGATTGTGCGTTTGGATGAAGCTCGATTTTAAAAAGAGCCTCAAAATTATATTTAATTATAAAAAAATAAAAAAAAAGATGTATTTTGAAGGCAGATTATCTTGAAGGAGGTTTCGACGGAAAGTAAAACTAATGAGGGCATTCAGAGCTACTGTATATGAAAGCAGCGCGGCTAAGTGAATGCGACGTTTGATCTGAGATACTGGTAAGGCCAAAGTTTAAAACATACAATTCCTGTCCGTTTTACTGACGTTTTTTTCCTCACTTGTATCATTCAAATATTTTATCATCGGTTTGAGAATTTGACACACAATTAAACTTGTATTTTTATACTTTTAAAGGATGACGACTCACCAGTGAAAAGGAAAATAAAACTGGCGGTAATTAGCTTCACTACTTTATAGTTTCTTCTGTTTGAACTGTTTCGGAAGGCGAAGGGTTGGAGAGACGGGGAGCATTAATTTATGCGCATTTTCCAAAGAGTCTTCCTTAGGACTCCTTATCACTACAGAGTCCTCAGAATCAGAGGGAATATCACAGGAAATGGAGCAGGTTCCTGGGCGAGGTGCAGCACCAGTTGAAAAGCCACGTTGGGATCCTCCGCTTGCTTAAGACACCGAACGTGCGCGTCTATGATGAGGGGCCGTGGAGACGGACTCAAACAACACGTTATCATCCGCCACTGTTACTTCACATGAGAAATATTCCCAGTCACTATTTATAAGATGAAAGCATCTCTTTAGGGAATGGCAAAATTAAGAGTTATTTCTTGCAATTAATTCATGCTGTGTAGCCAGCTGCTTGTTGCCACCACTCCCTCGGGACACAGTTATTTGTGTGTTAGCACGGCGAAAGGGCACCTACGATTGCTGTGTAGGAACCCCAGGACGGAGGAATTAAGGAACTCTCTTTTTGAAATGTATTTATTTAGGTAGACCTCAGTGTCTCTTAATCTTCAAAAGTCTTTCTCTTTCAGCTGTGCCTCAAATATAACCACCCCCACCTCCTTTCTCACACACACAAACACACATGCCCGCACGCACACATCCTTTCATGCTCCTGTTCTTGTAATGTGAAGACCTGTCCGGTTCCTTCGCCTTTATTCAACTATAGATTTTTCTCACTTCTAGCCTTTCATAGCCCCATTTGTCAGGCTCATAACCTACAGTAATATGAGCCTGATCAGGTTAACACAGATGAGAAATAATTACCCAACCTCCAGGAATATGTTTGCTAAGAAACCAATGGACAGTTAATTCCTCTTGTGAATTGTGATCTTATGTATGTGGGATTCCAATTGGGATTCAAACCAGCTCAACTACTGAACTGTAATACTGACTAAACCTTGTAACTTCCTGGAAACTCTAACTCTCCTCTCATCAGTGGACAGAAATGCAATGGAAAAAAGCACACACAATTCAACTGATAAACTCTAGAGAGGAAAACAGCACAACATTAACAGAGAACCGCGCAAATAAATGAACCAATCTCACATCTGTGGCCCCACAGAAACCACAAGCAGAATTAAGAGCGACTCGGCATGATTAATTGGTTATATCAGTGAAAAGGGATGCTAAAACCTGAGCTTTAATTGAATGTGAAACTTTGCTTTAGCTTTGCTCTGAAGCACTTTATTGAATTGCTTTCTCACACTTAAAATGTGCTTTCAGTACAGAACCCATTCTGAATAAAGGGTGGGAAAATCAATTATTACTTATTTTACTGAAAGTGTGCCGTGTTCGAGCAGTGCAAAGTTGAACAGGAAGTCTCTACTGTGTACTCATAGAGATACTGTTGGCTGCTCAGTGGCAATAGTCTAGTTTTACTTTTGCAAGTATTGCCTATGGACTGAACTTGTGAAGAAGTTGATGCATGTCTTTAGGCCCTGCTACAGTAATGGAGCGGTAAAATGGGCTCATGTAAAACCGAGAAACTTCACTAATGAATCCAATTAAATATTCTGAAGTATTAAATTATCATAAGACATCCGCTATTTTGGAAATTCGAATGAGAAATGTTTTGTTTGCATAAACAGTTTTACCTAATGAAAAAACTAGAATGATAACAAACCTCCCCCCGGCATCCGGCATTACATGAAATGTAAGGCAAGCGTGATCCTGTGGGACTGCAGGCCACAGTTAGCACTCGCATAGTTAGCCTTACATCCACATATTGGGACTCTGTGTAGCCCCTGTGCTTATGGATTTCTTTGTAAGAGGGGGGGGGTGGTCTCTGTTACTGTGACCACTCATCTGCAGTCCCCCTTTAAAAAAAGTGAGCGGAATCCAAATGGCCTTTGTTGCATTTTACCTGTCCCTGAAACATGATGAACGGACGAGCCGCCAGGTGATTGGCTGTTTTTCCACGACTTCAAGAACCGAAATCAGAGTATTTATGGCTGATGACTAATTCTGCTTACCCCTTCCCTGCAGAAGGGGGAGGGTTCATATTAAATACATTTTTGTGCGTGTGTTTGTGTCTGAGGATGAGAGAGAATGGTATCAATTAAGTCACCCATTAGCAAGGTTACAAAATGCAGGTGGCCTCCAGATCACGCTAATGTCCGAGCTCTTTCCTGCATTATAATTGAATTACTCTCCATAAAGGCGTCGTATTCTTCTTCTCTTTCAAGGGGAGTGGGTGGGGTACGAGAGCAGAGGGGGGGGGGGGAGGGGGGGGCTCCTGTAACTACCTGAGAAAGCAGCACATCAACTGCTGTTAGAGCTGACTTGAAGGTTAAATATTAGGAAGGAATCCAATTCCTCTTGTCTATTCAGCTCAGCGGTGTGTTAGATTGCGGCTGGAGTGTGCTTACAGAGTGTGGGATATGAAGTAGGCTAATCAATCCCCTCCGCTTCATTCATATCAGCCTCCTCCCCCCCCCGGGCAGGGCTTCTGCTTTCCGAAAGCCAATTCCACACGAAATAAGAACTGTGACCCGCAGCTAGACGGTGAAGTTGAGTTTTTTCCCCTTCATGATTAATCTCTTCTTGGGTGGCTTTCAGTGCAGGAGAGGGGGATGAGAGAGGGAGGAGGAGTTGAAGGAATAAAAAAACAAGGAAACATACAAGTGGGCTGCCTTGCGATGGGCAATTTCCTTTTCTTCTTACTTCGCAACAGGCCTCGGTGTGTTGGTGAGGCCAGCTTATCGGCAGGGAGAGCGCGAGCGCGCGCGAGAGTGAGAGAGAGAATTCATTTTTAACGGGGCCTCATTGACAGTGTTGACATTGAGAAAATGAACCACCTGATGTAACGATTAAACCCGGGCAGCCATAATGGCGGTTTGAACTGTGCCGATGATGCGTACGTTTCAGCAGGCCCCTGTCTGAAGGGCTATGGACTTCTCAAGAGATGGAGAGCCTTGTGAAGTGTTTGGTGACTAATAAATGTGCACGGGGCACACTGCAGAGATTGAGGGAGACAGTCAAATAATTATCTTGGTAGGAAAAAGCCCAGCCCTCCCCTTCCATTAGAATACACTCAAACCAACAGTCTGGTCAAAGTATACATTTTACCTACACCTCTTAACTTTTACATTTTGTTGTTTTCTGAATTATTTTCAGCCTTTGCTTTTTTACTGCGGGTGACAAATCTTTCCTCTCCCCGTGAGTCGTAGAAATTCTGTTAAACAACATCAAAAACGACCATTTCTAATTAAGGCTGCCAGCCACCTTGTGTGCCAAGGAATAGCGATTTAACCTTGAAGTAACAATACCACACTTTATAGGCTACAGTGATGGCTGCCACTGACCTAAGGCCTGTAAGCTAGGTTTTCCTCTAGTTTTTGGTTTTGCGCACAATAGCTTTTCTAAGTTTGACGCACTGTTCAACCTGTGTCACGGCCCACCCCACAGTGTTTATTGGTAGGGCGTGACATATTGGCTGAAGTTTGACAGACGGAGACTACCCTGCCAGCAACATACAGTTCCCTATGAAGCTGAGGGGAGTCAGGTGCAGAATTTTAAAGTACTGTTCAAGCGCATGGATGGGCCCTGCGATGTGGTATGGAATCCGGACCGTGCCAGTGCCGTCTATGTCTGGTAGCACGATGGACAACTGGCTCTGCCGTCGCCTAGGGAAGAGTTTTCAGTCGACCAGGATACCCATCGCTCGCCAGTGGGTGGCCTTCAGTCGACCAGGATACCCATCGCTCGCCAGTGGGTGGTCTTCAGTCGACCAGGATACCCATCGCTCTCCAGTGGGTGGCCTTCAGTCGACCAGGATACCCATCGCTCGCCAGTAGGTGGCCGGGCACCCACAAGTCCTCTAAGATGCAGATGCCTTCTTCAAACGCATGTCCGCGCGAGACCTGCTTGTGAACTGCGGCGCACCGAGAAGCAGCGATCGTCTTCGCCTGCCTAATCGGAGGGCGCACGCTCGTCCGCTGTCGCGGATCGATGCCAGCGGCCGCAGTGATGAGCGCTGATATGAGCATTCCAAATCTGAGAGAAAAAGGGGCAAAAATCATAAAAAAAGAGATGAGGAGCGGCTGAATGCCAAGCTGGCGGGCCGCTGTACTGTCAATTTGCAAAACAATAGTGGACTGCCAGCTGGCACTGATGGTGGTCTGATAGCTGCTTGCTTGCTAGATAAGATCAGGTGTGAGAAGTGCATGAACTGACGCCTGTTGCAAGAGAGGGATAGGCCACTACATATAAAGCAAAATGGGATCCTCTCTACAGTTGTTCTTTCAAACGAAAATTCTGCACAAAAAAAAAAAATATATATATAACCACCCGCAAGTTACTATTTTCTGTAATAGATGGTCCTTAAAACACAATAATACTCTTGAGTGATGTTCAGCCAGGTAGATTTCACATAAGTGGTTCTCTTGAATTTCTGTAAGGCAGGCTAGGAACAAGTTTTTTTTTGGGGGGGGGGGGGGGGGCACTGCGTTTAGGCTGTGTGGTTTCACTAGGGGGGACAGCGGCAGGGTGGGTGTGCCACCCGAGCAAAACTGGAGGTGGAGGAGGCGGGGTGAGGGGGTGTGGGGCAGTGTGGGGGGGGTGCAGATCGATAGAAAGGCAGAGATGTATGGGTGTGGGTGAGAGACCTTTCAAAGGGGAACATTTGTGCTTCATGGCTCATTGGAGTGAGTCAGAAATCTCCATGGTAAAACTTCTGCTAAAGTCTCCGTTTGTCTAACTTCAGCAAATATCAAAGTTATTTATGAAATATATGATGTATCACTGTTTCGTATTGGATAAGGGGTTGAGGCGCTTAGCAAGCTATGCAATTGAAAGCTTTTTGTAGAATTGACAGAAGATAGCTCCATACATACGTCTTCATTTAATATGGTAGGGCACCTGCCATATATGCTGTATGTGTAGAAAGTAAACACATAGGTGATATTTGAATGTTTATTTATTTCTAATGTGACCTTTGAATCATCTGGGGTTCGTCAAGCACACCACTGAGATGCTGATGAGTGCTTTAGACGTCTTAAGTACACTGGACTAATGAGCTCCATTAAAAGCTGTACAATAAAATGGGTTAAATGCAAAGGCTCTGTAGAAAGTAATCCCAGTCCGTTAAGTTAAAATCATACCATTAAGACAAGTGCTGCATTAAGAAAGATAACTTTCGCAACGTAATGCATGAAATCGCAACGTAATGCAAATACATTTATTTTTTAAAAAATACAAAAAACAAGGACCACACTAAGCAGCTGAAACAAAATCATATTTTAAGGCGTGCGTATTAATGCCTCTGCCCACATGAATGAGTTACTTGTGAAACTAATTTTGCATGAATTATTTAAGCCGGAGGATATAAGTACTGGTGTACTGCACCCACGGGGCCACTGGCATTCAAAGTAACATTTTACAGGCTCACAAGTACCATTGAAAATCAAGCAATTGCTTCTCTTGCAGATTCACATGACACTCTCTGTGTTTAAGGCCCTCATTCAATACAAACACAAAGTGTCATTTTATGGCAGAACTGGTATATAAGTTCAGCTATCCAGTCTTCTGTGTGCATCATGCCTCTGCTCCAGTACTATATTCTATATATATATATATATGTACTGTATATATAGAAATTCAACTATTCTTAAAGTGGATTTACAAATGTCCCGTACAAAATAATTAATTAATTAATTAATCAAATAAGATTGTGCAGATGTGCCCTTCTATATTTCAGTGTGAATGTCAACTGTCAGTAGAGAGGCTGAGTTGTCCTATCTAACATTTTAAAGGAGATGGTGAAGATGGTGATGTGAGCTTTTTCTCCTACTCCTCACTCTTCCCATCTCTCTCAATGATGGCAAGACACCAAATGTACCCCCTCCCCTCCGGTGTGTGGCACTTAGGCCCCCCCTTCCGCTTTTAATAACGTCTGACAGAAGACGGGGTGCACCCAATCAAACTTTTCTCCCCTCGTGCACTAGTGACAGGTCTCTCTGAGAGGCCCTAATGCACCGTCATTAGGGCTCTGCTCTCGGCTGCCTTTATCTCCACCAATCAGCCGGGCCTACCTCGGCCCATCTGTCCCAGTCAAGCAGAACCACTAGGGTGAGACAGCACACCTTTATTTTTTATCTGCTCTTATGGCCCAAATGCCTCCACTCTACTCTGCCACCTCTGGGAGAGTCCACTAGCCATCTGTGCAAGAAGTGCCATCGTCACCCACCTTCCTTCCGTAAACATTTCAAATGACGAAAACATCCACAGTTCTGTCTGAGGTTGGGGGGTGAAGTTGGGGGGGTGGGGTTAGGGTTCAGTGACCTATTCCTACTTTCATAAAGATTTTACAGTATTGTTTTCTATTGTTTTTCTCCCCATTCCTCTTGACCAATATGTGAGTTTATAGTTACAACCACCTAAAATGGTCACTCATCTTTGTGTTAGTCGACACGGATCTCAGATTCTCTTAAAAAAAAGAAATATAAAAAAATATAACTTTCTGTTCAGGAGAGTGCTCTGTAGTCGGCAGAGATTATGTTCTTAAAAGGCCAAAGATTTCAGGCTGTTCCCTGAGCTGTCACTGGTTTCAGTGGGCGGTTTTTTCTTTTTTTGAGTGAACAATCTGCTTTGGTTCAGGACGACAGCTGAAGCTGGATGCCTTCAAAAGCAGCAAGGTTACCAATGACAACCTTAAATCACTGCATATTTTCCAGTTCTGCCCTTTTGTACGGTTTTATACCGTTTAATTTTGGTATAGATATTGGAGGTACTAGCAGAAGAATCACGAGTGGTGATTATAGCGGCAGCGTAAACAAGCTCTTTTCAGAGATGGCTACATATTGCCATCGCCATCACAAGCTTAAAATATACATTTCAGGCTTATGAAATAACCATGACACGATGCCAAATAATTTACGTGTTCTCGATTTTTGTTGGCATGGAGAGGAGATCCTTCTTAGCTTATCAGTGCTTAAAGATGCATCTTTTAAAAGCCGCAGGCATATGGCACAACCTACGGAAGTTAATGATTTAATAAATCTGAATGCGCTGGCTCTCACTAAAGGAAGGAAGGGGTTACGGGGAGTTTGCACTCAAAGAATCCTGTCTTTATCCCAGGAATGGGGACGTGGGAAGATGAAACGCTTTTCTGAAACCTTTTTATTTTAAGGTGTCCATTACGCTATTATGATTTAAGCCGCACTGTTTTCCAAGTGGCTACACAGTGTAGTACAAGTACTGATTAATATGGAATTGCATGGAATTTCTTCTCTCTTTCCCACTCTAAAGGGCTTTGATCATCCAATCCTATTGCACACCCATCAGCCTTTTCCCCTCAGAGATGGGCTTTGCTTAATTGATTTTGCCAGGAGTAATCAATGCAGCAACAAGGATGCTTTCCACAACATAACCCACAAAAAACTCTAAATCTACACCATGTAAAAGCAAGCACTTAAGTGCATTCCATCTTAAAACCAACCCTCTTGTTCCTGCCTGTGACACCGCTGCAATTTTATAGTAAACGTTGTGGAAACCTTGTGCAAACATTGTGGAAATGTTGCTGTGTGTCGTGCTGAGAGACCTTCCCCTGTAGTGCCTTGGGTGCAGGTTCTGGACTATTCTAATCATATTTAACAGTCTGTGCCTAACTCTGAACACTGCACTGAATACACGCCCGAGATTGGAGGGTTTCCAAACAATCCGGAGCTCACCCAAGCTTAGAATTGGTTTTCCGTGGAACATCTCCCTCCTCCCTTTGGGCACCTCACCAATTTGACCAAATTTGTTCCATGGCTGGTTCTGAGCACCAGAAGTGTTTTCACCTCTTGCACTGCAATTCCTACAATTCACACGTTCTTTGCAGAATTCTTTGCCACTCGTGTAGTAAAAAGAAAGATCCTTGGAGTGTCCAGGACCAAGCTTGACGCAGTGCTAGACACTCTCTAAAGGCAGTCGGAAATATGACAAGCATGTTAGGCTGAATGGCCTGTTCTCATCATTTGTCACGTGTAATATTATGAGTGGGATCTGGCGCAGTGGGCCCGGCCTACTGCAACAAACATTAGAACACAGGAATGTTTGATGATGTGAACCGATCGTTCAGCCCATCTAGACATGTCATTTTCTTTAATGTCTAGAGAAAGCATTGTATCATGCCTGGTCTTCAACAGCCCCTGTATCTACTGGATTACCAAGCAATTTGGATCTGCCACACACAAGTGTATGATAATGTCCCAGCTCCACCGCCAACACACGGTGTTGGTAAGTCACTGATTGGCCCTCATGCAGTATTCCACCCGAGGAAGATATCCTAAAAAGCCCCTGTGTGCCTTGACATGCCCTGTGTGTATGTGACCGGAGGAACATTTCCATCGTGGTATGAAATTATGCTTAAAATTTCACAAAAGGTTCGAAGTTTCCATCTAGACTGGGATTCACGCCAGCCCCTCATCATCTCAAATCTCAGCTTCGTGTCCGGTGGCTTTCAGCTGAGAAATGGGCCTTAGTCTGCAACACTATAGGATGTAATAATCCAAAAAAACCTAATCCCAATCTTCCGCTCTACCTTCAGTGTTTGTGGTGTCCATTTACCTTAAATGAATTGAGTCGTTATAAACAATAACGACACAAACAGACAGCCCTCCCCACCCTCAGCCTGAGGGCAGTA
The DNA here is from genome assembly GCA_022702515.1 of Ilyophis sp. 1 JC-2022. Taxonomy (NCBI): domain Eukaryota; kingdom Metazoa; phylum Chordata; class Actinopteri; order Anguilliformes; family Synaphobranchidae; genus Ilyophis; species Ilyophis sp. 1 JC-2022. Next base: position 57,846,987 of record CM040400.1, on the reverse strand, counting down.
CTCGCACTGACTGTAGCCTGCTGTAATCAGACAGGTGAGGATCAGTGAGATCAGCCGAAGCATTCCCCTGACTACACACCCCCCCCACCCCCCTGATAGCCCCTGAAGCTTTAAACAAAACCTAACCCAGGCCTCTTAGACTCATTTCACACACGTTCACATACACAGATCTGCTCTAATGCTCCTCGTGCCACTCATAAAAATTCAATATGTCCTCAAAATGGCCCTGGGGCAGGATATCGCCTCTTCCTGAACTTTTTGTTTCTTTGCTGTTTTAATGTGAGACAAACACTCCACGGCAGAAGCACCTGTCTGTATGATATATTGCAGAAGTACAATGGAGCTACTAAAAGTTGATATACTGTAATTGTGTGAGATAATTAGAGTTATAAAGCCCCTGTAAATGCCCCATTGGGATCGGGGATATGAGATTGTCCACAGGAATGCACGCCTACTGCTTTTTTTAATTTAAGGGATGAGTGTTAGTGGAAATATCGTTTAGCCCTGTGATCACATTGGAGGTTTACATTTAGATAAAGACCTGAATGCCCCATAAAGCATTACTTTAGAGTTGGAGATAAGTGTGTGAATTAGGACGCCGTTAATACGCTTGAACGTAAACGCCGCCGTCACCCCAGCAGTCTGAATGCAAGGGCAGCTGCCTGCCACACGCAACAAAAGCACACGCCTCAAAGAAGAAAACACCTTGAAATTATTTAAACTCATTTCTCTCTTGGTATCTACAAAAAGTATCCATTATATGTGGACTATGGACAGACTGGATTTTTCTATTTGTAAAAGAGAATACCTTTGCTGATTAAAAAACGGGAGAGAAAATGGTGGACCGGGTTATATTAATGGTGGTTGTGGTAGTGGGGGTGGGCAGGAGGGGGTGTAAAAACAGGGATTTTTTCCTTCCCTTTTTTCCTTTCCAAACAGGCTTCACTCTTTCTTTCTTTCCCATTCCACCTTTTCATTCACGGCTCAAATTCATTAAACGGCGTGTCATTCCACATCGGGCCTTATGTGTTCACGGGATTCATTTATCTTGCGTTGGTTTTAGTCTCCCCGCGAAACATTCCTGGCTTTTGTGCCGTGGGACTGTGGCACAGCATAGTAAATCAAAGTGAAAGCGCGGTGAATCCTGTCGAATGCCACGCCACACCAGCACTCGTTCTTTACCTTCCTCTGCCCATATGTGCAAGGTGGACCTGGGGATTGTGGGTAATATCTGGCGTGTTGGTTGACAGCTGTTCCCTTCTCCATTTCGAAAGCACTGTGGGACCAGGGTCAATCAATGGCTGTGTTCCGTTATGCATATTTGTGGCCTCTTTAGAATGCATAGCAAGTACGGTCGCCATATTGTTTGTCATAAGTGTATTGCACAAGTATGCAAAAAGAAAGTACATACTATATTTCTTGGACGTGTACTTCCATACTTGGCAGAATGCAGAATTACCAGAATTTTACCATTGCACATAGAAAGCATCATTTAGCTTAGTGACCCCCTGCAAAATTATGCATGAAGGAATTTGTTACATATGCAACCTTTATAAGATCTCAATTAAGTAGTATAATAAGTAATCTCAATTAGGTTACTTATTTCATGATATATATCATGAAAATATTGAAAATTGTATTGTACCTTAAATGACAGTGACAATAACTGCAATCCACAGATTATGCCTATTGTACACTACACAGTATTTGTTGTGGAAGACAAATTTCAATATTGGAGAGAAATCATCACAGTTTTAGCTTGATCTGGGTGCCACTCGTTGTCATTCGTTTAGCGTGAGATGTTAGCGAATTAATCATCAGAGCTGTCCTGATCCAATATTTGTCTTTTCTTATCTTGGACACTCCAGCAAAATCAAACAGGTTTGATTTTATTGACAAGTCTTTAGGCATGGCTCGTATAGCTAGTGTGTGATGTATTACAGCACACTTTATAAACAATGAGTCTCTCTTCTGATGTAGCATAGCAAAGGCGAGGAGCAAGAAAGCTGGAAAGCCAGAGTTCCACAGAGGTGGGTTAGAACGATTCCATGGGACCTGACTGACAGGGTCCCTAAAAATATTGTGCATAGATTGGGTGTCCTGAGCTGGTGGGCCATAATGTGAGTTGTTGTCATGGGTCCCAAAATCCCGGGCGGCACCCCCGAATATGGCACGCCACAAAATTGTATAGGCTAGTTTGCCTACTTATTGGACTGAATGACTAGTGATTTGGACTGTGATTAAATGTGAGAGGACTCCATTTTAAGAGTTGTCTGAAATGCTTATAAGCTACTGCACAGGAGGCTTTAGCTAACTTTGTACATAGGCCTTCATGACAGCGATCACAGCTAGCTAACATTAGAAAACTATACTTGATGTGGCAAAAATGTATATGCTGTAATCAGATAGCTAATTAATTTCAGTTAGTAGCTGGAAGGTTAATAAATAGTTATTGACGCCAAGAAGTAGTCTTGACGTCTTCAAATGTTTTATAAATGTAATGAAATTGAAGCAATATGAAGTAGCCTAATATTCTAGGTAGCTTATTGTGCTAGGATTCAGCTCCTATCGTGTATAGAAGTACATAGGACACAAGTGGGCTATAATACATAACAATACAAACAATAACCAGTCCTCGAACATATATTTTTTTATATTAAATGGCCCTTTCCTGGCTTTTTCATAATTTATTTGGAGTGTAGATCCGGTAGGTAATTCTTGCGCCAGAAACAATGTTAATGCGCCAATGCGTCAGAAACCACTCATTGGTCCAAATGTCTATGGAAGCAAGCGTTCCTGGTAGTATATATTTATGGTATACATTTTGCTGACATTTTGCTAGTCTTTTCTGGTAGCTTGCTAACAACATTGAAGAAAATAGTACTTTATAAATAATTTTTATTACATTAAAAATACATACGAGGACTGGTTATTGTTTGTATTGACAAAATCCGCTTTGTTCGCGTTCGTATACGTGCTAGAAGTGTAATTTTGAGACCGTTTCAGCTGCCCTATAGAAGTGAATGGAGACAGACAAATACCCTATTCTGGATTATCACCCCAGGGGAGCACAGAGCAACGATCAAGCATATTTTGCCAACATTTGGACTCATATCATGGCCAGGTAACTACAAAACCCAAAGTTCTACCAAAGTTGTGCTTTAAAACTAGTCGGCTAAGACTTTTAAAAAACTTTTGTAACAGTATGCGGCAGGTATAGTTCTGCAATATTATCACTGGTCAATGAGCATTCAGAAAATGTAATAGTAGCCTATTCACTTTACCAATCGTACAATAATCACTAGCGTTTACAATACTTTTGTTTTCCCGGTTGTGTAGGCCGAATATTGACTTATGACATGAGTCTGTAATAGCTAGCCTACTATTAGGCTATAGGTTACCCATATTAAACCATATTTTTAAAGTGGGTAATATTTCTGATAAATGGTAAGTTATTTGCAGTTTCACTTCCACAACAGCTGCCCCCACAACTACATCGGCTCCAACCACAACAGCGTACACTATTATTCTTAGGGATTTAAGCATAACATTTTTATTTTTTATGAAAAAAAAAAAACTCCACCAATATAAATAAACAAAATCTTCTCAAAAGAGTTTTGGAAAAACACTCTTCAAGTGGGTAGATAACAGATGTGGTGCAACTGGGAGAAACTTGTTGGCAAAGGACTGAAGTACGAGAGAAAAAACAAGCAGAGAAACTGGTGGCCCTAGTTTTATCCTCGTTAATTTATTTCTGTCCCCTGTAGGGGTCATACGTATCTGGTCTACACCTAAGGGACATTCTAAAAGACAAAAATAAATAATATTTTCACTGCAACATGTTTTTGGCATCCAAGATACAAATGTCCAAATTATAATACTTTTCCGGGTCTCAGGAGGATATTGTAAGGAGCGTATGACCTTTGAGGGACAATCTATGGCTGTGTCCCAAATCGCATGCTTCCATGCTCCGCACTACCGTACTTCGCTATGGACTCACATGGATGCACGTGCTTGGAGCATAGAAGTATGTGGTTTGGGACACAGCGTATATGTGTACTGGTGGTCTAACTCCGCCTTTTTCCCTCTAAACTGTTAAGTATGCTAAATGTGTGATGACAGATCGGGTAATTATTACCATGTATGGGGTGCTCATCTAGCTTTAACAAAAGCTTGTTTTAGCCTTGTGAACTTTTTCTGAATAATTGCTGATAGTATGTACCTGTATTTCAATGTGAAATACTAAATCTAGTGTGAGTACAGCTGCTAGTTGGTAGCTTCATTTATATTGAATAACTGGTTAGAGTTACCCATAGTCATCCAGTTCCTTTTTACAAGCTTTGGTTTAATTCCATTTAGTTGGCTAACCTGTTTCTGGGGAACTACCCTCATAGTGTGGGCCTCTCACACTTTATATGAGAGTGGTTTAGTCAAGGCAACATATCAGAGTAAGCGTACTGTATAGTTGTTGATTGTTACATTAATAAATCATTACACCCCTCAAGAACACTGCTTTTTAAATATATTTTGTTCATACTCAGTTACAATCTGCAGTACAGAAGCTGCATTTTAATTTAATTTTAGCTGTATTTTCTCCTCTGCCTCTCCCCTAGGCACTATCCAATTCATGCAGAAAGGACTTTCCTCTGACGCGGATGATAAAGTGGTCTTATCACTTTTGTGCGACCAGTGACCTGTCCACTCACTGTTTCCAGATGCATGATGAATATATTTGTCGGATACTTTTTTTTTTTACCCTCTGTATAATGTACGATTGATAGAACAAAAACATTAAAATTCCAAAAATTTTTGGAAAATATAATCTCTAGGACATTTTTTTTCATTTTGTAAAAGTCTTCAATAAATTGTGCCTGTCAGCATATGCCTGTAGAGCTGATTTATTACATCCCCATGTATCATTACCGGACAATCGTCGTCAACCAAATGCCACTGTGATGGTTATCCTTATTGACGCATAAGCACTCCCATAACATTAAATATTCTATTTAAATTATCTGTTGGTCTAAAATGAACTGCTAAATTGCTAATTCGTAAATATTTCTTCATTAGTATTGAGTAGTCGGAAAGCTGAGCACAAAGTCATGTTTAAAGCAGGATAGGATACATTATCCAAGAAGTCAAACCTTCAAAACACAGTACAAAGGGTCATTTATGTTGAGTTTATAGAGTGTAGGATTTTTAATAAAAACACTGAATTAGTCAGTACAGGAACCATCCAGATTTTAATGTCTTTCAATGGCCCTTTCCTAAACCTCTCAAAACACCACACATTTTGAGTAGGTTAATAGGATAAAGTCATAATCTGGAACATTTGCTTTGAGATGTTCATTAAGAATACCCGTATATATGTTTTTTAGATTCCTGTTAATGTGTACAGGTACATCATTTAGTAACCTTGGATGCTCCGATGACGTACTACATGTACCTATTAATATATTCACCGACCAGACAGGGATAACCCCCAGCTCAAGGTGATCGCAGTGTGAGCAAAATGAGCATACCTATGTATGTCTACTCGCTCACGACAACTCTATCGATCATGCAAGCTAGTTTTAAACGCAACATTCCACAAAAGAATATTTGTGCATAGACATTGTCGTTCATCTTTTATTGCCTTCACAAATAAAATGTTTTTTTTCTCTCTCTCTTTCTCGCTCCAATATATTTGCGATTTAATAAATTCTGGAATTTACAGCAGCTGCAGCCAACGTGTGGCACCCATTGGGCACAATCATTTAGAAATAATCGATTGACTAATGATGCCGTAATTTACGGCGCTCGTTAATCTCGTGACTTGCCGTGTTAATCAGACAAGTGGCAGAGTCTGGGCCATGCATACCTAATGAGCCCTGTACCGCGGCTCTGATCACTTGGGTGGTGTATATCCCAAACTCTCCCCCTCAGGCAAGAAGAACTGCCAGAAGCCCTGCTGATTGATGCTTTACCCTTAAAGGGCACCTGAGGTGCATCTTAAAACTAAATAAATATTGGACATGCGTAGCATTTATGACTAAAGGCTTGTAAATGCAATGTGCTTGGTATATGATACGGTGTGATGATGAAATGGTAGTAAAATAAAATATTTCTGAAATATATGGAAATAAATGGAAACTACAGTTCCTCATCATAGGTAACAAATAGGAATGATGTTGGTGTACACTAAGTTAAGGCCTCACTTTAACAACATGTTTTTGTTTGTACATGCACAACTCGTCCACTGTTTTTATGTCCCAAGGTAATTTCTCCCCTTTCTGATGGAAATATCTAATAAAATACAAAGCAAAATCTGTTAAAAGAGCACTTTGGTGACTTGTGTGTCTGAACTAAATCCCCAAAGAGTCCCCACCTCATCAGGGAGAGGAGGCTACTTTGTAGGACCTTCTATTGAATACAGTTAATTTCTGTGGACTATGAAGTAAACATGAGCTTCATAGTCCACACTTTTGGCTTTATATTGTGTATTTAGTTGAGTAATGCGTGTAGTGAGGAATACAGTTTGATTTTAATTTGCCAGTTATTTGTATTTTTTTATTACTTTATTCATGAAAGCCAAAAATGGATTAATTCCCTCCTCCAAACTCTTTTTGCAGTGATTCTGTACATCTGACATTAATTATAAGACTGACACTGTGTGTTCTACATAAACACAGTTCAAAGATGGGATTAGACTAAATGTTGGCTATCACTTTATCATATGGTAAGTGCAGAGCTTTCCTTGTGAAGATGAAAGGCACTCGATTAATGAATATAAAATTTATTTCAGGAAATGACAAACAAGATGCGTTCGAAAGATCAGCTGTGTTTTATCTGATAGGGCTACTACTTTATATTAATTACATGAAGTGTTATTTGATAAACAGTATCTTGGACCTTGAAGTAGGCAACATTTTCTCTAAATGTAGTGTACTCAAAATCCCCGGATCATTTTTCCAGGGTTGAGTATATTCCCTTTAAAATGAGGCGCAGCTTCGCTGACGTTTTCCTTCAAAAACAACACGTGTACATGGCCGCACAAGGGCGTAACGTCTTACGTCATTTCCACAGTACGGTTGGAAAATAGCATGGAGGATATTTTTGCATTTTGTACACAGTCTGCAAGTACATCGTACACAGTAAATAGGGCTCTGGTTTGGACATAGCTGAGGACCAGCTCCCAGGCACTGTGTAGCTTGTGATGTAGAAAGCTGTAGCCCAGCTGTACCGGTCCCTGTGCATGTGCTGGTGGCACAGCTGTGGTATGAGGGGAAGAGATAAGTGCTGATTCCAAGGTAATAAAAACGTTCATCACAGTGCACTGTTAAAATGGACTACTCGCAGAGCCGGCCCGACCCAATAAGGCGACACAAGCGGCCGCTTAAAGCCCCACCACTGCCCGGGGCCCCGCAATTATTCTAAAATATTTGTATTATTTATAATGTTGAGTTGGGGGAGCCTCCAAATCAAATGCTGCTTAGGGGCCCTCAAAGGCGAGGCCCGGCACGGCACTGACTACTCGTATGAATATTTTGAACTAATAAAGTTGACCATGGAAGCTGAGAGAAAGTAGAGCAGAGTAGCTTTTTTCCTGCTACATGTAAAAGCTTGTTTTGCATCCCTTATTTATGGAGGTCATAGGAAAAGTAAAAACACAGAGACATTGAGAACTTTGTTGTGCTAAATTACCTCTGGGGGTCCCAGTCAGTTCTGCTTTAATATTGGAGAGCCCTGACTTTCAGTGATTACTGTTTTAGCCCAGCCTACCAGCTGTTTGCTTTTAGCAGGAAAAATGGGGAAATTGAGGTGCACAGAATTTCAATAGCCCACAGGGTTACCACAGCGTCCGAGGTGCATCAACGCAATGGGTACTGCGTTTTCTACAAGGCTTCTAGAACAGTTCACCTCTGCATAGAGAATGTGTGTTTACAGGTAATGGCCCCATGATGGTGGCACGCCATACAACGCCACGTCACACCACACTGCGGCACTTCCCCCCGACCACATTTTAGCGGCAATATCATGTTTGTTTTTCGCAGAGGAGAGAAGGGGGAGAGGGGCGAAGAAAAAAAACAAAATACTTAATGCCTTAAACATTTCTTAAAACGCATTGTATCCATGCCAGCGTGTGATAACTGGATGGCACAGGGGGACTTGAGCTAATGTCAGCTGAAGGGCACGCTAGTAAACAGTGGATTGTCTGGCGCCAAGGGCTGGGGATTGGAAAGGAGAGGAGGGGGGTTTGGGGACAGGAGTGGGGAGGAAAGGAAGCTGGGGACGGGAGATAGCCGGGCAGTTCCAGGCAGCCTGCCTCCTTGCCTGTGAGGGCCTTCTTCTGGCGCTCATCCGCCCCACACCCCCGTGACTCTCCGGCAAAGTTCCGGGGCCGCCCGCTCTCTGATGTTGCTGTACGACGGCCAACATATTTATTTATTCATTTTTGCCTCGCATTTGTTTGGGAATCTAGCGGCAAAGGCGCAGCGCCTTTCATTACTGCTGAGGACAGGATGAAATATGGATGGGACCAGTTCTGCTTCCTGACACCCAGGGAATATTGTCTCGGTTCACCAGCACTTAGGGCTGTGCAAATAACACATTTCTAGACCTCTGTGAGTTTATCATGGGCTTAGAGGATAAGTTTGATGCTTTTTTCTTTTTTTGGCAGCTGGCAGCCTGCATGTCGGAAGATCCCAAATTAATGGTGGATGTTGCAGTGATGAGACAGACCTTTCAAGATACCATTCTCCCTGAAGCACCCACAGTGCGACTTCACAAAGCACTTAATGAAACTTTCCTGGTGTAGTATATTGCTGTGGACAAAATCACACAACTATTATAGACCGACTGACTCAAATGACACTGACTTGACTGTAATTAATGTGACTGTAACTAACCTAGGTGTGGTGGCTAAATATTAAACTCCTTTTACTCTCCTGTCTGTTGTTGACCACTTAGTTGACCTTGTTGTTCATGTACGTATTTAATGGTGCTAGTATTTATGGTTTTATATGGATGTTAGCTGTATGAATCTATGATTTGCATAATGGTTCTAGGTTGGCATAAGGTAATTTACATTTAGTGCTTTATTGATGTTGCACTTAAACCTTGCTGGTGTGGGAATGTTGTTAGCCAGATCTGGCACAGTTTCTCACATAACTCTGGTGGATGCACTTCTGTTCTCTTTAACCGTAAATTGCTCTGGACAAGAAAACAAATAAAATTTAAAATGATTATTGAAAAAAGGAAGAAAAAAAAAAAACAGGGCTCAATAAAATGTGTGTTTCCTTGTGTTCCGTCTGATTTGAAATTCAGGGCTTCAATATGAGATTTCTCATCAAAGGAACATACATGAAATTTGCTTAGTCACAGACGCATTTGTCCAAAAAAGAAGACTGAAGCAACTTTCAAAAAGTTAACTTCATAAGCTTAAACAAATCTGTTTCTGACATTCAAATACCAAGGCTGCCTGGACTGTAATTACATTTTAGATTTCAATGAGCAGTGGAGTCATGGGAACAAAGTAAAAAAGAAAAACTGTCATTAAATCGTTTGACACTTTTGTTATGTATCACACACAGAAGACCAATATTGTACAGTAAGCGGAAACGTTAAGGGCAAGACAAAAGCCATACATCAAAAATCAGATATGCCACGCTATGCTAATCAGCCTGACAGATTGCCACTTTGCAGCATTTCACGCGATGTGTTTGTCAGTATAAAATCGTGTTTAAGAAAGAAACATTTCCATTCCAGCCTGCACTCGCCATGTTCAGGCCTGGAGGCCATACTCCCTAACATGACCTTCTGCTCTGTCTGTCCAGCTGGAATGTGCAGACTTGGTTACCACAGAGATGGGGGTTGAATTATGTTGTGCATAATGAGAAGGGAGTCCAGGGCCCTGTTTCACAAAGCAGGATTACTGAGTTAGCCGGATAACTGCACAGAGTAAAATCCGGAACAGCCCTTTTTACTTCAGTCCATGTTCCAGATTTGGGAGGGTTCCGGGTTTTATTCAGTCCAGAAACTCAGTAATTCTACTTTGTGAAACAGGCCTCAGGCCTCCAGCTTGTGACTGACCCCTGCTGGTGTAATAGGTGTAGATAGCGGTGTCCAAAGACATCAATAATAATGTGTGTCCACAACAGGAGGTGTTGTCATTCCCTGGAGCTTCACTATGAATTGGATATGAATGTAATTACTTTCCACATGTTGTTTGAATGTTTCATAAACCCCACCCCCATAACTGTACACAAGAAAAGAATACAGCCAAATTAATAAAATGTGAAATAGCTACTTTTATACACAGCAAAACCTCACAAAGAATCACAGTAAGCCCATTGTTCAACAGCAGGGCTAGCGATAGCATACTTGTGTCCCTGCGATGTGCTAATGTGTTTCCTTTGCTTCTGGGATACTGCCGCAGTAAAGACACATTGAACATATGACTGAAGTCAGCGCAGAAAGTTCAGAAGAGAACGGAAGAGAGGAAGTCTGTCGGGGTGGCGGTGAGGGGCCAGGAAGAGAGGGAAAAGAAAGCTTAATTGAACAAATTAATGAGCAGTTCTTTCTCTCCATCAGGGACGCACCAGTGCACTTGGAGTAAGATTGTTTGACAGTTTATCTGTGATAAATAAATGCACTCTGAGCTAATTATCTTTTTGGGCTCTTAGGGGATGAGAGGCAGGGTGCCCGTCTGCGTTTAGCCGACAACAGCAACACACAGCGGCCTGTTTACCGCCCCCTGCTGCCCGCACCTCCCTGTGCCACCCTGGGCCTCTCTGCACCACCCTGTGTCATGATAATTATTTCATAACCCAGCATTTTACTCCAAGAGGTCACTTCTCACTGAGCCTGATGCGACAGACGGCAGATCTCTGGGATCAGCTGGTTACAGTAGAGAACGTTCTAGCCATAAGAGCGATTGTGTGATATGTGATATGATGGGTTAAACAGAGATGGAAAGGACTTCATGACCGGGGTCTCTTACAATGTCAATTCTATATCTCAAGTCTCCCAGCTGCTTGAACCGTAATTCTGCTCACCAATCAGTCTGAATAAGGCCTTATCAGTCTGCAGTCGTCATTGTCCTGGAAGACCTCCTCCAAGAATTCCATAGTAAACGATCAAGCAAGAAGCTCTGCACTTTTCACCCTGATCCAGGATCAGTTCACTCACCTCTCATTCTAATCCCAATAATATTGCATAAAATATGGGTACTGAAGTAGGTTCAACTCTTGGGAGATCAAAGTCATAATCAAAACTATGGAGAATGCACCTCTGGACCATGTTACAGACAGGCAGCCCCTCCAGAGGTTCTCACTCTGCTCAGTGGCAGTGGGCCTCCTGTAGCCAGTAGCAGCACATCGGCTAATACCCGTATCTCAACATCCACTCCCAGGATCGATTGTTCCTACACTGGATCAGGATCCATTGACGTGTCATGAGAGTAGCTCAGCTGGGCCTCAATATTCACGATAAACACAAAAATACACAAAAAATAATACACATTAATCCTCATCCATAGGCAATCTTATTAAAACTACACACTGTGATGGCTAGAAATGTACCATTGTTATTTTGAGAAAATAATTCTGTATTTCAAAAGGTATCCCTTATGGAAAAAGAATATACTGCAGTATGTTGTAAATATATCAAAATATATTTTAAATATACTGCAGTATATTTCATTTCCATAAAGGATGGGTAAAAAGCACAGTAAACATGCATTTAGACAGTAAAGAAATGTCAGGGGTATGCCCAGGAGGCACAAAGAGGTCTCTCTTGGATAACCTTGCCAGGAAGTAGTTTTGTAGTCAGTTTTGGTTCTGATGAGTGGTCGTCAGGCTGTGGGGGGGGGTTCTGACATTGCCCAGGAGGAGGTCTCTACATTACTGCAACTGAGCTGATGGGTTGTGCAATCTATAAACAAAGTCATCAGTCAAATTTGTTGCCAGGAACCCTCCCTGTTGGCGGGAATTGGGGAGAAAGTCAGCTTCACTGCATGACGTTAATTACAGAGAAAATGAAACAAAATCCACAGCATGCGATTGAAGCCGTTTATGGCGATGCCTCGCTATACATCACTCTGCTCGCTTGCCAGCCAGGCTAAGATGAGAGGATATGAGATAAAGTAAAGATACAAGAGTTCTTCAATCAAAGGAAAGCATAAAACAAAACATTTAAATTCCAGCACCAGCACAATGCCGTCTACGCACCGGAGTACAAGAACGTGTAGGCATTAAGAGATGGCCGTTAGACTGGCAGTTTAAACCTATACGTACATTCTCAACAACAGCGGCAGGAAAGTGAAAGGATTTAAAGTGTGGAATGAGGGCGCAATTTGTATGTGCCATCGAAGGGAGAGGAATACAATAATTATGCCAAAAGTTCTGACATCTGTCAACCGAGTTTCTTTCAGCAGCCGAGGAGAAATACACAGCAAATGTCACCTCTCTTATGAAGTGGCATAATCCCGTTTAAGAGCAGACCTGGCCTTGCCATGCTTTCTAAGCAACAATGGCAAATGCCGCTTTGTGTTGGATGACTTTCAAAAACTTGTCGCTTATTTTTATTTTTTTATGTGTGCATTATTAACTTTGTTTAATCCAAAACTTTCATGCTTTATTACTTCTATTGTCATTGTTAGTTTTCAAATTCCTTCAAAATTTAAAGCCAGTTGACGTTTCCCTGTTTTTCCCGAAATGATGCTCTTTTATATTAATGATGAAACTCCGCAATCTTCTTGTCATTTGCGGCCTCAAATCATGCATGAAAAGCAGCAGATTAATTTCCTCTAAATTCCTTCCCCGCCTGTGTTTGAAATATGCCTATCTTTCCTCCTTATTATTCATCTTGTCAAACCCTTCAGCTCTCCCAACTGGAGCCACCCACGTGACATCTTTGACGAGGGGCCAAAAAGTTGTGTCCCCTCGTCCCCAGCGCCAAAACCCCAATAATAATTATCTGAAAATGTCAAAGTTTTACCCCAAGATCTGGAGGCGGAGACAAGCCTCCTCCACCCCCCCCCCCCTCATGAAACGGTGAGCTTTTAACGCACGACGGCGCACAATTCCTCGCCTTCAAAGCCTGACGGTAGCAGTGCTCTTCAGAGTGGGGATCCGCCTTTAATCTCCGACCCGCGAGTCCCGTCAGAACCGTACCTCTCATAGCGGGAGTCATCCTCATCGCAGACGACCCAGTTCTGGCTTATCTGATCCCGCCAGACTAGCCACGCAGGCTAATGGAAGCAAACAAGCGCCAAACGCTCATCTTTTTTTCCCTCCCCTTCGTCGGAGATGAAGCCTTTTCATGAAGTGAAACGAGTTTGCGGTAAAGATGCCTCACAAAAGTCTGGGTGATTAATTTCCTTGTTAGGCTATTACAGCTGTCACCTGTGCGAGACATCTGGACAGCAGACTGACTACCGCGCCCAGAGTGAGTGGCTGAAATGCTGTGTTCTCCTCAGTAACTCCTTCTCAGGCACACCTTCATATGGCTTCCAAACGGGCTATTAGCCTTTAAAAAAAACTTTTGAGGGGGGGGGTGTTATAACTAATATCATTACTTTTGATTGACATGTTATTTACTTGGATGAACGAGGCAATAGCAGACCTTCTGCAGGGTGGAGGAAGCTGGAGGGCAGACAGTATTAAGGGGTGTGGGACTGAGCTCAAAGTGACCTCCTGCACTCTTTCACTCAGGTTGACTTTCCTGTTTAATTACTCCCACCTGTGCGGAGTGATGTCACCCAGATAAACACAGAGGCCTGGCACATGTGACTGCAGTAAACATGGAAGAAAGAGACACTGAGCGAATCCCTAGAGACAGTTGTGAATACACACCCTCGTTGCCCTCTCTGGAGTCTTTGACTGTAGTCTATAGACGTGCAGCTCTGTGGGCAGAAGTCCTAACAAGGCGATGAGAACGGCGATGTCCTTCCACGGGTCACTCGGTGTAGCCCATTGTGGAATGATAGGAGGCGAGGCTGGGAAGACCCTCCTGCAGGGCCCTTGCCAAGTGTTTGGGCAGCCTATCGCCATCCCCGGCTGTGTCCTTAAAACCAGCTGGATGGGTCACATTTGGATGGGTCACATAGTGTCAATCATTTCAGGTCTGAGCCACACTCACCTCCCAACACCCCTTCTCCCGGATTGATGATACCTCAGCAGGTGCCCCTGCCACACACCCAGGCCGAGATAAAGCTCACCGTCCCGCCCATCTGACCCGCCACGCTAACTTCAAATAGAACGTTATGGAATTTGCAATGCTGAAGTTAAGGTGATGATAAGGTCCTGCCCCACCCCTCCCTTTCAGAAAGCGAACTCCTGTGTCAACATAAAAATAATTTCTTCAAAGTCACAACAAAACAACCTCAAACCGCTTCTGTTATATAATTGAAAAAAAACTATGAAGAAAGTAAAAAAAAAAAAAAATTATGTTCTAGAATATTCTATACTACTCTATACAGGTGGCATTCCCCCGGCCCCCGGATACCAATTTACTCAGCGTGTAATCGTAAGCACAGGAGCACATTATGCTTTCCTGCGCCTACAGAAAAGCCACTCTGACTCCGACGCATGCAGTGGAAGTAGCTGCTTGTGTATGGTAGTCATTGCAAGGCTATCTCAATAATCTGTAGCCTGTTATTTAAAGGCTAGGCCCCAACAGGAAATGATCCGCAAACCAAGCGCAGGGTTATTATGCTCTACTCTGGTGTCAGCCCTAGCCTCCCTGCCATTAATTTTATTGTAACTCATTTCTGTGGCCAGAGTACGGCAGAATTTAATGTTTCCATTCCCCCAGTCCTGTTCTGCATGACAAATTGTTTTAATAAACATATACCGGGTAATAATAAAGTAATAATAAGCCCTACCAGTCACCTTATATCACTGCAGTTAAATTTCCCCCATAAGCCAACGCTGGTTACAATGACAATTACATGGGAGCCAATCCTTAGTACGGCAAACACAATGGACAGATTTAATATAGTTTGTAAATATGATTAGTGTGCTGTCATGTTATTGGAGTCTAGTATTTACATTTCTCTCCAGGGTTGTTCACTATACGGGATGAACATTAAGTAGGGCTCCTCTCTTCCTCTCTCACTCTCCCTCCCTCTCTTCTTTCTCTTCGCCTCCTCTGCTTCCCTTCATAACTTAATGAAAAACACCGCTGACCGTTAATATTCCATGGATCAATCAGCAGTTTTAATTTTGAGAACAAATGTGCAATTGTGTAACCCTCAAAGACCTCCCTCCACTCGCGTATGTGTGTGTTAATGTATAATAGAGGCAAAACAGAAAATATAACTTGTTCATACTGTGGCTGGCAGTTGTTTACAGGGGTAATTTCATGCTGAATTTCAATTATTTCCTAGATTTCCTCCAGCCCCCTCAAACAGCTGCCTCTACCTTCAACTGACTTGAATAAATATATTTTATATACATTCATTCACACACAAACACACGCACACACACACACATACAGTATATATGTAAATGTATATGACTGGAGGGATAAATGCTCATCGGACAACAGGAAAAAAATGTATTCCATTAATGTCACAGACTTAATAAATTACATTGATTTATCTGTGAATAACATTGGCCACTGATTTGACATTAGCCAATGAATAACTATTATTCAATGTACGTAATTACAGCCAATAAAAAATCAGAAATCTACACGAACAAAACAAGCTAATCTACCTAGCTAGCAAGCTAACATATTTTCTTAGGTTAGCTAGTTAGCAGTACAACCAGGATAGGAGTTGATAACCCTTAATTTTAACTAACGGTTATGTTGTCGTTTGGTTATTTGACAAATGTTTGATTAGGTAAAATGTCCATTGAAACAAGAAAGCTACTCTCTCAGACATAGCCGTACTGGTTTAGGCTACCTCAGAATATATCTTCAGAATCCTTCTAATCAGTGGTCAATAATGCAGTGTCGGTCAATATCTTGACAGAGTGCATGCTCAAGATTTCAACATTATGGACTTCAGAATACAAAAGCAAGTGCTTGGCAACGCAGTTAAAAATTTGGCGTGCCAATTGCATGAAAAGAGAGCCCCAGAATAAAATATGCACCTATAGGTTAGTGTGAGGGTCAGGAGCATATTGAGTAGCATGCTCCCAATTCCTGGAGGAAAGGGTGCACCGCTATTGTGTAATGGTATGAGAAACACTGTGTGTGCCTGTGTGTGTGTGTGTGTGTGTGTGTGTGTGTGTGTGCATGCTTGTGTGTGCTAATCACTGTGTGAACTAAAATTACTGTGTGAACTGGGGTCTCTGGAGTAAGGTGTTTTTGTGACTTGCAGACAGCAGAGATCACCAAAGTCAATTAATGCTGGAACAGCATATTTAACCCTTCAGTCATTAAGGAGCCGCCATTGGGACCAATTTGTTGGCCCCAAAATTCCTTCTTTAAATGAGTCCAATGCAAAATTGGCCTCACAAAAACGAATAACTCCAACCTGACAGCGAGGAACACGCATCACCTCCAGTACTGCCCGTTCGATTTGCTTTCGGAAATTAAATTATTCCTCTGCCTAATTATTTGTGGGCTTGGATGAAAAAGAATCCATTCTCACTGGACTCACTGGAGTGTTATTAGGGGAGAGACGCAGATCTATTTGAGGAAAATATGAACCGAGCCAAACTCTTGCTTGGGAGTTGCTGAGATTCAGATTACAAAGCAGACACAATCCAGTCGAGTTGTAAAACAAACATGGCACAGCTGTCCCAGAATGCCGTTTATAGAGTACACTTCCTTGTAGTTTAGAGATGTGAATCCTGGCTGTGAACTGATCTGGTAGGACTTGGTTGTACGGATTAGTGAATGAGATCTCCTATGACAAACCATCATTATTCACCAAAAAGAGAAACCCAGTACAGCAGTACACACAGGTAACTGGGACACAGGTTTTTTTATTTATTTTTTAAAATCTCATTTGCTTTCAGCCGGGCACTGCGGTGACATAGCGTTCCCTTCAGCCCACGGGAACGCAACAGTTTCAATGTTATAAAGGACTAATAGGATTATGTTTGCCAGTGTTTCCATCCTCTGTCAATTTCACAGTCTGTTATTTTATGATTCCTGTGTTTTTTTCCCCTCATTTTTTTCTTTTTGTTTTGCTTTATGAATAAGGATGGTTCAGACCCAGGCATTCACAGAGTTTCGGAAGTTTCCAGAAGTTCAGGGTGCATCTTTGGAAGTAAAACTGAGAAGCAAAATGCAATCCTTCACCTTCGCTGTAATTTAACACGCTGCTGCAGAGAGAAAGTGACATGTAATATATTGCGCTGAGTTTGTACAAGCACGCTGTGAGTGTATGTAATTCCAAAAGTTGCTTTTTTGAACATCAGCCCCTGACGTGGAGAACAAATGATTGCAGCATGATCTGACCGAAGAAGAGAGGCACTCCCGACGGCAAGGAGGGGTCGGTCCGTCTCAGAGCCGAGCGCCGAGCGCCAGCAGGAGTCACGCCTGTCGCGGCTCAGGCTAATTGTTGTCAAGTGTGCCCCCATCCTGTCGGGAGCCCTCCGTGGGCCGTCTGTACCCAGGCCTTTTTTTTTTCGGCTTGTCCTCCGCCCACTCCTCGCGTCTCGACAGGCCCCCCTCCAGAGCACCGTCACTTGAAAGAGCAGTGCACGCGGGCACGGCGGTGACAGTTTAATGAAATATTTATTTTAGATATCTAAAAACATATATTCATCTTCGACGCTAGTTACCAAGAACATTGACTTCTGAAGCACCTCAACGCCATGGAGTCTGGCCTCCGGCGAGACAATTAGACAGGCTTAGAAATGTCTGCGGCTCACTTTCTGGGTCCTAATTTTTCAATGTGCCCTTTTTTTCTAGCCTTCTGTTGTGCAGGTATAATTTGTTCCATGCAATCAGTCCCATTTCTGCAAATAGGGCATGAAGAGCCATTCTGTTCTGATGAGTTTCAGCATTTCCTGCTCTGTTATATACCAACTGTGCAAAATACAGATAGCCTCTCTTTCTCTTCAAATATGAAATTCAGTTAATGTGCGTATGCGTTAGCAATCGAGCGCATGCACGGTTTATTGAAAACGTTTTTCTAACTTTCTCAAACTACAATACAGTCAGCTACTGTTTTAGGAGGAAATTCCGCTCAAGATCACCGTTTCTTGAAGAGGAGATTATTGCCATTTGGTTCTAGCCCAAGATTATATAAAGCCAGACATCAGCCTAATCAATTATTAATTCACAATTTTAAAATAATTTTACATAGTGGTATTAATTTTTGGATTACACCTGACATGAATTACGTATGTCTGAAACGTTGGCAGATCTACATCAATGTGACATGAGTAAAAATTTCATCCATGAAATCCGTCTCATGAAAAGAAGCTTGGCGTCTTTCTTCTTCCCAAGTGCCTTATCCAGATTTTACAGAATAAGATAATATTTGACTTGGCGTCAATGTGCACACTCTCCATTACGTTGGCTTGCATCACTAGGGCTATCCAAAGGATATATTACCTTTCAAATTAATCATCTCTATGCAATTATGTTTCATACTTATTGCCGAAAGCTAAGCCAGTAACTGCCCTATTAGTGTTTTTTTTTTGGGGTGGTGGGGGTGGGGGCTATCATTTATGGAAGCCAGATTAATGGCTTCAAAGTTATTTTCTTCTTGGGCCTTTCTAAAGGAAAGCACTCTGTGGTAGACCACTTTAGTTAGCAGAATGTGTGCTGGAAGAATGTCAGACTAACATAAAGCGCTATTTTAAATCAGAAAGCATTTGGCACCACAGCAGACCTCTGCAGAGCTTGGCAGAGGCGTCACATAAAAGGGTTCAGTTTATATTTTTATAATTATTATGCTCTTTGAAGAGCACAGGTCTAACTGTCCTTCATATACACCCCTAATGTAATATTTAGGGATACACAGACTGGGTCTGCAACGGCAGCGGGTGGCTGTTAACGGGTCATTTCTTTGAAAGTTTATATTGTGTACATGTAGTTTTTTGTGATTTTTTTTGTTTATTATTGATTTATAATTTTTTTTTATTTCCAGGGAAAAAGTTTCATAAAGAGCCAGCACTGAACAGGGCAGAACCAAACAGGTTGTACCTACATGTCTGTCTGGAGGACATCTTTTCCCTAATCACTATAATATCGGATCATCCGTTTTGACTCTGGAGTTATTGGTGGGCCCCCTGCAACCACGCCCGTGGAGCCGGGGAGCAGTACAGTGCAGGGTGATCTATTTACCTCTCAATTTGAGCGACCATCTTTACACAGTGCAGGTCACACTAGAGGAGAGAGCTAGTGCTGATCAACAGAGAGAGCAGGATCTCTCACTTGCAGCAACACTGGTACCTTGTGGTCACCCGCCGTGACGTTGGAACAATGCAGTGGTGACCCAAGCTGACTTAAACCCAGCTGACCCCTATAGTTAGCTAACAATGGCACAGTCCAGACTATCAGTATCTGGGCTATAGGGCCCAGCCTATGTTTGTAGCAAGCACCTTTACTGACCAAGCAACTTGTGAGTCCCCTACGAAGAATAGTAGTTTTTGCCGCTTTCTGTGCCCCTCAGAAAATGGAGTTTAAAATAAGAACAGCATTGGAGATTGGAGGTGCCCACTGTACCAGCCTGTATCCAGTGACTTCCACCAAAGGGAAGGGGGATTTCACACAGGAGGTCTTTAAAGACAGCACCACAGGTAGAGCTGAAGCTCCTCAACAAAAAGGGGAGGGCCAGGGAGGCTGTGACTGCATTATTACTGAATGCATGCGGGACTAGGAAGAGAACCCCATCATTAACATCGTCCACCCAAAATCACCCTGTTCTTGTTGACACATAATTAGGTCATTCTGATCATTAAGAAGCAGCGGTGCCACCGAACATATAAATTATTCAAGTAATAATTCAAATCTAAATTATTCAAATTATTCAATTTGACTGTGAGACTGCTAATTGATTACTTGGATCAGTATTGCCTGGAAATGATTATTAATTAAGAATGAAATGAAGAAAAATCCAGAGCTTCTTTCTCATCAATAGTCATGAAGAAAAGCCTAAGAGGTCTGAATAAAATGAGAGATAATTCATGGACGTTATTAATTTTCCCAGACTGTAAAGTGCGAGTGAATGCAGATTTCGTTGCACTGAGCTCTTATGTACTCATAAAGGAAACGGGACGAGGACACGTTGAGCGTCCCTCTTCCACCTCAGAGAGACAGCAGAGTGAAGGTTTTGTGAAAAAGACCTGCAGATGAGCGAGGCCTTTCAGGAGGATCAGGTGAGGTCAAAGACACATGGGGAGAGAGAGAGAGAATGTACCTGTCAGCCTGGCTGTCCCCCGACAGGATCTGTTGCTGGGAGAATGCATACAAGAATATTCTATGTACTGACCAGATGTAAACATACTAAGGAGGCCAGCAAGACCGCTAAGCCTCAAGTAACTTGACAAACTTTGAGGCAAACAAGACAATAAATGTCACCTTATACCTATTTTAAATGATCTAGGAACAGCGTCCCTGGTCATATAACATCTATAACATCTGAAAACTCCTGGAGATGGATCCTCTTTAGGGTTTCCAATGGGCTTCCTGTTCCTGCTAGAGAGGCCCCTGAATGCTACCAGACTTCTGCTTCTGGAGTCTCCTCAGCTGGCACAGCTGCGACTCTCATAGAAGCCCCATTGCCATCCTCTCCACCGTAGTCTCTAACATTGGCAGAGTGTTTTCCTGTTAGTTTAAGTCTCGCCTCGACTAATTAATATTTTTGCTTATAGCTGCTGTGGTTCCCGCGGGAGCCAACTTAATTAATCATTTATAAATCTGCACTGCTTTATAGTTTATTAGGCTCTGCCGTCGGCGCTCGCTGGCTGCGTTGGGGAACCATGAATGATTAGTTACCGGAATGAAGGCTGCTTCTCCCTCCCATGTTTCCCGGTGATTAGGGTCTCACACAAAGAGGCCTTTTCCACAGCCCTGCGCTGCGCTTTAATTCATTTCGAGCGTCTGACACGTTATTCAATCTCTCTGCGCCCACGCGGTTCACACCTGATGTTTATCCCCCGCACCGTGGTTACAAGGACCGGCCGTGCACCACTAGGCATTGTGGGAAAACAGAGGCCGAGACGATGTGGGTGGGGAAGGTTCAAACGGCAAACAGCGGAATGAGACCATTTGACCCTTTCCCACCCCCTCATTCGCTGTGGGTCTCAGGAGGAGGAGGGTTGGGCAGCTCAAGACTGCACAACATCACATAGTGCTGCAGCCTGGACTGTTACTGAAAAGGTGCGGCTCAACCGGATTTCGGGGGTCGTACTACAGGACACTGTGGTGGAGGCTGTCAGCATGCTTATATATTCTCAGTCAAAGCGACGTTGGGCCTTAATGGGGACCTGAAGCACTCGGTAAAGTGGCTCTGGTTCGTTAGCTTTTTACCTCAAATGAGATATGACCGTGCGTACAAATCACAAATCGACCCGTATTTGCTGGAAAAAGAAGTTAAAAGTTAGCTTTTTTTCCCACTAGGGCGCAGCCATTTTTGACCATCTGGGGTCGTGACGTCACTAGGTTGGTTCGTCTCGGCTGATCAATGTATTACGATGGGGAAATAGCTGACTTTCAGTGAGCTCAACGATGCATCGTGTGGAAAAAATTAAAATATACACCAGTGGGTCAATCTGCACAAATGTAAAGATGTCATCCCAGATAATTTCTATAAGAGACAGTGATGGTCAATGATTTAGCGCCTGTAAGAAAGCACAGAAAGCACTATGGTATATTGTATCCAATGCCTGTAAAGTGGTAGAAGCACGTGTATATAGTGTATCTCCACAGTCTAAAAGTTAAACCTTCATTATACCTAGTGAACCTAGCAACACACTGCTCTTTATTGCATCAGTCTATTCCTACTGCTTTATCACCAGAAAGTCTCCATTTTGGTATGCTTGGATCAAAATTGTAATTACAAATCCTCTAATATCTCTCAGTACAACTCAAAAGTTACTTAATGTGAACTATAAAAATTTAATTATGCACTGAATCTTGAGAGTCTAGTTGAGAAGGCCAGTAGCGCCCTGAGGCCTACATTGCGCAGGTCCTGGGATCGTAGTGATTAGCACACCCCACAGACAGAACTCCAGGCCTGGGAAGCAGTTCTGGGGAAGACAGCTGCTAGCATCATGGCCCTTGCTATCAGCCCTAACAGCAGTTATAACTGCGCTACCCGCCCCTCACAGATAATGCTGACAGAAGAGAATAATCACAATGCAAGAGAAGAAACAGGACACCTTGCAGGCACAATAATTGCACTGCATTTGTCTGAGTTTGTAAGGGGGTGGGGGGGCATTGTCTACACAACAGGAGCCAGTCACTTTTACTGAAATGTGTTTCAATTTTCTATTTTAATACAGAGGGGGCCATTATGAACTCACAGGAGGCAGAATGCATCAGAGGAGAGTGGAGAGGAGGAGAGGAAAGGAAGGGGGAGAGGAGGAGAGGAAAGGAAGGGGGAGAGGAGGAGAGGAAAGGGGAGGAGAGGAGAGGAGAGGAGAGGAGAAGGGTTTCTGTTGTCTAATCCCATTTTTACATACCATACCACTGCTTTCTTTCCCAAAACGAGCCTCTGTGTAGTCAGCCTCTAGAGGCCATGTGTATGTCTGACCCTCATCATCATCATGAGTGGCATCATGTTTTCCACAGAACACGTTACACACAGGTAAACCAAAATCATTGCGCTTATCGGTTTTACCTGTTTTGTGTGAGAGAAGTACCATAATCATTTGTTGCTTGTGGTCATAGTTGGTTGCACCAATGGAATTTGCATGCATCAGAATAATTTCTTACCTCTATGTTTTTTGCATGCACGATACTGACCACTCTTTACTCTAGTAGCTTGGTTGCTGTAAATGTATTCACACTTGGACTTATCAGACATGTGGGAAGAACAAGGCGGTAATCTGATATTCACTGGAGACTGTCCAAATACCAGAAACTCTCCCCTGTTCTCCCTGGCAGTTCACAAGCCATACAATACCCTCAACCCTTCTCCCACTATAAATTACATTCAGTTTCTTGTGTCTTAAAAGCTGTTGAGTGGTGGAAGTAGATTTGAGCTTAATAAATTCAGTTGTTGCGAGTTAAAAAAAAAAAAAAACTACAAACAACTGAATGCTTTTCCCAGTTGAAATGTAAGGCTGAGACAAGGAACACCTTCTTGTACTTGTGTTGCCGTTTTAATTAGATTCCACCCCCCCCCCCCCCATCACCTAGAGTCCTCTTTAGAGGACGGACTGTTCAGGGAGAGTACAGCAATGAGAGAATTCCACCTGAAACCTTCAGCACATGTCTATGATCAGCAAAAACAAGTACATTTCCCAGGTCCTTGGGTATGCCGATGGCCTCTTTTCCCCTGCTCTCTCTCTCTCTCTAAATTAAAACTGATGAAATATCACTTCAGTGTACATGGCCGTAAAGTGCAGGGGCGCCTTGTTGCATTTGATTTGTGCTTGCAATAATGAAACTGCTATCACTCTGCCGGTTATTTGGTTTTACAGAACTGCAGGTCTGCTGAACTGCCACGTTTAGAGCAGTAATGTATTTGTTTTTTTGTGAGATGTGTGCATGTTATTACAACGATGTTGAGCTTTAAAACAATAGGACGAAGCAAAACATAGTCATTTGTTATCAGAAGTAAAAAGAAAAAAATTTCCCTCTCGTATTTTATATGTATAACTTGGCTAGGACAGCTGCCTCTGTGTTAATTGATATTTATACTAAGTGTCTCTCACTCTTTGTGATTCTTTAATTGACAGCTGTAATGGAACCATTAGCCTTGAAGGCAGACCCAGTGAAGTACAGACTTGCTTACGGCTCTCCCGATTTCTTTTCCTTCAATTAGCTGCCTGGGACCCAAATAACTCATATTCCATATTCCCCACTCGTCTGCTTACAGACTGTGCCGTCTCACCTTATTGATTGGGGCGGAGGAGAACACAGAAGATTGTGTTTAGGAATCTGGTAATGATGGGTTCATCTTTTCCGGGAAAGCTGATTTGGGAAACTGCATCTGCTTGAATCCATTGTGCTGGCATGATGTGAGGCGGGCGTGGGTCTGCAAAATGGGGGGGGGGGGGTAATTGTAGAAGATTATCGGTATTAGTCACATGAATATTCAGGCCTGTATTCAATCAATATTTGTCCTTACAAATAACTGCAAGCGTTACATTTTTTCTTCTCAAACACAGCTTGGAAAGTTAGTGTTAAAAAACGAATCGTGCAATCATCCCCTTCGGCCAGATGCCAAATTTGGTTAATCCTCGCCTATTTAGGTACTGTTCTATTTAGGGCTTTATAACTCCATGTGTGAGCATCACAGCAACTTGTAATATGTCTTAAATTAAGCAAGTTGTACCATTTATAACACTAACTCAGATTAGTTTATTTTCATAACTTAGGTAAAAATAAAGTGCAGCAAAAATGCGAATATAAAGTTTTTCTTTAGTTTGCAAAGAAATACTAAGAACTACAAATGAAAAACTGATAAAAATGGATCACACACTCCCTGTCCACAAGTGAGCAAAATATGAGGGTGATATGCAGAACTAATACAGATCAATGACACAAAATGTAAGCAGTGTAATCTGTCATCCCTTAGTGTCTCCAAATCTATCCAAAATGGCTAAACTGGGCACTACTGTAAACATAAAATAACCACGTATTTAATTACAAATCAACTGTGTTGACTCATGAAACTCACTTTTAGATAACTTACAAATGGGAATTACTATCTTTTCATCAGTATAGGGGATAGACACTATGGGTCCAAAAACCTATCCAAAACCTGTCATAAAATTAATAAAATACCTTTTGTCTATTATAAAGCATATCCATTTATGATGGTTTAAGATAAAATCATTGATATCACACTGGTACACACACCTAAATATGTATGCAACCTAATAATTCACTTTTGTACTTCAATAAAATTCAATCTTTTTTTTTTGTACTCTACAGTATGTAAGCTTTTGCTGCATGCCCAGGGATGACATTTTTCTGTAGCACGTTTCACAAATGTTGCTAGGTATAAACACTCCAAACTAAACATTTTACATTCATCTAGCGAATATCACCACACAATAAATTTGAATGAGTATTGTCCATGCCCTAAGTGACAAGTATCGTCCAGTGAGATACTAATACACCATAGTCTACATTATGCCCGACGAGCGAATGTACACCTGAATATGCTTTATTTCTTTGCCTAAAACTATATTGTCACAAGTAAACTTGTTACGTTTGTCCGTGATTTATTTTGCCAAGCATCCTATAAGACATTACAAACACATTTCGGAGGCTTATAATTGTCCTCTATTGGATAAAAATCAATCAATCCAGAATGAACTGGACTGCATTAGAACCGTATGAACAGCTGGTGGGGTTTTACACATAGAGGCATTCGTAAGCAATGCTTATGAATGTTTGAGCATTCATAAGCATTTCTCAAACGGATTGTCCAAGACAATAAATGACCACTGAATCTTGAAATGGACATCTCTATGCATAAAACAAAAGGTAGGATTGTTTATTTATTTCATAATTAGAAACAGATATTGATAGTAGAATGACATGGTATAATAAACAGTCAGTTGTTGGCTTTATCATGTTGCTACGAAGGAATAAGAATTTGTGGTGGTCAAAAAATATTTTTTATGAACTCCCAGATGGACGCTATTGTCCACTGTGTCACGCTTGGGTCGGTATAGTTGCAGGTGAGACTGGGTGGTGGTTGCTGGTTAAATGGACAAGCGACGTGACAATGGCGGCACTTAGAAACTTTGTATTGGGCATAGGTATCATGTATCTAATAAAGCTAGAGCACTGAGTTGTTGTTTCCGCTCATAGTTTGGTTGCAGGAGCAATGAATGTCTCAGTTGAGGCCACTAGGGGTTCTGTGCAAAGGAGTTAATTGTCAGTCAAAGTTTATAACAAATGTTGATTGAATCCTAGCCTGTCTCAGGTTTGATTTACTACATCCACACAACACAGGGCCAATGTCAGGCCTGGACCCAGCATACGGCCCCATTTAAACCTGTTCTGTGGCTCTGTGGTTGGAGTGTTTGCCCAGTGGGTTTGAGGTTCTGGGCCCTCAGCACCACCCTTTCAAACTGAGGAATGAGAAACACGACATCCAGCACCAGCCTTTTTAGTCAGCGTTCAAGGCTGTGGTCACTTTTGATGATGGCACTATAAAGACCATGTGCTGGTGCTGCGAAGGCCAGGCGGTGTTGGCTCTGCAGTGATAAACGCCACGCTTATTCATGCTGCAGAAAGAGGGATTGAGAGCACAAAGTGGGCAGACCTGAGTGATTTTTAGCGCTCTTCTTTAGGAGGCATTGCTGTGTCGGAGAGGAGCAAAACGTGTCAAAACGGCGGGATTTGCGACTGGAGTCTGGCGCTTAGTCCCCTAAGCCTCTCTAATAGAATCCTGATTGTTTCACTTTAGGATGAGTGCTGCTGCAATGAAATTCTCTGGACCCAACATATCTGCCGGATACTTTTGGTAGAGAAAAGTTCTAATGAAAACACAAGACCTGGTGTGAGATTTGAAGTTATAAGGGACACATAAGCCAGGAATAAAATACCAGTGGTTGTGTGAGAAAATGATGTGTGTATATATATATATATATATATATATATATTTATTTGTTATTTTTTATTCTGTATTTCTAAGGCTTTCAAAAACAGCATTGGTGGGAATTTTTAACTCTGGCGGGATTTTCATCTGCTTTTTGTATTTTTATTTTTCATTAAAAGAAGTGGAGCTGATCATGGCTGAGGTCAAGAAAAATTCATGTAGGCTGTAAGTGTGACCAAATGTAATTACTGCTCCTGCGTATCACACAGCACACTCCGCAAAGACCCACTGACATGCAGTGCAATCAATTGCAATTTGATGTAATTACCACAATTCAAACCAACTCATTTCTCCTTCTGGAGGACAAAGGGAACTGTGTTCAGCTGTAGCTAAAAAAGAAAGAAAAAAAACACAGTTTGCTCCCAGAAAGCAGTGATGTCACCTGCTAAGGGCCTGTGCTGGGAATTACTCCGAGGCCGCAGAGAGAGGCCACTGACCTTGGAAGAGACGATCGGGTTGGGTCGAAATTAAAGAAAATGTCGGGCTAATCAAATCACTTGGCAGATCGTCCACTTAATAAGAAACAGGCAAGCTTCAACTTTAAAGCTGTTTACCCACCTGACTGTGCTACACCTCGATTTGGCACCTGCGTTCAGATTGGACTGGAAAATGACTCGCTAATCTGTTTAGTTATTTGGAGTAATTGGGTTGGGTGCCAGTGAAGGGGATTTCCTTGCCGTTGAAGAACGTTCCCGGCTTCTTGGTATAATTACTCTGACTGAGCAGTGGCCACAGGGCCTAGGAGCAGGCCTGCTTTTTAAACTGTAAATTATGAAGGATTAGCATTTATGAATTTTAAATCAGGACTGTGGTAGGAGACGCTAAAGCTGCTTAGCGATTGTGAGCAGTAGCGTTTGAGCGCGCGGCTGTAACCCTTTATTTTCTGTGGCAGTCGGTGGTGCTCGCTGGAAGTCGACGGCTGCATTGAGAGACGCCTCGCCATCACGCAGATCAGATCCGGTCGGTGAGCGACGTTGTGGGCGCCTTTTTGGCTCAGGGATCAGGCTTTGCCACAGAGTGAAATGTCACACTGTGCTGAATATGGAATGGGTGATTATGGTAATGTGTGATCTGATCCGTGCTAAATTATGCATAATGGAGTGATGTGACACAAACTCATCAATTAGACAGATATCACTGCTAAAAAGTTTCATGCATCTTTCTTTCTCTCTTTTTTGAAACAGTAGCTTTGAAGACGTAGGCATACATTGGAGTTTCATGGATAATTTCTACACATTGTATTTGGAATCACAAGTTGCTATACAGACATGTGGCATCTCCTGACACATGAGGTTGGAGGCACGTGGCGTCTCCTGACACATGAGGTTGGAGGCACGTGGCGTCTCCCGCCTGTAGAGAAAAATCTGTTTAGTATTTTAACGTAATACTGTAAACGGACTCTCCTGAAACTTTGTTTTAAAACTCCCGTTAAATCTTAACTTAACTTAACTTAACTAATTTAACACTGAAACAGCGTGATATTCCTTGTCAACGTGTGAATCTGCACGACCCTGCCTCACCGGACCACCCTCAGCATTAAAACTCCTGGCACAGGGTGAGGTCCGAGAGACACCCTGGTGTGTACAGCTTTGGGACGGGACCTATATCATAGCTCTGGAGCTGGGGATTTTGGGGACAGGGGGCCAGGATAGCATTACCCCCACCCCCTCATTGACTCAGCTTTGTTCACATGACCCAATGAAACTAAATAAACAAATCCAGACAGTCACACCAAGATAAACCAAACAGGTAACCATACAGTAACATACTAACATACCATGCATTTAGCAGGTGTGCTCATCCAGAGTGACTCGCATATCTGAATATATACAGATTTAGTCAACGAACAAGGCTGATGCTAAGTCATGAGGGTTACAACTGAAAGTGTTAGTTAATACACAATATTACAACATAAAGTTAGACGCCACAGCACATGCAGGAGGCATCTTGTTACACAGGTAAGCAGACAGTATTGGTTTACACTGCAGTTACGACATGTAATTGCATGGTAGAAATACTAAAACACCAACAGCGTGTGAAATGAAAACATGACAAGTAATTACAGGATGGTGTACACTTCACTCTTAAACCTTTCTGATGGTGTGTGAAAAATTACTGTGGCACAGTGAAGGCAGATGGAGGGGTAAGATAAGGGAAAGGCAAGTGGAGGCATCGCAGCATTAAGCACAGTTTAAGCACAAACCCGGACAGCTCACTTTCCTGCTTCACAAGTAATGTTTCACAAATTACGTCCCGTGTCACATGACAGGAAGTCATTTTAGAGAGTGAAAATCATAATAAAACCCAATTTTTACAGACCCACATTCTCCTGGCGCATTAAGCCCCCTCTGTGAACAGGCTCTTACAGTGTAGACCAGCACACACATATTTTTTGTGGTAAATTTTTCTTTAGATTTTGCAAGAAATACAATGAATACATCAAGGCGCTAATACAGAAAAGCGGAAAGAGAGAAACGGTCACTTAATGCAATGCATATTTTTTTGGGCTGAACAGGAATTGACACAACAAAGACATTTAAAATGCACTGAGGCCAAGAGAGCGAGTGGGGAAGATGCCATTGTAACGCAATGTATGTCTATCTGGTCATAGATGCAATAAAAATTAAAAAATTTGCCTAGTTGTCCACGGACATTGGAAAGATCAGTTCCTCCAGCTTTGCTTCACCTCACTGCTAGTCATGGAGATGCAAAAACACAGAAGAAGAGCACAGAAACACGACCTGATGCTCAACGCTCATTCTGAAAAAAGACGAGGGTGAAGAAGTTGACAGAAACAATCTTATAAAATTTCTAGCATTGCTATCGCGGACTAGTCTCTCTGAACGTCTGTCTTCTGCAGTCGGAAGCATAAATGGACGCATCTTATTGATTTTCTTTCAAGTTGTATTGCATTGATTTCTGTAAATATGGCAGACAAATCTGGCTGCCATTCTCCACTGGGACTGTATAAAAAGGCAGACACGGGGGGATTCTGGGTAGTCTTTTCGCAGCGGGAGCTCTTGGAGTCACTTCAGCAATCTGGGGCTAACACCTACTCTCCCCCTGTCCGCTCTACCCATTCCCCTCCAAATTAAACGGAGAGCTTTTAAATTATTTATCAATACCGTGGTTGGTTGCAGATCAATCGGTGTGAATGTTTTTTTTTAATGATAATGAATTCAACCCCCCCTCCCTCCTACCACCACCACCACTACCACCACCACCAACCAGCTCAAAGACATTGATTGCTATCTTGAACACTTCACCTTGCGGTTTAAGAACCCAATTATTTTTCTTTGGTGGGGCAGTCGAGATAGTGGCAGAGCTGAATTTGGGGATGGGAGGGGTGATCAGGGGATCAGCTGGCCGCAGGAGATCTGTGGTCCTGCTGGTATACTCTTTGCCATGGGAAAATAATACCAGATTCATAGTGGCTGTGTTAGCTCATTCCCTCATATCTACAATGTAATACGTAGATATGGCACTGGTGGTGGGCAACAGAAAAAACACGAAAGAAAAAATATCCTATACACAGATTAATGCCCCTGACCAAGCCCCACCTGGTCAAAGCCCCATCTTTGCAGTGCTGCCAATAAATTCCACAGCATTATACTGTGAGTGGGATATTTCGCCTTCTAGTTTTCTCATTCTGTTCCACTGATCAGCCTGGAAACCTCCCAACTTCCTGAAAGCGACACAGTTTCATGGTATTTAGACACAATAAGAAAACACATTATTATATATATATATATATAGGTTATTTTTTTTCTATTTTAGCATTTTTCGGTTTTATCTTTATTGTTTGTTAGACGCATTTGGAGAGGTCCGTGGGTAGCTTACTGCCTCTATATCAGTGTTAGCTAAACACATCACAACTCAAAAACTTTCTGCTGCCTGCCATATTCCATAACTCATCGTGACAAGCTGTGCAAGAAGCTATTTTGTTTGAAATGATTAGCTGGCAATGCACAACACAATCTAATTTTATACCACAGTATCGAATCTCTCAGAAGACAATACTGCAGATGTGGTAACTAAGACACTGAAATGGAGGTCCTTCAGCCTGATTAATGCTTAGAAATGAATTTGTTTGACTGACTGTTTAAAATAAATGAAATATCCACGTGTTACAATCACATATTCATTCGTCAAGTGTAATAAATAAATAAACGCCAAATTCAATAGATTATCTGTGAAGGACAAGCCAACATAAAGGGGGGCAATATAATGAGATTTCACTTCATCTTTCCTGGTGGTGATGGAATTGGATTAAAGGGGGGTTTATTTGTGTGGGCTATTGAACACCCGCAAAATAAATTCTCACCTATTCAGATTCAAATCAGATTCAAGGTGCTGCAGGATAATCCTATTTTTAAGACTGGATGAACTGAAAATGAAGGTCCAAGCACACGGATTTCAAATAAATAAATGATTCCCTGGAAAACAGGGAGAGATACACAGCGGCAGGAGTACTGCGGAGTGTTATTGCGAAAAGCCACGGACGCGCGCCCGGGGAACGCGCTTGATTATTTTCGGAGCGGCATAAAGGGGCCACATCCATATTCATTAGCAATCTGAAGTGATCCTCCAATCGGCACGTCAGCCAGGGCCTTGGCCGTCCGCCATTCCAACACCAACGTATGCAGCTGGATCAAGAAGCCCCATTTTGTTTTTTGAGGCCCTTTTTAGTGCACAAACGTCAGACAAGGCCCCCGCGATAGCTGCCGGCTCCACGTTAACGCTTCAAATAGACTAATCCTCTGGAACAGCTTATTCCTGAGTGAAGGTTGGGGCTTACATCAGGGAGAAGGATGGGGGTGGTGAGATGACTTGAGGGTGGTAGGGGGGCAAGAGGGGGGGTGGGGGCCTGCAAGTGACAGGGGTGGTGACACATTGGTGAGAAGACGTATCCATTGGCTCTAACGTGCGAAGTGGCGGGTCTGGGGGAGAGGCGCGACCCCCCAATGAACCCGCCATAGGTGTGAACTGCTGATGGTGACACGGCACACTCGCACACTTTTTGTGAGCGGCTTACGCCAGCACACTCCCTGAGGATAAAATGAGTGGGTGGGGAGCAGGCACCGTTGTGATTGATACCATCCTGTTATGTAATGTAGTCTACTGCAGATCACATGTGGTGATTTGGCAGTGGTAGCCAAATTTCAACAGCACCCTCCATTTTGGACACAAGGGTTGCATGAACAAGGCGATGTCTGTTGAGACGTATTACAAAAAAAAATTATCTATTGTTTTCTCCTGGCCTTGTTTGTCTGACATTAATGCTAATCAAACATGTCAGGCAAAAGTGCTGCCATTTTACAATGAACTGGTGGGAAACCCTGATCCATTATGGTCCATTAAAGGTTGCTCACCACTTAACTATATGTTTTGCGTTGTAGGCTTTTCCGGTCATGGAGGCGGCTGACCATTCGCAATGACTAGATGCACATGGCCTAATCATCACCTGATGGCGGCGCGTGTGATGACTCAATGATATGGCGAGACTGGCCCAGTTTTGGGACTCTTCTGGAGATTGGCGGTGAATTGTGACGCTTGTTAAAAAACATCTCTGTGCGGAACACTGTCCTTATTAGAACGAAACCAAGCGAGCAAGTTGAGGGTCTCAAGCTTATACCTCCCCTTGGTTTCCACATGCCCAGAGCTTCCGCGCACAGCCTTTGTACACTATGCAGCACATCCAATCTTTCAAAAGAGCAGCATGGCTCGTGCTATTCGCCCACAAAGAAAATACCTGTAAACACGGGAGGATGCTGTCTGTGGCTTTAAACGTCACCGTCCCCGCGGTCATTAATGCCTCATCCTCAAAACCCAGCTTCGGTAATTACAGGTCCGTGCTCAGGACTTCGGAAAACAAAGCCTTTTTCTCCGTCCCCAAATGCATTATATTACCAACGCCCCACCCCCCACCAACCTCTTCAGCTGTACGGTTTAATTCAGAATTCCGTGTGTGCCGATTAATCACCAAGGGCATGCCAGCTTTATGTAAGTAGCTGGTGATGGCGGGATCAAAGCGAATGAAGGATTCCTCGCTGGGAATTGGGTGTCCCAGAGCTCACGGTGAAAGAGCGTGCGAGCGCACGGCTCGGGATAACATGGAACAAGCAGCAGAGAGGGGAGGAAGGTCAATCCTAATGCCAAGACCCTCTGGCAGGCTCCCCAATACCTTGTTCCCCCTCCCCAACAGTGTGACACACCCACCATTCACGCCTCAGAACCCACACCCCCTCAAAATTCCCCTCAAAATAAGTTGCGAGCGCCCTTTCCTTTCTGCAGGGCTCCTACACACGCTCGCTGGTATTTCTATAACGGGGCCAAAAATGACCTGAGATTCATAAGAACAATGACAACCTCTGATTTCTCAGAGAAATTAAATTACGCGAGCGATAAATTATTTATTTTTTTGCCAGAGAAGGAGAGAGGTATAAAAAAAAGAAGAAAAAGAAAAAGAAGCCTGTCTAAGAAGTCCCCCACTTACAATGCCTCGTTAAAAAAGATTTGGGAAAGTGAAACACGGGCAGACGCGCACTCTTTCTTTTTTAAAGGTAGACGTGTCTCTGAGGGATTCATTAAGGTAAGTCCCAGCGGTAGGCTTACTTTTACAGTACAATGGCCCGGGTTAGCACGCATTCTCAAATTACACCTAATTGGACAATTACTCAAACTGAGAAACCTCCCGCAATAAGCCAACAAGGGTCCTAATAAACACTGCGTCTTCTCAATAAAAACAAGGAAGTCATTTACCTGACCCAAGAGGCACATGTCTTTTTTTTGTATTTTTTTTTTTGTATCTGCACTAAATTTATTTTCAAAATAATTGCATGCGGTGTGAATAACAATATGAAGATGGTGGGGCTTTCCAGCCGGAATAATGCAGCCTTACCTGGAGCCTCACACAACATCCAGCTGTCTTGGGGAATAGCTAATTTGTTCTACTAATAGAAGCTATGCACAAACTAATATTATCGCTGTCATAGCATAATGAAATAATTACTGATTTGTCTTTCTCCGAAACCCCCTCCTCAGTCCACAAAACAACTCAAGTCCGTCTTATAGAAATATACGAAACATCAATTAAACTTGTCCGGAGGGAAAATGTATATTCCTCTGGTACGGAGCATTTGTAAAGAACATTACAGAGCTTGCGGTCGCCCACGTTTATGAAGAGGGATGAGCTTAGACTAGTCTAGTTAACTTGGGTTTCTTTATGTTGGGAAGTGCTTTAAACCCTTTATCTATGGTAAATCCCACATTTTATATTGTGTTGCAGAAATGTATGAAAAGGTGCTATATAAATAAAGTTATTATTATTATTATTATGATATTACACCCTTGGTACTAGTGCTACAATCCAACGGAGTGAATCTGAATATAATACAGCATTTTATATGTACGACGACGGAAGGACAGTGGGGATTTGGACCCGTAGCAGTGTGGCATGTCCTGTTTGCAAACCCTCATCTCCATCACCTGCTTTGTAACATATTGGTCCAGTGAGGAGTGAGAGGCCTCCCCACTCCAATACTCCCTCTGTGAGTACACACACACACACCTCTGTACCTATTTCACCACTGCGGGTGCACACACACACCTCGGTATCTATTTCACCACCTCTTCCACTTCCTACCGCCGGTGGCACGGTTTGGGAGTTGCTATCGTATCCTGATGGGCCACGTTCTCATGGATCACTCCTTTCCCTCTCCGTCCCCTTAGCCTCTCATTCCCCCGATTGGCCTCAGCCTCTCCTTCCCCGATTGGCCTTAGCCTCTCCTTCCCCGATTGGCCACAGGTTGGCCTTTTCCCGCATTTCCGCCCGATAATGAAGAACGGCTAGACAGACGCGCATGCCGGCGACCTAACGTGTCCGTGGGCCTGCGGTCTAACACCCCTCGGCTGCAGAGTTCACCAGCCCGCCCCTCCCAGCCCCTGTAAAAGGGATAAATCGCCCTGAAGAGATGGATTGTGACGAATGGGGTGGAAAAGACAACAAATGCTGCAGTCTAAAGGGAAGACACGCTTAAACTCACAAATAATTAACTGAGTAAATATTGGAGCGCGGGCCGACTAATTACCTCAAAACGTCTCACTGCGCAGGGGGGCTCATTATTGTTCCCGTCGGAGTTAACCCCTCCTCTGCTGGATTCACTTCCTGCCTGAACCGCGTGGCCTGTTCCACCTTGGAGTCTGCCTGCCACCTGCTGCCACGTTTCACAGCTAATCCGCGGGAAACGCTAGACGAGTGTCACCGTTAAGATCAGCAACACTTGCAAAAAATACAGTCGGCGGTTGGGGGTATCATATCTCATAATAAGTCTTTGACTTCACTGGGCATGCTCAGGATCTCAAAGTGCTTCACAGTAAAAGGGAGGGAAACTCACCTCATCCTTCATTAATGTGTAGCACCTACCTGGGTGATGTGCAGCAGCCTCATCATGCCAAACCCCACTCAGATGAGGTGAAGATGGCGGGATTATTAAGCCAGTTGACCAGTGTAAAGTGCTCTTGTGTTGTAGGGGTTCACCAGCCTTCAGTGCGTTGAGGTTTAAATATGTACTTTCTGAGCTAGTGGTGTGCTTTGTGATGTAGCAGTACGAGTTATGATGTAGAGTTGTGCTTTGTGATGTAAGGGTGTGCTCTCCGCAGAGTGGTATAGAGGTTTTTAATGTAGTCTCCCATACCCTGATCTAGACTGTGCAATACAGGGAACCTGAGTGCACCAGTGATGCATCATAACGGCTACCTCGACATTTTCCCTGAGAATGTTTCCTCATAGTAAGAGTTCTCCTGGCGCTTCTGTGGCTGGGGCTCAGGTAGTGTCCTCAGAGACCTTCTCACATAAGGACGTTTCTCCAATAATCTACCAGACAATCACTATCGACAGCAGCTGCGAGGCGGGCGTGCCTGAGGTTGGGGCTGACTTAGGTTTAAAGAGCCACTCTGGGCGATATCGATTCAGATCTTCACTTGACAGGAACCTCTCGGAGCATGCTTTAAATGGATATGGATGCTTTCCCCGCTCCCCCTCGCTTCTGTCTCAGGTATTGTGGGATAGCGGAGGACAGGATGCATTTGGCCGCTACGTACGTCTTGTTTGTTGGAAGGTTTTGAGTTACGGCGTAGTCAGAGGGGAGAGTATTTTCTTGTGAGAGACCACATGTTTCACCCCCCTCCCCTCCACCACACCCCCCTTTCATCTCCACCTCCACTCTGTTGCGAAAATAATAAATGTGCTTTATCACTATTTTCCTCCCCAAACAAGCTGGCAGCATGTGCTGAGTGGTTTCAGAAAGCTTTTTCTTCTAATTATTGTATGCTATCAAAGTGAAGGATGAGCTTTATAATGAACCCAACATTTTCCATCTTGCATGTTCCCCTGTAATTGCTTGGTGCATGTGGGTTATACGCTGTATTAAAAAAGAGCATTTGATTTTTTTTAAATAAAAATTGGCCAATTGCCACCCATTCTTTATCAAAAGTGACAAGGTTGTTTAATTTATTCCACAAACCTATCCACTTTATTGTATGGCCGTGAGCAAAAATGAGAGACAATAGTTAAGTACCCCAATAAAACAATAAATAAATGATAATCTAATATGTTACTACGTATATTTTAAAACGTTGGCTGGTGTATGTCTGAGTGAAGCTAACCGTTAACATTGTGAGCGTTACCAACGGCAACACTTAAAATTGTGCACCTGAGCAAAAATAACCCTTAACACTCATCACCAATAACCCTTAACACTGAGGGGAGAATCCACAAAGGAGTGTGATGTTTTTAAACCATCGCAAGTCCCAGAAAACAATTATGGAGGACCCGCAGCGGATGGAAAGCGCAAGAAACCGCACTAGCAGGGATATAGCAACGCTGTGTGCTGTGTGTCATTGCGTTATGTACATTTCAGAGCCAAAATTACAATTATTTTATTCAAATGGGACTTAATACGAGGCATAGCCGATTCACAAAGATGATTCCAAATTACTACTCACATCAAGCATACATTTTTTAAGATGACCCGAAACCTGGCAATAACACGGCATAGACTATTTAAGAACCATGCAATATGTAAACTTACTAATGACCATGGCAACTGTCTTAGCTGCAAGAGAAATACACTACTAACATGTTAGGTGTACGGGAGAGTGGATATTCCATAAATGATTTGTCATTACAGACATACTGGAATTGCTTGACTACCAAGATTGAATCTGCTCTCTGTAATTTATTTTCTGCCATAATTTACTCTCTGCCATTTAATTTATATATAATGTAATTTCATTGTATGTCACAAATATTTCAACAACTCCAATAACCATGTTATCTTAATGCAAATGATCCTATTCTTTGAACTAAGATTGCAAGAAATATTGAAGTGATCCATTTCCTCAACACTGAATCAATCTCATCTGTGGCTCAAAGGTTAATTTTTCATTATTCCTTTTTTGTTATTCATATTAGTCCTGCACCATTATTTGTGTAGCAAATTGAAAATATTCCCCTTCATTTCATTAAAGTTATTGAATCAATATGTGTTCAAGTGTGAGCAAAAGCATCCTTTAACTATGTTTGTACATTCGGAGATAAGTTGACACCAACAAGTTAAAATATATAATTGTGTTCAGACTGAGATGAAACGCAGCCTCACATGTAAACTAATGCAGTAAAGACGACGAAACTTGCGACAGAAAATACCCTCGCACAAAAAGTATCTTTGCACAAAAAATATTTCATGAAGACTGGTCTGATGGCGGGAACATAATGTTTGCCAACTAAAAGCAGGACATATTATTGTACGTGTGATCTGGTTGCATGATTACGTGATTTGCATCAATACCTTAGTGAATTAGTAGATGATATGGCGTGGATAGTGTTTCGCAGAATAAGCAACCCGAACTGTGCTCTGTATTTTTTTGTAGTGGATCTACGTCCGAGTCTTAGCACAGATAAAACTTTACACTGTACAGTTAGCACAGACAACAATTTAGAGTATTTACTGCATATTAACACAGATGACCCTTAACAACCATTCCCCTAGGTGGAGAGTCTAGAGGAAATAAAGTGCCTCCCTTCCCTTCCCCTCCACACACACACACACACACACACACACACACACACACACACACACACACACACACACGTTTTAATCTATCTCCCATAATTCCTATCCACCTGTACGGCTCAAACATACAACATACCTGCATAACAATTCACAGATTTTTGGCCAATTAGCAGCTGTTTTAAGTTGCGCTAACGTAAGGCCATGCACAGCTATGATGTGTAGCATGTGCGGCTTTCTGTCCTCCACGCGGTCGGTTCCCCAGTACAACCAAACATTTTGCTGGACGTATGAGCAGTGACGCTTCAAGGACTGGGAGGTTCCTGAATTGATTACTTGGTAAAAGCACTTGCCAAAAGGGCAAGCCTGGCCATACAGTCTTCAGGTTTGAGTCTGGGCTATGTCACGAGACTTTTCTTGTGAAAGAGAGCTTGGTATTTTAATGTTTTTGTAATATTCATCAATTAATTCCGGTCAATGCGAAGAGGTAAGATTCCTTATATAAATATTTCAAACATATAAAATTAAAACAATCGTGCAGAGCACCAGCAACAAAAGCCATGTGAGTGCCTGTAACAGTATTAGATAAGCTCTTTATCACACTAAATGCAAGTAAATATGTGCTTACTTTTTTTAATGTTTTTGCATTTCAGGCCAGTATATTTACACATAGGCCTATTCATTTTACAGTGTTAGAATATATTATATAAAATAAATAGAACTGATAAAGTAAAATATTCACATCAGTATTTATACAATAATATGTCTTTCAATGCAAACAATGCCACACAAAAGCTCAAATATACATAAAATCTTCTCAAATTTTATTGACAGCATAAACGCCTTGAAACATATTATTTTATAGGGGCTCCCGTTTAAGAAAAATAAAAAATAAATTACACTTAAATTATAAATTGCATCATGTATGTCAGTGAATGTGCAAGAACCCAATACTTTAAAAAAAAAATAATAATAATTAATTGAAAAAGAGTGCATTTAGAGTCTGATTTTAGGCGTGCACATACATCAGATTTGCTATAAGCTATAGGCTACTTTCCCCCCCCCTCACAGTGTGTTGCTACTCTCGATTGTGTAGTATGCTCTGGTATGGACGTCACACACTGAGCTGTGTATGCCGTTTAACACTGTTGAACTGATTGAGACACAGAAAAAACTACTACACTTCCATCCCCTATCTTATACCTGCTCGGAGAGAGAGAGAGGGAGAGAGAGAGAGAAAGAGAAAGAGACAGAGAAAGCAGGATGGAATCAAATTTCAGAGTTTAATTTAATTTTTCCTGTATGCTGTGGGAGACAAATGTGAAAAAATCCTGCTTGATTATATAGGTGAGATATTTTTTGTTTGTTTTGAAGTGAGTGTAACAAATGTTTCCATAATCCTTGACGAGTTACGCGCCTGTTTGTCCCACCGAGCAGCTGAGAGCTTCCTAATGCAGCCACATTAAAGTGCTTCTCCAGTGAGTGTGATGCGGCCTTAACTAGGTCCTGGGGGCATTGTTAGTTATCATTGCCCGCTGCTGGGGAGAGCTGGAGCCCCAGTGAAAGCAATTTCATCGTCCCTCCCAATCAATGGCGTGCAAGCGCAGGAAAGACGTCTACCAACAACAAACGCCCCCGCCGACCTTATCTGGACCCACACCTGTCCCGGTAGGGCCATAAGAGGAACGCATGTCCCTATAGCCCTGCTAGCCCCCCCCCCCATCCCCCAGCGCCCGAGGCCTGACACATGCAAAGATCTTCATATTAGCCTCGCAAGCGTGCTACAAAAAAATCAACTCACGGTTAACGCGGCAGCCATCCGTGTGTGGTCATGCATGAATGTGCATGTTCCATCAGGAAGCAATGGCTGCCCTACTGATAAACTTAATCCCGACAAGTCACATCCTTTGGAAGTGTATCTACCTGAGAATCAGTTGTTCTTCAGACACACAAAAAAGAGAGGACGGGGCCTGGTGCCTCTTTGCCGAACCTCAAAGCGCATTGCCTGAGAGGAAGTGCGCTGGGAACTTCAAACAGTCTCACTCAAGAGGCTCTGAGTGGATATGCATTTTCTGGGCAGAAGAACTGAGAGTAGACCTGATTATACTGTACTACATGATTAGTCTGTATGTGACACATTATACTGCACTATATTATATCGTTAATCTGTGTGTGATGTCATGCATATCTATTACTATCTACCAGGATTGCTTATTCCAGTACTTTCCTCACAAAAATAGCGCTGTTGCTCCTAAACTTTTGTAGCAGCTGGGGTCATTATCAATTTATTTATTTATTGCCAAATCATAGTGCTGCATCCAATTGTGCATACTTATTATGCACAATGATATTATACTGTTTCTTTTTAATGCTCTCCTTTTTACATCAAGGCTAATGTGTAATTGTGTATGCTACTTCTGGCTTCATATCCATTCAGTCGTCCACTCATTTTGTTTCACTGAGAATCTACGATAGCCATTTCAAAATACTAATAAAGGAACTTTATGCTACTAGCTCAGGTTTAACAATGCCATTTTTGATCTTACCATTTAACAATTTGTCTTACAGTTACAACATAGTGATCACATGTATCTATTGGTAGATAGCTTTCCGAGATAGCAATAGCTAGAACCTAAAATAAGGTTTGGTTTCATGAAACAACAAAAAGCTAATTTATGCACTCATCAAATGTCCCCATCGATTAACGTTAAAGGGGTTCTCAAATTAACATTGCCAAACCAATCAAATGACCGTTACATCTAGAAAAGTGGCTTGCTAGCATTTTGGAAAACTAGTCTAGCTACATGTTTCTTCAAGCTATGTGATAAATGTAAGTATTTTCAAAACAATTACTAGCTAAAACCATACAACAGTATTTGAATTGAACATACAT
Source organism: Ilyophis sp. 1 JC-2022 (assembly GCA_022702515.1). Classification (NCBI taxonomy): domain Eukaryota; kingdom Metazoa; phylum Chordata; class Actinopteri; order Anguilliformes; family Synaphobranchidae; genus Ilyophis; species Ilyophis sp. 1 JC-2022. The sequence continues at coordinate 57,806,339 of CM040400.1, read as the reverse complement.
GGTAGCTACAGTAGCTGAATCCCCTCATAAATCAATTGCTTTTACGGATAGGCTTAAAAAAAAACCTCTCTATTCATTATTCAGAGCCTACAGTTACCAAGCCACCCAGAATACATTTTGTGAGACAGAATATTGATTTATCTTTTGTTTTAGAGTTGACGAATCTGGTGTGTTTTACTTTATCTATATTGATTATTTTATTATTAAGATTGCTGTCGTTGTGGTAAATAATATATGGCTTGCAGTGCCTCAAAACAATAAGAAGTGATAGGAATGTGTTCAGCTGAAGTGAAGCGGCACAGATTTCTCTAGCATTTCTGTCGAGGTTTGCGGCTGCAGCACACCTCTTTCTCCTGTTCTAGAAGGTGTATGATTTATTTCGTGTCAGATGTCAGATACTCCAGGTACAAGATGATACAGTACAAATGAACAGTGCTGTCAAATGTGCGGAGTGGAATGAATCTGAAGGGTTATTACTTTTATGGTGCACCTGAAAGACTGCTTATCCTACAGGGAGCAAACTAGGCATATCTGCTAATTGACCTTGCTTCTTCTGGGTTACTTGAAACATATGGCAGATGGTATTAAGCCTGTCTAGGAATGTGTGGATGGTTTAAACATGCACACGTTTTTTAGCCACCATCTTTTGGGATGTTGTCGCAATGTTGTCGTATTTTACATTCACGTTAGACTTTAGACTCAAAATTGAAGAACAGGATGGGGATCTTTGTACTGGCCTTCTTTTCAATGCCAGAGGAATTATGGGTGTCTTTGTGCCGACAGGAGTATGTAGTCTCTCACATTTGTCAGGATCACTTCCATGAAAAGTTTTATCTTGGGAGCCAATTAAATTAAGTGCTGTAATTGGGGACTTTGCTGCACTTGACTGTTTTTGTTACGTATCGGAAAATAATTTTTGTGTAGTGTGGAGGGTCATGGGCAGGGTAGCGTGTAGCGTGGAGGGTCATGGGCAGGGTAGCGTGGAGGGTCATGGGCAGGGTAGCGTGTAGCGTGGAGGGTCATGGGCAGGGTAGCGTGTAGCGTGGAGGGTCATGGGCAGGGTAGCGTGGAGGGTCATGGGCAGGGTAGCGTGTAACGTGGAGGGTCATGGGCAGGGTAGCGTGTAACGTGGAGGGTCATGGTCAGGGTAGTGTGTAGCGTGGAGGGTCATGAGCCGTGTACCGTGGAGGGTCATGGGCAAGGTAGCGTGTAGCGTGGAGGGTCATGGGCAGGGTAGCGTGTAGCGTGGAGGGTAATGGGCAAGGTGCAGGAAGGTGATTGTTAAGATAAAACATTGTGGTTCACTGAGGTAAGTGACCTGCTGCTCTGTGCTGATAAAACTCCAATTAATCCAAGCTAAATTGCAGCAAAATTTAAAAAAGAATTACTAAATCACAAAACTACAGTGATCGTTTTGCTCAATATTTTTAGCTGTGAGGAAATAAATTGAGTAAATACATTTGTGATTAATGAATTTAATAACAACATAAATTTTATCAAAGCTATGATTTGTGAAGTCATTGAAAACATCTACAAGATTCAAACTGAGTGCCCCCCACCTCCCCTGGTACACACTGATCTGTTTGGGCTTTAAATGTATTCCGAGAAATACAATTAGGTGTTAGATGTTTATAAGTATTTATTTTGCCCAAGTTTTCTGCTTCCAATCTTGCAGATGCATGGGTTCAGGATTTGCACAGGGGAAAGCTAGAAAACACGGAAAACTTTCTGACAGGGATCTCCAATATGAAAGGGGCGATGGTGAAGGGGTGCGTCTTTGCTTTGGAAGTCATGTTTTATTTAGAGTATTTGAGGCTCAGGGTTTAAACACAGTAAATCATAGACAAGCCAGTCAAAAGCAAGCGATGTGAGATTTCACGGCTGGTTATCACCGCGTCCTTGCCGTCTTTTCTGCGTGCACTGCTATGTAGCGCGGAGAGTCGCTGCGTGCCAAGCGCTCGAGGCTCGAGCCTGTCGAGCCACGCTGGCACAGAGCCCTCTGTTGGAGCCAGAGAATCGCTGCGCGCACATTCATTACGGCATCCATTAGAGTAAACATTTCACTTCCCTGCTTTTATGTACGGACACATCCAAGCCACAAAGATGAGAAATATGCCTGCACTCGAGTTTACTTATTCATCCGCACGGATGTTTTAGCCAGTGCGTTTCCTTTCGTTTTACATGAAAGGAGCTCTTACTTTCTCTCATTCCTGGTCGTCTTGGGTCACCCCGTCTCAGTGCAGACAAAGAGCTCTTCTACGTCTGTTCATTTCATGGGGAAGAGGGGTAATTTGGGACACCTTAACAGCCAAGGTTCAATCATAATCCGCCAAAAACAAAAACTTTGTCAATTAATATCCTTTTCATGGTTCAGTGAAAGAACACGGCATTGTAATATTTTTTTGTCGGTCTGATATATTGCCTAAATTACCCTGCATGCAATTTTAAATAAGAGGCGATGGAATAATCACAGTTTCGATCTCAAATTATGGGTTCTCTAATATGAAGCACAACGGGGCTCCATCGCGCTACACACCAGGCTTTTAAACCTCAGTCTCCTGTTTTCACTCAGACAAGTTAAAGATTGTAAGAAAAAAGGACAGAAAGTGAATACATCAGAGTATTATTTTCAGGGCATCTCCGACAACAGGCTGCCATATTGATTAACACTGTCAGCCGCTCTATTTGATTGTGTTATCAGGACCAAATTAAATGAAAAATATTTTGCATATTAACTTTTCATTTTATGCTAAATTAGATGATATCACAGTTTTGAGAAGGGGGGCAAAACCAGAAAAAAATATTTTGATTCCACATCAGCTTTGCTCTGCACTGACAGCCATTTCCTTAATTGCCAAATTGAATTTATTTAAAACAGAGAGTAAGTGGACGTGATGGTAGCTACTACATAAACATCAGGCGGTACATGATGGATGACTCAATGTCCTGAGGCCCAGATACATATAAATACTTCGCTATTAGTGAAGGATCTTAATTTTAATCCCTAGATTGCAAATATTAAAGTGGCTAAATCCGTGGCTCTGATAGTGGCCTGAGGTTAATTGGAAACCACATGGCTAACAGCCTTTCTCTCGTGTAACAATTGTAAGTGCAAATTGGGTGGGTATGGTGTGGGTTTAATCTTTCAGAGTTTTATTTCTCATAGAGGTCCAAGGTGCAGCCAGGTCCACCACAACCCTCTCTCCCCAGCCTAATTGTTTAATGGCAGAATAATAATGATAATAGATAATATAAACAAAATGAAACATGCGGTGCTTCAGGCAACTCACTGCTAGCTAGCTAGCTTTCCAGGCCTGAGCGCACCAGATTCCTGAGAGTACATACTGAAGCTGGACCCTCTGGTGTCTGTCAGTCACAGGGTGCCGGTCAGGGCAGCGCGCGAAGGACTTAACGAGCGCACCACGCCGCCCCTGGTTTGTCCCTGACAGAAGTCGCACGACAAGGCGAGGAGGGGAACGAGGAAACGCAAGAGGCCCCACGACACTTTCTTTTGTGTTTCATCTGCGTTCCATTTATCTCGGCCAGCCGAGCGCCTACCAGCACTGACAGGTCTGCTGGCCTAGTTAGGGCGGGAACAGTGGAGAGGGGGTAAAAATAGGCTGATGAAAACCTCCAATATCCAGCCCCGTGACAGACCTGGCACTCAAAATGAGACGTGAGCCCGATGAAAGACAAGGCGCCGTTATTACATTCAACCAACGGGGGGAGGCGGGTGGAATAAATGTGGGTTTGATTTTTCGGGTCCTTCTTTTGTTTTGTTTTTCTATTTCGTTGGAACACAGCCGTTGTCAGAAGCAAGAGTTCCAGTGGGGAACAAAAGCTCATTTTTTCTGATCTCAGTTTCATTTTGTGCTGTTGTTCAGAATTTGAATTTTAAGTGTAAAAAAAAGAAAAGAAAAAAAGTTAGCGTAAGAGAAACAAGTTCATCTTGTCACAGAAAATGTGGTAAATTACTGCCGTTTCCCTTCTAAACAGTGCGGCGCAGAAACCAGCGTCTTACAACTGAGCCTGGCAGCGCAAACTCCCATTGTGGATGAATATTTCAGAAGCACTGTTTGTGTTTTGACACAGGTAATCTTTTTATCTGTTCTATAGTTAATGCAGCATAATCTCCCGCAGTTTATTGTCTGAGCTCTCGCCGTATTTAAAGCAAATCTAATAACGGACGTTGAACGTAATATCCCATGACCCTGCGTTATTGATGACTCAGCGCTGGAGTTGCGTGTGGGCCTATGGAGAGGTTAAACACAATATTTCTGTTTGTTGTGGAATATTTACAACAAAGCGCCGATTCCTGTTATTTACAACATAAAAAGTGGATATTCACTCTTAAATTTTAATGCCCCCCAATTTTCAGTTTATGCTGCTGGGGAAAAAAAGCAGCTGGGTTGGGAGGGGGGAGGGGGGGGGGGGTAATAGTTGGAAATGAAGTGAAATTGGATCATTTATTGCTTGGCTAGAGAAAGGCAATGTTCCTCTTCTGCAAATTTACAACTAAAATATCTAATAACGCCGGGCATTATAAATGGGTCCTCGCAGAACGCAGAAGGGCCGGGGTGATCGCCGCTGAGGATTAGATTACATTCTCCCTACAGGTGTTTCAGAGAAGGATCGTGCCGAAAAAGCAGCGTGGTGTCAGCGGCGAGGCCGGTGCGTTAAATGCCACACTCCAACGGGGATTGTCTCCTAATTAATTTACAGATTTCAGTGCTTTCCGAAGGCCAGTCTGATCAGAGCCACACAGATGCCGTGAGCAAATGCTTCACCGCTGGTACAAATGCCGCGTGGCACTGGCGCCCTCCGTTACCGCGACCTGGATGCTATCAATTTCCCAACAGGCATGGCTGTAATAAGTTTAGAAGCGGCCATACATGCTACCGTTTCATGTTTCAAATGATTGAAAAAAGTGGGTTAACACACACACACACACACACACGCACACGCACACATGCGCACGCACACACACAGTCATGCTTTCATAGTCACAAGTGGACAAACAACAACACTCCCTCAAATACGCAGCTATGGACAGAAATACACGCAGTGTCCTTTCCACTCTCCTCTCTCTCTACCACTCTCCTGTACACATACACCCCCCACCCCCCAAGCAGTTTATCTGAGCCCTGCCATCAGATCAGAGGATTTTCTGAGGGGGGGGGGGGGCAGGGGATGCTCTGGTTCTGGATGACAGCATTTAATTATAGACACATGGGCTTGTGACACCAGGGTGTCCAAGGCCAGCCCCCAACAGGTGGTGGAGGGGCAGATAACCCGATGATTAAAGAAAAGCAGCCGATTACACACTCAAAACAATGGCACAGCACAGCGGGCCTGCTGCACTGTAAGCCACGGACGGACGGACGGACAGACGGACGCACGCACGTACGCACGTCAGTATCTGGCAGTCATTATCCCCAGAAGCTTCCTTACTCAAGACTAGCGAGGGACGGGTTTATTTGGCCATTAATACTCATATACCGTAAGTAGTCAGTTTTTGTCTAACCGACTTCTGTTGGGTGCACACAGGTGTAACTGGCAGATCTGAGAAGAGTTCTCATTAAAAGAAAATGGGAACCACTACCCACAATAAGAGGGTTGTGCCAGATGCCAGGCAGCACTGCTGGCTACTTTGCCAGTAGCAAAACACAGAGAAATGCAGCACTTGCAGGGGTATGCAGCACTTGCAGGGGTATGCAGCACTTGCAGGGGTATGCAGCACTTGCAGGGGTATGCAACACTTGCAGGGGTATACAGCACTTGCAGGGGTATGCAGCACTTGCAGGGGTATGCAGCACTTGCAGGGGTATGCAGCACTTGCAGGGGTATGCAGCACTTGCAGGGGTATGCAGCACTTGCAGGGGTATACAGCACTTGCAGGGGTATGCAGCACTTGCAGGGGTATACAGCACTTGCAGGGGTATACAGCACTTGCAGGGGTATGCAGCACTTGCAGGGGTATGCAGCACTTGCAGGGGTATACAGCACTTGCAGGGGTATACAGCACTTGCAGGGGTATACAGCACTTGCAGGGGTATACAGCACTTGCAGGGGTATACAGCATTGAAGGTGAATGTCAGAGCGGAGGTGTCAGGACCCTTACAGCACAGAATGAGCCACCAGATTCAGCTTTTTAAATGAAGTGCAATGACAATACCACAAGCACAGCCCTCAAAATCCATACTCAAGCCCCTATAGGGGGAATGAATGACTATGTGTAATTCATATGAAATACAACATATATTAATAATCAGATGCTATCAAAAGTATGAAATGAGGCATATGGTACTGTAGGTGGTACACCAGATGCAAAATTCGAGGAACAACAATTATGTCGCTCAAGACTTTTAAAGTGTAATGTCACCCTCTGTTTTTCAATTAGCCAAATCACACCATTTTGAAAGCGTGCCAGAGTAGTTTTTAATGGGACAAACTAATGAAGAATGAACTCTCCGACTCTTTTCGGTAATTAAAATCAAGGTCTCAGCACTGTGTTTATCTTTGGAGAAAAATTAACGGCTATTCAACTTAATAATCCCTCGTGCGAAGACGGGGTTTACTGCTAACAACATTGCTGCCCACTTCTGTGCACACCCCACATGCTACAATGCACTCCGTGGGCCTCATGTATAAACGGTGCGTATGTACAAAAAATATGCAAGTTTCCCCACCATCAGAGTAGTCAATTCCCACAGTATCAAAAATGTGTGTATGCATGAGTCATACTCTGTGCAGATGTGCACACGTTTTGACGTCAAGTCAAAATGTGTTTTTTTTTAAATGTTTTTGTGTTTTTATAAATACCAAATCGGTGGGGAAGTGGGGTACACATTTTATTGTACGTACGCACATATGTTTATACATGAGGGCCCGTGCGAGTATTTTTCTACAATATCTCGTGCGCATTAAGAATTTCGGAGTTAATAATGTTTCTCTAGCTTCCAGTTATGATCCATTTAACATCTCAGGGCCTACAGTAAACAAGACCATGGTCTGAGTACTGCTTACCTGCTGCCTGTTGTTAATTCAGATTTTGCACTGATGACAACCACAATACAAATAAGTATTTCTTCTGTTTACATGCTTTTTATCCTCTATATGTATGTACTTTTTATATTATTCATGTGGGGACATGGATGTATATGTATCCAGAATGATCAAATAAAATAAAAGCAACTCATATCAACAGGAACAGGGGAGAAATCAACGAGAGCCATGTCTTCCTGTGGCTTTAAAGCACTAAACGGAATCACATCAGCAGATGCGAGTCCCTGCCTGGTGCGGAACGGCCGCCATATCACAGATTAAGGGTTTCTCGCTATCCGCCAGTCGCGGCCTGCTGGCCCGCATATCCAGACGACCGGCTGAGCGTACTGCGGTGTGAACGGTAACGCCCAGGCTGAGATTACACCGCACGGGGCCCAGGGCCTGGCCGCTGCTCAGACACGGTAGCGTCACAGGGCCGGAAAATCACAATCTTCCCCCAAAAAGGTCATACGAGACCCTGCTGCTGCAAAACCAGTTTGCAGGCAATCTGACAATCTTAATTTAAATCCTGACATTCTGCCCCCCGAACCCAAAAAAGAAATATATAATGACACATTTTTTCATCTGTCAGTTTCGGAAGTGCTGGGTGACCTTTAGAATTATGATAACTCATTTGAGGTTTAACGAAGGCTCATCCGGGACCTTTGTTAAACTGCATCCTCCAACCTGACCACTCACTCCTTTGGGAAAGATGTTTTCTCCTTTTGATAAACATATGCGACATTCCTACTCTGACTTGAACAATATCCAGGCCCAGCAAAGAATACACTTTACAGCCACGGGGTTGAAGGTGAAAAATACATATATTTTTTTCTGTATCAAGTCCATTCTTGCACGGTTTCAGTTTTGGAGCATGATAATTATATTTCTCCATTAAGAAAATAATTACGTTGCGACCTGACCTCTGAGGCTTCCTATCGCAAACCTCCGAACCTTGCGCAACAATCCAGTTTTCCATCGTAGATAAAATGCTTTGGAAACTCTTAAAGGGACAGTAGCCTTTCTAGCACAGAGTGGAGACTGCGATCATGCAGCACACCCGAAGCTGACACACCATGCATATTGAGCCCATACCCAGTGAACATCGTCTTCATAACTCTGAGGTGACCGCGTGGCAGCATTGCTGTGTTGCCACAATGCTGAATAACACTGCGATGTTATGTGCTATCTGGGTCTCGGCGTGCTATCGGTATTTTCGGTGCTATCGCTATCTCGTCATTGGCGAGCGCTCAGTAAACCGCTTCAGCATCAATACTGTATTTCTAGCCTAAGATGTGAACCCCACTGTAATGCTAATGTAGCACTGCATCTAATGCTGATGTAGTACAGCATGTAAGGCTAAGCTCCATGCCTACCTTTCCAGCACCCGCATGTCTGGGTAAAGAGGCCTTGTGGGGGGTCAAAGGTCAGCCCTATTTCCCTCACAGGAAAATAGAAGCCTGCTCTGTGGAGCACTCAGACCTCAAGGACCCTTTTACCCAGTGTGTAAAAACATACAACCAACTAGCATCAATATCACTCAACTGCCCCCTGCATCTCTTTTATATTATAATGATTCTTTTGAAGAACCTAAGCCTGCTTGACTTCACCTGCCCTTGAATGTTTGAGTCAGAAGAGTGGGCTTATTATCCCCAGAGCTGAGTTTTTTTTACCCAAATATTTGAGGTCTGGCAAAACTCATCAACACTCAGAAGGTCACCTTTGAACCTAAGCCTGTTTAGCAAGGTCAGACCTTGAATTGTCATTGAACTGGAGGGGCACTTTCCCCCTGGTTAACAAAAATTGGGGGAAAAAGCCATTCCCCTGGTTGGGTAATCCTCAGAAACATTATGTCTAAACACATTACTTTGCATAAACTGTGAGTTAGGAGAACACCAGGAGTGTTCTTGCCTGAATAAAAAAGCTGATCTAATGTTCAGTGTCCCATTCACAGCTTTGGCTGGGGGCTGTGTACTGTATGTGTATATAACAAATGTTGAGAGCTATCTGTCTGGGATTTGCCAACAGCAATAAAAGAATGCATGCATGTGTGGAGGGATTTGGAGATGTTTGAAATTGAACAGTGTAATTTATATTAATTGTATTAAGTGTAATTTGCATTTACTTGTGTTTTTCTTAACTTGTGATCTGACAGAGTATCTATTTTAAGCGTATATATTCGACTTAGCTATAGCTTGTAAATGTAGTTTCCACATGCAAAGCCAATATTATAAGAAAAAATTACAACTTTTATAAGCTAGAACAGAAATAATTGACACACTGACCCAGATCCATGATCCAGAACAAGGCCAAGAGTGAAGGTTTCCTCCTGCTCTAGCTCAATTGCACACAAAAAAGTCCAAAGATGGCCAAATAAAAGTCAGTCAAACGACAGTAGATGCAATTTACCATGCAGTACAAAATAACAGCACCAAATTTCATTTGGTCAGCATGAAATTGCATGATTACTTAAAGGCACAACAACAATGTGTCTGGCAAGTAGGATTAGTCACAGTTTAGGGTGTGGCAGCTCTGAATCCAGCCCAGTCTACTATTAATTATGCCCTTTAAAACGATTACCCTTCTGAAAGATAACCCAGATGAACAAGCAACAGAAGACTCCTAAATATGGTATGAAAATATGACACAATTTAAATAACTTGTTTTTTCAAATAGTAATCCCAATTAAAATCTCCAAATTAATTCTAATTGAAACACTTGACTTGGTGGTCAACAAACAATTCAAAGCCAACTCTATATTGGATTTAAGATTGAATGTGTTTATTAAATAGACCAGATATGACATTGGAAACAGAGATGGATATCATACACTAATGAATGTAGGCTCACTACATATAATGAACTAAAAAGAAGATATGAAAAGATCTAAGAGAGAGAGACCAGTAAACCAGGCAATGGCAGAGAATTACCCACTTCCAGCTTCAGCACAACAAGAACAAAATAATGATGAGTGATGATGGAACAAAAACACAACCAAGGAACCATCAAAAAAGAAGAATATTCTCTTCTCCATAATTTAACTCAAATTTAAAAACTTTCTTGTTAACATTCATAAATACTTCACCTAGCAGGGACTGAAGATGGTAGCACTCACTGGTTGATGGTGAGCTAAGGCATTGAAGGGTCAGGTTCATTGGCTTATCTAAGATCTGACAAAATTGGCATTACTAAAAAGTAACAAAGTTGTTGTAAGCAGCTAAGCGCTGTGGTAGTTTTATCAAAAGCTTAATTGTTTTAACCTTGTTCATTGTTTTAAGTTCATATGTTCGGAGGCAATTTGGCTTTACCGTTTACCTTTAACAAAAATGGTATATGTAGTCCTGCTACAAATAAAAATAATTTGTAAAGAATAATTATTAAGTCCACCCAGTATTGAAATCTAAATTTTTAGGCAGACAAGGCCACACATAGACCTCGCCTTTATGTGGTACAGCCTAGAAAATATTAATTCCAAACTAGAAAGCCTCAAAAACCATTACTTATCCATTAAAACATTTAATTGATATCCTTGTATGATTGCTCTTTTAAGCGGAGGACTTTTAGCCCTCCTATTATGTCGAAATTGTACGACGCCTTTTATGTTTGGGGTCAAATACACCCCAGCAGTTTAAACTGACAAATTATTGTAATAGAACAATTTTGACACTTTGTGTGTCGCCTGTTTAATGCCTCACACTTGACTAGCATTTTAGCCCTAAATATTAAAAATCTGTGATAAACTTCTCATTTTAGAGCCAGAGGTAAGTGAAAGTTTGTGAAGTTTAAAACCTGTATGGGAAAGTACCCAGAATCACCCACAAAAAAAGTCAGCGATATACAGTATATATTGTATATTTTCTTATGTTTTACAGAGCCTGGGGTCAAAATGGCCCCACAAAACACCTTTGAATACAAGGTTGGTACAGCATTTATGAAAACAGAATTACTTTTATTCAATGTTTACCATCGAATCCCACCAAATTAGGAAAAAAACAAAAGGTTAACTGCTTTTTAAGATATGTCAAACACTGAATCTAATCTCTCTGAAAGGGAGGGTTACTTGCCTAAGGAATTCACCGGGATGTTTGAGAGAAAGAGAAACAGGAATAGGCTGATAATCTGGTGAAAAGTCACTTTTTAACCATTTAATGTTGTATGGCCCATAAACATGCTACTCGTAAGACTAAACTGTCCCTCTTGTACACTTGTAATCCACAAACCTGATATCTGACAAATCATAATGGCCTTTTGTTACATGGACATTGTTGAATTACAGTGGAACGTTACATCTAAGCCTATTTGTTGTTTTCTTCCTTTTATCAGCAAGTCTTCAATCACTTACAGGTTTTAAAGTGCCTTTTCAAAATGCATCCATGACAACCATCTGTAGCTTTTGGGAATTGAATAAAGTAATATTCTACTCTCGAAAATCAACAATACTAACCAAGTGCAATATTTTTTTAAATGTACTATGGGGGGTGGGGGGTGGGGTATGGTCGGCATAAACCTCCGCCCCACTACCAGCCCCGAGTCAACAGTATCCCACCTTGTTAAGATTTTTCAATTCGACCACTGAGCAAGGTCATACAGTAATGAGCTACAACTGCATTATTTGTGACTGAGGGGGTGGGCTCAGAGGGATTCATTGTCCCCACTCCCATCTCATCTCTGATCTGAAGCCCCCATTGTCAAAATGATCCACGGCTTTCCTTCCCCCGAGGTTGAGGCTTTCATTATTAAGGTGCTCTTTAATCGATAGGAGCATTTTTAACGCTGCACACACGTACCTTTTATCAGTCCTTATTATCTAATGACCAGCAGCGGGCAGCTAGACGTGCCTTCAGCACATCCTAAGACTCATACATTTTTAATTGGGCTTGATGGTGGTGTCAGGAGCCGAATGTGGAGGGCGGAGCGCTCGTGGATCTATCCAGCCTTAAGTGAAAGTTCTAAATTAAAAGCCTATGGAAATCAATACGTGGGACCATCTTCAAGGAAGCAGATGTCCTCTGTGGGTGGGGCACCAAGTTGGCTCCGCCCACATGTTGTTTACCTGCTGACTTTTGACTGTTTTCAAATAGGTGGAAAGTTAGGAGTCACATACAGTTTGTAACTTGTAAGAGCCAGTTTTATTTGATAGAAATACTCTATGGTAGATTTATTTGATAGAAATACTCTATGGTAGATTTCTTGCAGACGTTGTATTGCCTATTTCGGTGCATAAAAGGTGTGCTCAGGTCTGACTGGCACACATGCCCCATGTGACACACATGATCCAATCAGGGGCAAGTATACCCTCTATGCAATATTTACACAAAACCGCATAACACAATGCAGTCATATGCAAAAACTTGATAAAACTTTGAATATGGATCTCATTATCAGTCAAAGCTTTCATTGATCAGCTGGTTCTGCATTAAATATTAATCGCTGCGTCCTGAAAGTAAACCGAGAGAGGTTTGGCACTTGCACTGTATAAGAGGTTTAAGAGTTTAGATTTTTTAAAATGGGTATTACCGGTGTGTCAGACTGCACAGCTGTTTAAATGAAAGAAAACCTATTATGCAGAGCTGCTCTGTCAAAAATATTTCATGGGCGACTGGCACGCAAAACCGCTAATTTAAATCTGAGATCCCTGTCTGTGTGACACAACAAGAGGAGACCGGCTAACAGCTGGCAAGTGGGCAATTACTACTGACAGACTGCACTTTGAATCTGCATTAGCCAAATTCATTTGACAGTTGCTCAATACATTTCTATAACATGCCCGGATTATGTTGCACGTTAGTTGGAAGGCTGAAAGTGCATGAAAGTGTCTTTTGATAATGCATGTGCTATATATCGCATCACATGGAATTCATCAAGGAAGAGAAGCGCAGGGATCTGAGAACACTGGATTTCACTTAGGGCACTCTAAAATAAATGCTCCCGGGCCCTGCTAACCAAGGGCACTTTGTTCGAGGCCTTGTTAGAAATAGCCACAATTTGTTTAAACCATACTCTTTTATTTTGGGCTTGTGCAAATGCATTGCTGTAATATGAGGCTCTTTTGTCCACATTTATATGACTGTCATCAGCCCATTCAACCTTGTAGGCAGAGACATTTGTATAGTTTGCAATGATTTGTCCCAAATGGTTTTATAATTACTGGCTATTGATTCTTTTATAGATATATAATAGAAGCAAAGTGTACTATGTATAAACCTGTACATGTGACTTTGACACAACACATTTGTAATCCAGGGAGAAATGGTCTACAGTTAGACAGCTCCTTACAGCATATAGCCAACGGGGGTTCTGCAGAAAGATCTCATTAAAAACTCCAGGGCAGAATAACTCTCCTCTACAGCTCTCACACAAGCTGGGGCTAATTTGTGCATTGGCAAAGTCACAGGCTCTTGTCCAACAACACATTTCTAAGTGCCATTTCGGCTCAAGAATGATTACTGTCCCCCCAGCATTCTGCCAGAGCTGAAATGTGACTAAACTCCATATTAGGCCCCTCAAACTGTTGTACATTTTTATTTCTTAAAGCTGCGGGAAAACGGATGAAGCGGGCATAAAATATAGAACACAGATCGAGTGGGTTAAGCACACCCTCTCTGCATGTCTGTGGCATGTGTAGATGCATGGGTATTGCACTTTTTTTGTACTAATAGCAGGGTAATATCAGTATTTGCCAATAATAGCTTAAAAGAATCCCAGCCGTTCCACCATGATGTAAGATTAAAGCTGATATGATGACTCAGCATACGTGCACCAGAGAGGCGACACATTAGATGCTCTGCTGATGCCGTAAATTAAGTGAAAATGTCATGCTCAAAAATGAGCCTCATCATAGTTACTTGTGCCTCTTTTACTTATTATTTATTTTTCATTTAACACTTCAACCAGCCAAACCCACAAGCAGAGATATACAGCAATTCAGTAGCTCTCTATAGGCTATCTATAGCGTAAGCAAGATGAAATATTTTGTAAAACAAATAAAAAAATTTAAAAACTTTTTTCCCCCTTAAGTTTGTATCTGTGCTCATCTGTATCTGCCATGAATATGGAAACTTGGTTGCAGTTTGTATTTGTGCTATAATGTAAAAAAGGGTGTTGATTGGTTGATGGCTTCGGCATCTGCTAATATGGACAGCCAGTTATTGATATCAGCTCCAGACTTCCCATATCATGCATTCTGCTTTATTACCTTTATGTATCTGCTGTGGTATAGGGTATTATGTGAGTACAATTAATGCACTACAGACATTGCACTGGGCACCTTGTGACCCCTTTTTCATCTATTTCTTTTGCCCAAGAATGAGCTGATTAAGCTCAAGGGTTTCCTCATTAACAATGTGCATTAATACACGGTCTGTTGCTGTGGTTACACCTGTCGTTTCACGCCATCTCTCTCATCAGATTCCAAACAAAACTCGGTGCGTCTACACTTGACAGTTAATTGCGAGCTCTATGGCCGGATATGCGTTCGGATTCCTGTTTCTGCGCAGTATTTAAATAATCAGTTCATAGTTTATTATTCTTTGCATCTTTTATATGTAGAATTGGTTTTCGCGAAATCTCTTTAAAAATACTTTTATTCCTACGTGTACTCTCCAGTAAAATAAAAGTAAATACTTTGTTTCAGTAACCGTCCAGGCCCTGCTGTCATTCTCATCGTCTATGGCATTTCCTCCCGGTAAATAACAAATAACAACATTTGCGGAACTGGAGGAACGCAGGCGTGATTTGATGACGCGTATCCGTTGTTTTGAGGTACCTAATTGCATCGAGACTTCTATGAACACAAAGTGAGCTCGCCAACCTCGCAAAGTGGCCCGGCTGATCCGAACACAACACGAGTACAAAATGACCTCTGTGCATCTAGACCTGTCACTTAATGCAGCCTGGCGTGATCGGATGACCGAGGTCGCATCGAAGCGACAGGTGTAACCACGGTCAGAGGCTGTCAGCATCACACGCGTGTGAGTGTTGATGAGCACTTGTGGAAGTTCAGCACATTAGCTCTCCCTTCTTTTGCATGATAGACTGCTGCATTCATATCTGAGATTTCATATAGAAGGTGTCATCTGTGCCAGTAAAACTGTTTAGAGGGCAAGGAGGGTATGGTGCAGTGGATACAGAGTGGATACTGAGGATTAGCCAGGGTTCCTCAGGTTACTGCTACCTTAACTTCCACTCAACAATATGGCAGATGCCCATTGGCTATACTGGTTGTTGTCAGTATGAGATAATCCTCACCTCTGATTGGCTCTAGCTCTCCCCTGTAGTACAGGGTGTGAAATAGTCACTGGCATGCAGTGTTCAGTTGGCTTGCCACAGCAACTTGAGGCAACTGGCAATCCCAAACTGAGAAGAAAAAGAAATGGAAAAAATATATCACAGGTTTGATTCCCCAGACAGGGTAATGCCACCGTGTCCTTAAGCAAAGCGCTTAACCTGAAGCTTTAGTCAATATTATTAATATCATGCTGCATAAATTGGAAATTTATACAGCTTAACACTGACTGTATGAAATTTGCCAAGAAAGTTAATTAAAAGCAATTAGATGAAAGGGTTTTTAAATAGATTAGAGGATTCTAAAACTTAATATGTTCTCATTTAATAGTTAATAAATGTTATTTCAAGAACTTATCTCCAAGTTTTTGGAGTTTTTCATAATTACTCTGTAATTATGTGACAAAAGTATTGTGTAATTGCCACTTTTTTTCCCCACTGAGACAACTGCAGGTGAGACTCAACTTCTGTATCTGATTACATTTCTTATGTGGATTATTCTGTGGATTTCTCATGATTGCATGATTTTCTCTCAAACCAGTACAGCTATCTGTATCTAAGTTAATTAGGAAGTGAACTAAAAGAACATCAACATGTGTGTGTGTCTGTGTGTGTGTGTGTGTGTGTGTGTGTGTGTGCGTGCGTGTTGAGTGAGTAAGATAATTTTTTAAAGGAATTTCTAAGCATGCCATTTAGAGCAAGCTGACAGGCCATTGCTGCTAACACCATTGCTTATGGCTGTCTCCATCAAATCTTCTCTGAAGCCTCTGTGGTCACCTTGTCCTGCACACCTTTTTGCTGTCGTGTGGCAAGGTTAATCACTTTGGCTTGTGTTGAATGGAATTGCGTGAACCCTTAGTTAACCATATTCCAGACATCCTTTTTTTGGCCAGGCATGTGGGATTTTTCCTCAGGTTCAGAAGAAGAATCTATGGACCA
Organism: Ilyophis sp. 1 JC-2022; assembly: GCA_022702515.1. NCBI lineage: Eukaryota > Metazoa > Chordata > Actinopteri > Anguilliformes > Synaphobranchidae > Ilyophis > Ilyophis sp. 1 JC-2022. The sequence goes on along the minus strand of CM040400.1, from coordinate 57,790,073 downwards.
ATGGTAGATGAGAAGAAGGTATAGGGGTATGAGGGTGGGGAGTCTTCAGGTTTAGAGAAATATTTTGTATAAAACAATTATGACCATCTGGCAACACTGCCTGGAATTCCGAGCAGATTTCACTATAGCCTCCGGTTACAGATATCTTCCTTTCTAACCCCCCCCCCCCCAACTCCAACCAGACACATATGGTTACACACAATTCCATGAATTCCAATTGCAGCATTCAGAACATTTGTAATGCCGTTAAATACAGTCATCGCATAGTTAAATCTTAATCCATCAGGAAGTATTTCACAGACTGCTATTATCCCTGATCTGGGGAGTCACAGGTTTTACCCATGTGTCCAAATGTATGATTTGGTCCCCAATCATCAGGGCTAATAAAGGTTCCGAGGAAAACGGCTATGGAAAAAAAGCATGTAGGCTAAAAATATAAATAGTAGCCTACTTTTTAAACGAAGGTTATAATACGTGAATGCCGACTACTAGCTTCTTCATCACAAACTGATTTCACAATACTTTATTCGTAACATGTAGCTATAGTTATGCCTTTGCATTGTTATTTTCATCCTGTTGTTTCGTATATCAGCGGATTCATTTGCCTAATTGCACCAGGTGTTAACTCGTTTGTGGACCGCGAAAACAAAACAAGACAGCATAGGGAAAATGAAAGGGCGAAGTTGTGTGTGAGCGCTATGTGCCGCTGAGTGGGTGTATTGTTTCATTAGGAAATGGAAGCGCTTTGCTCTGCCGTACCTGCTGGGTGAACTTTTCCACTTTAGCAACTGTCTTCCTTCGCTTCCCTAAAGACGACGGAAAAACTTTGTGATCCACGTGTCCCTGCCCACCTGTTCGGAGCTCATTACTGTCAGCTCTATGTTAATAAATATCCAGGTGTAGTTAGCTCCCACTGGCCCGCGGTTCGTCTCCATAGATCTCCATCTGTACAACCCACTTGCCGCAGCGCCGCTGACAGACGCCATGATTACACCGTAAGCGCCAGTTTTTCACTCCCTGCCAAAACGCACGACACCGTGCTCCATCTTCACTCTACAGGCATGGAGTAGCACAGGAGCTGAAATCGCTCCGTTTATTTGCATTCAAATACGCTTTTGTTCGCGGCAAAGACCAGCACCAACAAAATACAACAGCACCATTTTAAAAATTAAATTAATTACTTTTACAATCTAAAATGTATCTTTTCTTTGCTTTTGCGCAATTAGGCCTATGCCTTAAATTTTAAATTTTTATTTAACGTTATTTTAAAAACACCATAATTTAAACATCCAATTATTGGACTGTGTTTGGATGGACGTATTGTACAAAGAACCAACATAGCAGGAAGCCCAGCCCTGCTAAAACTGGTCATTAAAGTTGGATGTGACCAACACCTGGGGTTTAATTTTTTTTGGAGGAAAATTCATAGGTGCCCATCGATTAGAAGACATTCCAGTCGTAGCTACATAGTACAAGCTGTATTGTTTTGAGGGACATATTATATAGGCTGTGCACTACTTTCAATTATATTTGATCACAGTCTATGACCTGTTTGCTTTTGAAAGCTTACGAATACAAAACTGTTGTTCCACATAACTACAGAGGTCACAATGCACAATATGAATATAGCTTAATTATCACAAATTAATGCCTCATTTGGTTTTTGTCAATGCAGTTCAAGAATGGCTGCTAAAGACATCTTTATTTCTAGAAAAGGAGTAGTCGACATTGTTTGACAAATATTCTCAGCTAGTTTCTGTACCACAGTGCTGTATACTATCTAAGATCAGGGTTGTCGGTGAAGGAGAAAGAAGGTGCCATGAAAGGGCAACACTGGGGTAGAAAGGGCAAGGACGCTAATCCGCCATACTGCCCCCGTCACAAACTGCCTACCCAGTGTGCCTACCTACTCCAGTCCACACTGCTGGAATGCAGACACAACTCCAGCGCCATTATGAGCAGGTCAGAGGTGCCGTTTATTGAAGTCTGCCTGCTCGTCCGTCGGTCATTGCCGGGCGGAGGAATGACAAGGAGGACACAGACACTTGATTCTGAAGAGGCAATCAAACTCAGAGGGCTTTAATGCATCGCCTTGGGTTTCAGCCACTGCAATTGGCTTTGATAGCCGTGTCATTAGGAGAGGAGGGTGTCTGGAGGTCTTTAATAGCCAGGGATTAGAGAGAGAGGCAGGAAGGCGTCTGTGTCTCGACCCGTATTCACCTCCCCATCTCACACCCCCGCGATCTGGCTGATTTCACTGGGCCTGGGGTCCACGGGCTGGTGTCAACTTCCCAATCAGTCCTTATGGAAATGGAATATACTGCAGTATATTGAAATAATGTATTACCAAGATCCAAAATGAAATGAAAACACTTGAGAATATTATTCGGAAATGATACCTATATATTTCAGGTATAGATGGGTGAAAAATTAAAGGAAAAACCAACATAAAGTGTCTTAGTAAGGTGTTGGGTCACCTCGAGCCGCCAGAACAGTTTCAATGAGCCTTGGCATAGATTCTAGTCTCCGGAACTCTGCTGGAGAGATGGAACACTATTCTTCCAAACGTTAATCCCTCATTTGGTGTTTTGATGATGGTAGTGGAGAGCTGTCTAACACGTCGGTCCAAAATCTCCCATAGGTGTTCAATTGGGTTGAGATCTGGTGACTGCGAAGGCCATAGCATATGATTCACATCATTTTTATACTGAATCAATTTATTGACCCCCTCATGCCCTGTGGATGGGGGCATGGTCATCCTGGAAGAGACCACTGACATCAGGATAGAAATGTTTCATCATAGGATAAAGGTGAAGTTATTCATCATAGAATAACTTTGTATTGATTTGCAGTAACCCTTCCCTCTAAGGGGACAAGTGGACGCAAACCATGCCTTTTTTTGGTTTTTTATTTTTTTCACACGTTTCAAAATATTTTCACGGACTGGGTTCAAGGTGGTGGGGGAAAAAAAATATAAATAAAATAAAAAAATAAATATAAAAAAAAAAATAAAATAAAAAATAAAAAAAAAAAAAAACTCACTCACCACAAGACACAGACGCGATGGATGTTTTTTTTTTTTTTCAAAAAAAAAAAAATTTCATTCTTCTGAAAAAAAAAAAAAATATTTTTTATTATTCAGTCTTTTCTGTGCGGCCCCCGTACGGTCCGCGGGACGGTGGTTTGGAAAATGCCCCCCACAGTATAAAGGAGCCACCGGACCCCCTCACTGGAGCAGTTTTTTTATTTATTTGTCACCCGTCTGTATATATTCAGTGCCCTCCACTATTATTGGCACCTCTGGTAAAGATGAGTAAAAAGGGTTATAAAGAATTTACCGTTTGGTGAATTAGCTTAAATCCCCCAAAAATCCAGCCTTTAATTGAACTAAATCTATTATGAGAAAAAAAAATCTCATCAAGAAATAATTATTTTTAACAAAACCATGTGTGCCACAATTATTGGCACCCCTGCATTTATATATAGAATAAAGTCATCATTTTAAATATTTGGCTTATTCTTTGCATGCCATGACGTCCTGATGTCTGTGACCCAACAACATCAAAAGACTCTTGATATCTTATTTTCTGGTACTCTTACAAGCGATACTACAACGTCTCTGCATTTGAATGGATCTCTATGGGAATTGGGGGGTGGGACTAGATTTATTTCCTATTGAACTCTATGGAAAAATAAGTCGGGAAAAGAAACCCTTCAAGTTATCCATCCATATCTACTGTATTTTTGGCAGCAGAGTGATGGTTTAAGGCTTGTTTGATACGTCAGACCCTTGATGACTTAGAGCCATTTAGCCAACCATGTGTTCCATACTGTTCCAGTGTAATTTACAGCTAAACTAGTCGCATCTTATCGAGAGTCTTTTGATGTTGATGGGTCACAGACTTCAGGAAGTAACAGCATGCAAAGGATATGCGACTAAATATGAAATATGATACTTTAAAAATACATTAAAGCAAAGGGTATGAATACTTATGCACATGAGACATTTCAGTTTTAGATTTTTAATACATTTGCAAAAATATCTAAAAACATGTTTTCACTTTGTCATTATGGGTTATTGTTATGTTGAGTGTAGATTGATGGGCAAAAATTATCCATTTAAAATGAAATCTACAACACAAGAAAGTGTGCAAAAAGTGAATACTATGAATACTTTCGAGCACCACTGTATATGAAACTACATTAATATATATACTAAAATGTAATTATATATTTTTTAAAGTCCACATATTAACAATATCTTGATGTGCATTCCATTTCTGTGAGGAAGTTGCTGGTTTATTTAAGTTCTTTCCTTGCTTGTTTTTTGTTTGCTGAATGTTTTCTTATTTGGCGCAAGGGAATGGTTAGTGGTTCACAGCCTCCAAACAGAGTGATGAGGAGGCGCTTAATGGCTGGGTCCGGTTGTGCACTGACAAAGGGCTGATTCAGAAGGGTTTTTGTAAGAAGGATAGGTCAATATACAGTATGTTTTGCATGAGCAAGTGCTTAAAACTCCATTGGATATTCTGTTGAAATATTAAAAATGATTGAAGGTTTGTTTTGTGGTTCAAAATGCCATTGTTGAAATTACACAAAAGAAAAATTTAAAGCGATATTGTAAATCAATAATGCACTTCAGTGCTACTTGGAACTGTGTGAGATGGCCTAATGTAGTATTTGTTACTGAATGATGTGTTTTAAGTGTGAATGTTATATATAGTATATACCAACTTAAAAAACATGGGTTAATATCTCAGTTATGTTAATAATTATGTTGTAAATTGTGTTGTTAGTTTATCTTTCCTGGGCTGGAATTAAATAACCATGCCTGGGATGAATAAATTAGCACTAATAATAATAATAATAATAATAATAATAATAATACCTGGCATTTGTATAGCGCCTTTCTCAATACTCAAAGCTTTCTCAAAACTCGCCTCAACCACCACCAATGTGTAGCACCCACCTGGGTGATGCAGCGGCAGCCATTTTGTGCCAGAATGCTCACCACACATTAGCTGAGGTGGAGAGGGATGTCATGTATTCTATTCTATACTTGGCTATTGAGCTTAAAACTATTTTTTCTTTCATGTCTAACATGTCTATTAGACAAAACCACCTGTGGTTGTCTGAGAGACAGCTGTAACACACTTACTGATGTGATTCTCATGGTTCCATATTAAGATAAATCTCTTCAGGAAACCAGGAAAGTAAGTTTCTGAGCATGCGTGAGTGTGTTTATATCAGACCTGAGTCAACCATGTATTTGAAATTGTTTTAACTCTTGGTAACACTCTTCAGAGCAAAATGTTAATTACCTAAATGTACAGTCATATGAAAAAAAAGAATTTGTTCTGAATATTGGTGAAAATATATGCTTTAATTAATACTTGCAATAATCTGCAGTCAATACGGTTAGCATAGCATTCCATAGTTATTTGACTATTTGTGTGTGTGTGTGTGTGTATGTATGTATGTATGTGTGTATGTATGTATGTATGTGTGTATGTGTGTGTGTATGTGTGTGTATGTGTGTATGTGTGTGAGTGTGTGAGTGACAGGAAGAAGGAGAGCGAGTGTGTGTGTCTGTGTGTGAAGGAGATGGAGACACAAGGACTGCGAGAGAGCATGTGTGTGTCCCAGGACATTGAGTAAAGGCCTAAGGGGATGGAGATTGGAGACTGGGGAAGAGGGAGGAGTCATTAGGGATTGGGCAATGCCTTTTAATAAAGTGGCTGGGTTGTCATTAGACTTTAAAATATGCAGTTTTCTGCCTTTTAAGTAGCCTTGTTTGTGAGCTTCCCTGACAGGTAGCAGCTCCCTCAGTTGTTGGTTTCTGAAAGCAGGGCGGACATTTCCAAAGAGGCGCTAATCAAAGGGGAAGCCGTGGCGAACAGGCCCGTCACTTGCCTTCCGTTCAAAGAAGCAGCCTCACCCCACTTCCACATGGGCTCTCAGCCTGCTGATGACTGCTCTTATAAGGGTATCCTCACCTCACACGGATGCACTGACTATGCTTCCACACGTGTTCAAATGCGCACACACACGCACACACACTCTCATACACTTTCTCACACATACATACACACTTGCACTCACACATATGCACACTCACACATACACACACACTCTCATACACTTTCTCACACATACACACACATGCACTTGCACACACACACATACACACACACTCATACACTTTCTCACACATACACACACACACACACACACACACACAGCCATGCACACACACACACAAGCCTACACATCCACACGTACAAAATATGTAAATGAGTAATGAACACGCAGGTAAATAAATAAAAAAACAATGGATATAGGAAGCTAATTAAATGTGTTTATCCCAGTTATCATATGCTGCACTCATTTCCCTCCACATCAAGCCATGAATCATTAAGCAGCTGCTAAACTGATCTGGGGCTGGCTGGCTGGCTGGGTGGGTGGGTAGGGGGGGTCAGCTCCGGTCCCATAGTGGGCAGGTGTGCCGCACCTCGCCCCCCCCCCCCCCAGCCTGGCGTGACGGAGAGAGGGCCGGGCCCCACGCTGGGAGGTGAGCGGCCGGTGGGGGAGAGACTCAACGGGCAGAGAGCCTGACAGGCCGGGCCGTCACAGGCCTTCTCTCCCCCGGCTTTGATTAATGAGGGCATTTGAAAGACAATTAGCGGGAGCAGGTTTGCCTTCAACCGCCTTATCAATCAGAGTCCTTTAATTCAGAGTGTAGCACCCTCTGTCACAAAAGGAGAGTATCAGCGTTGCATTTGCAGCAACGGACAGCCTACTACAGTCAGCTGGGGGGGACCAGGGCATGATTAGGAGGGGCTGCCTTTCACAGATCAAAAGGGAAAACTGGAACCATGCTCAGTCGTTAGCTATGACTGTGAGCACATTTGGTTGGTGGCAGTTGGTTTTAATGCAGACCCCAGCGCACACATGGCCTTTTGTCTAACATGATATTTTTCTTCTCTGTGTCATAAGGGGAGAACAGTTTTTCGCTAATGAACACAATGTTAATACAGGCACATTAAAACTGCCTCTCATAGCAGGAACGTAAAATTATCTGTGATGTCACAAAGGTTGATATTTTCCACCTGTTCTGGATAGCCTTAGAGAAACATTGCTTTTACACCAAGCCTTTAAGTGTTACTAATAAGCCTAATTATGAAATAGTGGTATGTGTTTCTAGGATGGGCTTCATGTACTACATTGCAGGGCATTAGAGAAGAGCCCATGTGTTTATTTATATGTCCAGGGAGCAACAGCTAAAACATCTGTGTGAGGAAAAAAGTACAAACAAAGGAAAGTCTTTTGTTCACATTAAAGTGGCTTCTTTAAAAAAAATAAAAAAACTGGCAGTATAGCGGCTGATATACCAGAGGCATTTTCTCATGTTTCAGACAGTGTTAAGAGTGCCTAGCAAATACACACATCAAGAGTTTACCCTGAACCCCCACCTCTCCTGTAGCCTCGAGCACAATTACACTTGTCAATCTTTCAAACCCAAATTATTTGAACCACAGGAGAAATGATGTTGATCCAGGAAAGGAAATGGGGGGGGCAAGATGTGTTTTTATAAAGCAGGAACAGGCAATTGAAGACCCATCTCTATTGATCCCGTTCCTTGTAAATAAAAAGGAGTGCGATGGGTAAGAAGTAACAAACGCGAGAGGCAAGCAGCCAGCGCCTCTGTAGGAAAATCAATAGGCGTTTCCTAATTCGCGGTCGGCTCCAGTCAGGCTGCTCTCAAGAGGGTTTGGGCATATGGACAGGGATTGCACAGCCCATCTCCGCTAATTTCCCCACCTCATTTTAAGGCCCTGGCTAAGGACCATGAACTCGGCTCATATGCATTTAAGCCAGACTGACTGCGAAGTTACCTGAATACACTTTGAGGGCTGCATATATTTAAGCCTCTCCTTGCATATATCCTGCTGTTTTGTAAGCCGCAACAAATGCATTCTTTGAATCTGCTTGTTTGCTTATCAGTGGGAAGGAGAGGCCATTATGGTGCTGAGCAGGCTGAACTTCTTTCTCGCCTTGATGGTTTGTTTGCAACTCTTTATCAACTTGTATATACATCCACACTGTTCATTTAAGGACTTTTCATTTTTTATGTTAGAGTGCGTTTCATAACTGGAGCTATCCTGCACCTCTCTAAAAAAGAAATTTAAAATCTGTCTTGACCCAAGAAACTTTTGGCTTTTAAATTACAGCAAGTACATCATTGAAGGGACAGCTTGTGCAAAATTCCCCCTTGTGGGTTTAATACATTTAATAAGTGGTTTTATATCTTCAATAAGTCTTTAAAAATCTGAGCTGTGGGTTTTAGTTTTTGAGGTTTGGAGACACTGGCTGTCTGCTTGGTATCCTCCATCCACTGACATAGCAATTGCGCAAATATATGTAGCCCTATGTGAATTTGATTAAAAGAAATGATGCATGGTGGCTGGATAATTACAGGAAATAGCTTGAACAAGGCTCATCATTCTTGTGTGGCTGGGCAGAGACTGATATTGAGGCTAAGGCCTTCCCTGGTTGCTTGAAGTCACAAAGTAATAATGTTGTATTAATGTTGCTAATGCTAGTGGTCTTACTCTAATTGGGCTCTGATAGCATGCGGGATACCAGACACAGAAATGATGGAGTCTGTTGCTTCCACCACCAAGTCCATTACTGGCTGTGGCACTGTGATGTGCGAGAAGGCTGTCTGGTGCCCAGAAAGTTGTGTAGTAGTATTTCCCAAATGATTGGAGTAACAGTTGGTCAGTCCTCCTGCAAGCTCTGTGCACATGCACATCAGTGTGACAAACCACACACAGGTCTGGATTAAATTATCATTTGTCCTAAACCTCCAGATGCAAGAATATTTTTTAAACTTGCCACAGAGTGTTTGTTTGGGGGGAAAAAATGAACACTTATGTTTAATAGAGTTAAGGACGAAAGAAGAATATTTCCTAGACCACAAACCCATGAATGCCTAAATATCTTAAAGCTGGAAGGTTCTCAGAAAGTTCTGTCAATCAAAAACATGTAGTAAAATCTTTAAGGCTTCTTTTGTTATCATGTATGACACATATTGCATTGCATTACTACCTGTGTGTGTGTGTGTGTGTGTGTGTGTGTGTGTGTCTGCCTGCATGTGTGTGTGGGTGGGTGTGGGTGTGTGAAAAGTTCAAATTCAGATCACAGTGGCCGAGCAACCGCAGCTTTGCAAATTGGTGAGAAATCGTTTCTACAGAAGTAAACATTTAGCTCATAATCATTTTGCACGGCCTGAATAAAGGTTAGGGCATCACTGAGCGGTCGGCCAAGAGAGGCCGAACATCCCGCTCTCGTTTGTGATCTGAGCACAGGGTCTGGAGCGGGGCCGAGAGAGGGAGGGAGAGAGAGAGAGAGATAGAGCAGGCAAAAACCACTTCCTCACTTTGCTCCAGTATAACCAGCTACGGGGAGACGTGCAATGGCCTCTATTTTTCATTAGGCTTTTATTTCACGGAGCACTGGCTCACTGCAGGCTATAATTGGGGTGTAGGAACCTTCTAATGTGGGAATGCACAGCAAGTTTAAACATAATTTTTTACACAGCTTCAAAGATGCATAATTTGCCCTTTAAGTGGTGTATTGTACAGTAATTCCACATTAGTTACCGCAAACGTATGAAATGCCTGACTGCACCTGCGGTCAAAAGATTGCAACTAATTACTTTAGCAGGAGACCTGAGCCTAACTTTACCTAAATACTTTGCCTGCTGGACACAATATTGCAATAACGGCATCTGGAGGTTGTAATGGTAACATCATTATCCTCCTAATTCTGGTATTTCTCTGATTCAAAATTAAGGGGAAAATAGTTGAGGGCTCACAGTAGCTGAAATATTGTGCGCGGCGATACAGCTATATTAGCAATCATTTGTGGGTCCCTTTGTACTTTAATAAGGATTGTTCCTGATTTAAAAACATTTTTTTAAAAGACATGGTGCACTTTATTCCAGATTTTGTATGGATCAGTAAATACATTTCAATACCAGAGTGCATAAATGCAAGACTAGGGTGATTGCCCTCAATGTTTTAGCCCCTAGTAACTATTTCAGAGCACTTTTCTCTGACCTTGTTTTTATAAGGCTCCAGTAGTGATGTATTTTTGAGGGCCAGACTTTGTTGAAATCAAGCTTCCTGCTGATTTGTTTCCCTTTGTCGGTCGTAGCCAAGTAACTGCAGCAATGTGCACTTAATTCCATAAAAGCCATTTGTTCGCCTGAAAATTGGGGGAAGAAAATATAATTTTACCTCCTCCTTGTAATGAGGGCCGAGCAATTAAAGCCGTTTCCCATTTTTTCCTTTTACAACATTCTGGAGTCCAGTTACTGCAAATTAGTCATCCATTGTGCGCTCCGAATTCCAGGCGTGCGGTATTGAATGACCAAAAAAAAAAGAGTAAAATTGCAGTTAAGACATTCTCAGCAGAGGCCAAACCAGGGCCTCTGCTGAGAATTGATGATATTCTTTTTCAAACAGGAGAGCGTTCTGATGGGCAATTAAGAGGATCAAGCCTGCCAAGCTACACGTGAAGAACCGAGTCCCTGGTGCTGGCGCTTACGTGCCTGCCCCCTGCCTGTTCTCCCCCGGCCTGGCCTTTGTCTTACATGCGTGTGCATGAGAAGCACGGAGAGGCGGAGGGGGGGGAAAAAACAGCTCTCCAAAAAGCACATTATAATTGAACTTTCCACATTATTTCTCCCTAATACGCGCTGCCACTTGGTCTCATTAGCGGAATAATGCTGCTCTCCAGTTCTGGAATGAACTCTTTGCCCGAGTAATTAAAGCTCCTAAAGTTTCCAGTCCTTTGTTTAAAGAATTCGTCCTTGCGCTCTCCATGGCCCATCAGCTGCCTAATTAGCAGAGCCTTTGTGTGATTAAAAATTCTCACAGAGATTCCATTGGATATTTTCCTCTGTTAATGAGTGTTTGTGGACAGCTGGGAACAGACGCGGTCTCCCTGAATGCGGGACCTCCTGTGCATTGGGCAGACCTCTGTCAGGGCCCAGGAGTGAAAGCTGTCATTTCTGTAATGGGAGGGGGGGAGGAGGGTGGAAATCGGTCAGAACCGACCTCCGGGTCCCCCCAGGAACGGAGATGCCTTGAAATATAAATGAGGATGAATATTCATATTCGCTCGAGTGAAAGTGCTGACCATTAATATGTCTGTCAGCCTGAGCCGCGCCAGGGCCCGCTCCACACAGCCCGCTCCACACAGCCCGCTCCACACAGCCCGCCCATTAAACATGGCCCTGCTGGCTTCATTAGCCCTTATTCTCTGCTTCTTTTTCCTCCCTAAAAAAAAGTTGGGGTCACACTCTCTCCATGGAGAATAAGACAGAGGAAGTGTTCCCTTTGTAACATCTCTCCCAATCAGCAGGAGAGAGGAAAGGCTGGAATGGAGTTTAATGAAGCCCACTCAGAGGGAGAGCGTTGAAGTAGGGGTTGAATCCAAAAAAAAAAAAAAGAATGTGGAATCTGAAAAAAAAACAAGAGTTTTTTGGGGAAATCCCTGGGAAACGAAAAACCCGACTGAAAACGACAGCCTGGCCAGATGAGCTGGGACAGCGATTACCGGCGCTAACTCAAACCTATGAGTCTGCCCACGTAGCCAGAAGCTGTGTGATTAGCAGCGTTTGCCTTTGCCAGTGATAAAGTCTTCACCTGGATGGGGGGAAACCAGTTGAACCTGGATATTTCCAGGGAAGACTAATTACAACGTGGAACGACGGACATATTTCTGGAGTCATCGTTATAAACAGACGTGCACGTATCAGACCAAAGTGCTGATTATATTGCTGTTTAAAGAATCTTTTCTGCGGAGTGCTTTGGCTAGCAATTTAACACCTGAACGGACACGTTGCCTCAGAAACACAAATGATTAAATTGAACAAAGGAAACTGAAGCATCTTCTCTTTTGGTTCATGATATCATTTTCAGAGGGAATCTGATGGGAGGCCTACCCAGCCATGAAGGTTAAAATATTAGGAATGGTTTAGACGTGAAAAGCCGAGGACGGCAGCGTGCTATAAGTTAGCACTTTTGTTAGCATTTACTTCCCTTCGCCCTGTTCCACTCACCCTGGCTTCATCGTGTCATTGAGCATAATGTAATTTTTTGTGTCTTTATACTTTCTCCCGATGAGCCACCTACAGTACATCAAGCACAGATGACTCCAATGTATAATAGTAACTAAACTAGAGTTCCCTGTGCACAGGTCCCCTGGGTGAAATCCGTGCAGGAAGGATCAAAATCAAAAATGTAAAAATTTGGATCACTCCAACTGAACAAACTTTAAAAAAAAAAAAATTTAAACATTTTTTGATAATAGTAACACCAAGTTTTTACCAAGTTTATATGTAGTAAATAATGAATTTTCCTTTAGCTTTTTAGGTAATTAGTGTGTTGGTTTAAATAAAAAAATCTAATGTTGTTTTTTCTAGAGCTGGTATGCCTGTGGTTCTGGCCCAGTGGCTCAGGAACTCTTTAGGCAGTGGCTCAGGAACTCTTTAGGCAGTGGCTCAAGAACTCTTTAGGCAGTGGCGCTAAACGACATTTCATTAAGTGTGAAAAGAGCCGATATAAACTCAATAGCCACCAGCCATTCGCTCTCCCGGTGCCATTCGCTCTCCCGGTGCCATCCGCCCGCCCTAATCTGTTTGCCATTCTGTCCCATGATGCCCTGCAGGTGCTCCACACATTCATCACTCTCGCCGCTCCTGGATCAGACAGAACCACCACGACCAATCATGTGCGCAGTACAGTGGGAACCAGTACAAGAGGCCGGCCTGAACCCAGCCCTGAGAGCGCTAACCCACAACATGTACTGTTGGGTCTAACGAGAGACGAACGCTGGTGGATGCTTTGTTGTTACCATGGGGACAAGATGTAGTAAGTACCTGAAAAGCCCCAGTCAAAAATCTGTTGAAATTCAAACTAGACTCCACCCTCTGTCAGGAAAATGCACTGCCTGAATCACCCCAGCTAGGTTTACGGACTCGGATAACGTGTTGGGAAAAGCCACCCTGTACGTAGATGGATAGTAAGGATTGCTTTTAAATTCTCCCTCGCCTGAAGAAGTTCTGAATGGAGTGCTAATTGCGTAAAGTATGAAGCTGTAAGCGTGTCATGTGACAGGCGCTGTCATGGTGCTGTTGACGTGTTGGACGATTTGGTAGGTTCTTATGAAATGGCATAATGAGACACTCCGTAAAAAAAAAAAAAAAACACGCACAGAAAAAACATGTCAATCCTCTTGAAGTGGGATCCGGTGCTGAGGCTCGGCCCTGCTTTCTTCTCAATGCAGTTCTTGACAGGCCGAGAATCTCCTGCCCAGGTTTAAAAAAAAATGTTTTATTTCATTCTGAATACATTAACGCCAGGCCCTAATTTGCCGGCTGATTTCCGTCATGCAGTTGAGGCCCCCCTACACACACCGCCCTTTCTTCCACGATGACTTCTGAAGCTCTTAATAAGGTGACAAGTGTGCATTCACGTATTGAACTACATCAAAACCACTAATCCTTGTAGATTGGAGCCACCCACTGATTTAGATTGTCATTACGTGTTTCATAAACGTTCCAGTCGGGGATTTTATGCTCCTGAATAAAATTTTTAAAAAGAAAGAAAAATTGTGGAGAGGGTGGGCGAGGGGAGGGGGGCTCTGGGGGTTGGCTGGGTTGTAATGTAAGATTTAACTGTTCCATTCATTGATATTCCTCTTTTTATGCAGAGTTAAACTGGAATGGCTGATGATACAGTCGCACAATAGCGCCGTTCCACCTGCGATAAAGCTCATTTTCACTCCGCAGCCGGCCTCCTTTCATGCTGTTCACACTCTCCTGTTCATAAGTCTTTTGACGGAGTTTAAAGGCCGTGAGAACACTGCAGACATAGCGTATCACACATCACTGTCCAGCAAGAAAATACTAGTGCAGTTTCCCGTAGGCTGCAGACTTTTTCATGTTCCTATGTGCATTACAGGACATTTTTCCATTTTTCCAAAAAAAGCAGCTGGGATGCTTTTTGTTCTTTCAATCTCAACGATCTGCAACCCTGGTCCTGTAGGATTTGGCTCATTTTCGTAGTTACTCGGCACTTAATCGAACGATTAAAATAGCGGATTAGTCTGTAAACTCATCTGCACCTAGTTTCATGAGTCTGGATTGGTTGTTGATTTTACGGTCACAACAGAAACCAACATATCCTATGGCTCTCCATGACCAGAGTTGCAGACCATTCTTTTATATAGAAGCTAAGCTTGTAACACAGAAATATTCTGTGACAATTTATACAAAATATTAAAAAATTATAAAATTGCATTGGTTGCTGTTAATTAAAAACAGCATTGTAGGTTGTATTTGTTGTTTTTGTTCAATGTTATTGGTTGGTTAAATATTTAAATACAGAATACAGATTTATGACTAGCTCAAAATGTTATTGTGGTGTGTGCATCTTGTGCACTCCCATAAATTAAAAAAATTTCCCATAAATTATGAGGAATGTTCTCCTGTGAATTGGTTAGAAATACAGCCAGTTTTGGCAAACATGTTGAATGCGGTGGTTGAATATTTATCAGTAATGGTAAACATATGATGTTGGAGTTGGGTTGAGCACTATGTTCAAGTCTTAGCTTTTTCAGATTTAAAAAACTATATGGCTGGCTATACGCTATGCTTTTTTAAGGATTGTTGATAACCAAAAACACATTTCTTGGCTAAATATAACAGAGCGGACTGTTCTTCACTGATATTTTTTCTCTATTTTCTGATAGTTCATTAAAAATGCAGTTGATAAGTTGATTGATGATAAGTGCTATTCATTTTCATAACTGAGCTAATTAAAATTTGAACTTTATCTAATTCAGGCTCTGATGGTTAGAAATAATTTGCTAGAGTTTATACCGACAGTTCTCAAGTTAATAGTTTTACACATTCTCTTTTTCTTTTCTGTCTTTTTTGTAAGTGGCTGTCAGGATTAACACATTGTCTACAAACTGCAGGATGCTGTAGAACAATTCAATTATGGCGGAAACTGCAAAAAAGAAAAAGAAAAAAAAAGCAGGTCCAGCAAAAAACATTATAACACATAATTAAAGCCATAATTGTTTTTAGCTGCTAATAATACTTGCAGTGAAGAGTGCGTGTGAGAGGAATCAATTTCCGAGCAGAAATGCTGTTAGTGTTCTGAAGGAGTTGGTCATTTCTGCGCAATTTGCAAAACATAAGCTGTTGGGACAGAGAATTTGGAAATGCTAAAATAAGAAAAGATGCTAAAATGGCCCTCCCGTATATTTTATGAGCAAGGTCACTTATCAGTGACCGTAAAGTCACCAAGTTCCCTTCATCAATTTAACGATGGTTCAAAGCAGAAATATAGTATGGTGGTTTCTTTGTAATACACCCTTGGGCTTAATATTATGGCTTCATTTCCCATTGTAATGTTGGGCCGATTCTATAATTGTAAAACTGTAATAGACTCTAATAGAATTTCATTTTGAACCCTGAATAGTCTGTGCCATCTCTGCTCAGTTTGAGTAGAATAATGATTTTTAATGTCCACACATGGTTTCCTGTGACCTTATTCAATCTCAGGACTGATCAGGAAATATATTGATTCAATTACAGGCTGATGACAAGTGAACAGGAGAGGGGGGGAGAAAGGTCAGCATATATTTTAAAATCTAAATCTTTACAATGTCTTTTTGGGTTGTGGGGGAAAAAGCCATTACCAAATGCCATTTGGATCCTGCAGTGTCTGGCTCTCTGGGTCCCTGTTTCTCCCAGAGCACAGGCATTTTGGGTAAGGGACAGACGTTTCCAATGTTAGGAACTGCTGTATGATAAGTAATTATTTGGGGGAGGGTTACAAGAACATAATGCTAGTGGTGGGTAGTAAGTAGGATGAT
This sequence comes from Ilyophis sp. 1 JC-2022, assembly GCA_022702515.1. Lineage (NCBI taxonomy): Eukaryota > Metazoa > Chordata > Actinopteri > Anguilliformes > Synaphobranchidae > Ilyophis > Ilyophis sp. 1 JC-2022. Next base: position 57,774,113 of record CM040400.1, on the reverse strand, counting down.
TTCAAGGTCACAAATGAGTGTTCTTCTGTTCTACCAAATGGCCCAATCTTTTTATTCATAGAGTTCTGCCATCTCCAGGCCTCAAATATATATATATTTTTTAATAAAGGGTGACCTCATAGATTTGAGGCATTATAGGCCATTCATTCCATGCTGTAGTTGACATTATTTGTTTTGTTTTTGTATATGTCATAGTTCGTGGGTTATTGTTTATTTTTCCACTGTGATTCTCATCCTGTTTTCCCGATTGAGAATCTATAAGATTTTTTTCACGTTCCGGTCCGGGGTTTTTGCTTCCCCGTGCTCGTTATTCAGTTCACCTGTGCTTCCACCTGCGGGGTATTTAAGTTCCGCTTCCCCGGTGCTTTTTTGTCATTCATTTGTACATTGAGCCAGGTATAGTCAGGTTTAAGCGACCTTGTGATATTAACGTGTTTATGTTCATGAGGGACTTGCTTTATTCAGATATAGGATTGTGTTCCCCCTGTTAGCGTTCTGTGCTATTTATTTCCGTGCTGTTCTCTACGAGACAGTGTTTTCTTTTGGTGGTTTTGTTTTGTTTCACCTTTTATCGGACGTTTTAGAGTTACGTTCCGAGGGTGTTTGCTTTGCCTTTCTAAGTCTCCTGTTTGGGGCTCTAGTTCGGGAGATTTAGTGCTATTCGAGTTCGCCCTGTTTTTTCCTGGGTAGATTTCAGTTAGCTGTTTAGCTGTCAGGAATTAGTTAATGTTTTCCTTTTCTGTTGTTTGTGTTATATCCCCTTTATTGGTCCTCACATTTGTGGGTGACTTGTCTGATCTCCCTCACCTATGCGTGTGATTTACCACTACTATATCCACTACAGTATATTAACACTGGATTGTGTCTTTCCCCCTTAGTGTTAAACAGCCTGCATTTCCTTTATATTTATATTTGCTCTTGGTTTCTCAGTTGGCTTTAATTCCTTTCAAATTCTAAACAATATGCATTTTAAACCTGAAGATGAAGAACAACCTATTATATTTTAGATTTCTGATGCAGCCACCCTTTAAGCCATAACTGCTCTGTTGCACTGAAAGACCATAATACAGTGCATTTAAAAACAACTTTATATGAATTTTTCATAGGGCTAATCATCTAGGAGCAAATGTTGGGCACCACACCACAACGGGTGCTAAATCTTTGTCTGGTAATTAGGGTCGCATTAAAATTCAATTCGTGATTTGCATACTGTAAGTTGCATTATAAATCATTAATTGAAAATAAATAAGTAAATACAACTGAAAACATTAGTGCCATAATACATGCACCTGCATAGTAATTATGTTTTTTACTGACTTCCAACAAACTGTAAACAATTTGAATTATAAGTATTTAGTTTGTAAACACAAAGTCCATTTACTCAGAAATGCTGCCGTTGGTTAACTATACATCACATGGTACATGAAGCCTTTTCCTTTTGCTTGTATTTTTTTAACCCCTCAAAACTAAAATATCCAGTGCCACTGGCACCAGTTTCCAAGAAAGAAATGCATGAATGTTCCAGTTGGTATTTTACCCTAATATGTCCTCTTTTTAAATTGCAAAGGATTAGTAATTGCAACTTTTTCCCCCCCAAATCACTTCATTAATGAAATGGGATTGGAGAAGGTTCTGAGCTAATGGATTATGCTGGGCCAGACGGCTCGAGCCTGTTTACTGGAGGTCACATTTCATTTGCTGCCTGTGTCAAGTGACTAGCACCAGAGCCTCAGAAGCGGGCCAATCAATGTCTCCGTGCCGCGGCCCTTGAATGAATCCATTAAAGTTGTGTGGACGCATCCTGCCCAGGGAGAAAGAGCGGAAAAAAAGTCTCTTGATACCTCTGATAGAAATTAGCCCTGAATTAGGAGCGAGGCTGGCTGGCTCTGGATGCTAGCCAAAGCAGAATTAATAGGCCATCAGAAACTCCAGTGTGTTAAATCCCATTCCTTCCCCACGGTTTATGAAAGCTTCCCTCCGCTGCTCACCGGCTGATGCAAGGCCCCCGATGTTCCCGCCGCCAAACTTCAACCGTTAAATAAAGTTCTGGCTGAAACGAAGGATGGAGGGCACGGGAGGCTGATGGGAAGGGAGACAAAGTGGGAGACGCGCCGTGCAGCTTTCCCGCCATCCGACTCCTGCGCTTTTCATATTAATGCCACCACTAGGGCTCTGCGGTGGGACTCCCTGATTGCATTTATTGTAAAATGTCAGTGACCCATCTGAGCTAAAAGGTTAATCTTCTCTGTGAAGGCACTGTGTGGCATGGTACAGTGAAGAAAGAAGTGGTCAGTTGACTGAGCGGTCACAACTTTCCAAGAACATGCAATATGTGTTATTTCTCGCCCTACTGAACTGAAGGACAATGATGTACATATGAGGCTGGCTTTCTGGTGTCCTTAGTCATTACAAATTGGGGAGAAAATATTTTCCCAGCCATTTTTCTCCTTCAGATTAGGGGGGAAAAACACTTTACCCTGAATCCCTTATAACAGTGGCAAGTCAAGTCTGCCCCTGCATGCCAGCTGATGCAACGTAGTCACGTGTAGCGCTTGCAAATTCTAGCATTCTATATACATATTCTTCTCTGTATACTGATATGAAGACTAAGAAAACGGAAAAATGCTGAGTCATTTTGCATGGACCTCTGACGGGTCTGTTGCCTTCATTGTAATTAATTACCGCTGGCCAATGTCAAATTCCAGTTTGACAAAAACTGTCAGTGAAATCTCAGCTAATTAGAATCTCAGCTTAGTGTACTTCCACACTAATAACTTCATTTTAAATTCGTTTTTAAATAAAGGGTTTAGGATTAGTTGATTTGTAATAATCCACATACAACATTGTGTAGTTGTACCATGTACCTGTAGCACAATTTCTCAATATTACAGACCATGAAACAGGACACACATGTAGCTATTTTATCAGAATCTTCCTGCAACTGTAGCTCCTTATTAAGAGGCTTTCTGGATTCACACAGTCAATTTTCAGTTCTTAGTATTCAAAAGCATCTATTAAAGCACATTATGTCATAACAGTAATTTATCTCCAATATACTTTTTAAGCTTGTTCCTGTATGCTTCCATTGTATGTTTATGGCATTCATTTACTTTTGTAAAGTCATTACCATTTTATGTGCGTACACTAGGGGTTGCTGGTCATGGAGAGCCACAGGGTCTCTTGTGTTGTTTTTTTTGTTACTCAGAAATTAATTGATCAATGAAAGCAGGCAATTACACTAATAACTAATCTAAATTTTTTTGGGTCTGAAATGGTTGCTGGTATTACAATGAAAATAAAATGCCAACAGACTGTGGCTCTCCAGGACCTGAAGTGGCCACCCCTGGCTGAAAGGATCTCATTGATACACAGTCATTCATCCTTACAGACTTCACACTCACCATCAATAAACAACAATTCCCAGAATCCCTCATTCCTCTTGAGGTCTCCTTTTATATAAAATTGTGAATTGATGGGCACATAACATGGGAAACCTTGCCTGAGCCTGTTCATGAGAGACCCCTCCACCTGGAGAAATCAAAAAAGATAGACAAAGGGATACTACGCATCCACGCACGCACGCACACACACACACACACACACACACACACACACACACACACACACACACACACACACACACACACACACGTGCGCACGTGCGCACTGTTTCTGTTCATTTTTTTATCATACAAAAATCTGACATTGGCACAAGCATACATACTGCAGTAGGCTACCCCTAAGTAAGTATCTTATATCTGTACCATTGCCCTCATTCCCTTAACCAGGGTCACGCTTTGTCGTCAGCAGCTAGAAAAACAAGATGAAATAAAACTCTAAGCCATCCAGGCAGCCAAGGACACATTCCCTGGCCATAATAGCCCATATCGTCTGGACTCTCTGTGTGTGGCTCCTCTTGACTGCTCTGGGCTTTTATTCCTGACAATAAGCTCTTTATCACTCCATACCACAATTCATTTAAAACCACTGTCAAGAAGCAATCAGACCATAAGTAAGAGGATTCAAAGTCTGTGTGCTGTATTTGTTGAGCAAAGTACCATCACTTAATTTTCTTAACGGACACAGCGAGAATTTTTTGGCAGGCAATAAGTTAACGGCTTATGCATAACAAACAAAACAAAAAAACACTTCTATTTTCTTTTTTTGTAAAAAGGTAAAATATGCTTCCCTTGCTCACTCGTCTTTTCCCAATTCTTAGCACTTAGCTTCACACACGTCTCTCTTACGCTTTCTCATTCGCGCTCTCTTTCCCTCTAAAAGATGACATTGCGTCTGGCCTTCTTGTCTTTCTGCCTCGGCCACCTATGATTTAGCAACTCTTGACACATCCATTACACAGAGCAGATTGGCTACTCTCCGCTCCCTGTTTCTCTGACACCTATAGAAACCGTGCACACACACCTTTTCAGGCGTCTTTTTTCTTTTCTTTAATGCCTGCAATTCAGAGGTGGTGCCTTTAGCAAAAAGAGGATTCTAATTCCCTTCCCCTGCCATTACCCAGTGACTTGGAGCAATACACGAAAGGCATCAATCTTGGGAATGTCTTTTTTGAGGTATCTGAAAATGGCATTTAATTGTGTGTCTTGTGCCTGCTTATATGCTCTGGGATCTAGTGGATATCTCTGTATGCATACATATAATGTCTCTGTTTTTTATATTATTATTATTAATATTATTATTATTATTAGTAGTACTGATGGTAGTAGCCAAAAAAGTCTGTCTTAATGTCTTAGTCTTGTAATACAAAGAAAGTAGAAAATAGCAGCTTGCTTTCAGTAACTGTTTTTTCGTTGTTGCAAAAAAGTAATAGAAATAAGATTTTAAGTCTAAATATAAGACTAAAATACTTTACTTATTTTTTGGTTTTTGAGGTGAGTGTTGTTGTTGTTTCTCTTAGTAGTAGTAATAGTACTATTCATACATGTATTAAGTGATTTAAGTATTTACATTACCTGTTGTTGAGTTTGAGATCAAAAAATGTTCTTGCTTTTTGAGCCTGGTCCTAGTGGCAAATGTTAGTCTAAGCACATGGTACAAGGTGAGGATGTTTGCTTTTTGACAGACACACAGTGACAAAGATGTCTGGAGTGACAATTCCAAAGGCCCTGCAAAATCCCCATTTGATTAGAGGTAAACTGAAACAAATCTTTCTTCCTAGACGTTGTACTTCCCGTTTTCCCCTCATCTTTTTCCTAGAGGTCATCGTGTGCACTACCTCTTAACGCTTATAAATGGATTGCGGCAAATTCCCTTTCTTTTTATTACAGCATCGAAAACCGAGAAAGCGGAAAGCAAACCGTAGATGACTGGTCATAAATGAATCTCGTGAGAACATAGGGGCTCCTTTTCTCGTGTTCTGCCTGGTAGAAGCAACACTGGTATTCTTCCTGTAGTCCACGGAGTTCTACATCTGTCTCCAAGTTTCTTTCAGCAAATATTTAAGTAAAAAAAAAAAGATCTTAAAAAGATTTACTGTACAGTGCAATCACGAAGGTTAGGAGAGGGTAAAGATTGCTTCTACTGGATGTCTGAAAAACACCTGAAACTCGTATATCTGTAGCAATATATCTACCTGCCAAGTCCTGTCCTATGCAGGACCTCAATATTGCTGTTGGGTAACACGATAGTCACAGCATTCTCGTCTCCAAAAACCAGGGCGTAATCCTCTACAACAAACTCTTTTTTTAAAGACAATGTAGCCGGTGCAAGCCAGAGCTGCCAATATCACTTCCATTACGTGACATTATGTTCATTTAGCAGACGCTCTTATCCAGAGTAACTTACAATGAAAGAGAACAGAAGTGCATCCATCAGAATTATGCGAGCAACTGTGCCAAACCTGACTAATAACATTACCGAACCAGTGGGTGTAAGTGCAACATCAATACAACACTAAATATAAGTTAATGTATGCCAACCTGGAACCATAATACAAATCAGATTCACATAGCTAACATCCATATAAAACCATAAAGCAAGCTATTACAATACTACATCCTAAAATAATTGCATAAGTAAAAATGACCAGACTATGGGAATAGGAAGAGAGCCAAGATGCAAACTGAAGAGGTGAGTCTTTAGTGTGCATCAGAAAATGGCAGCTGATTTGGCTGTCCCGACCTCCATGCGACTTTCATTCTACCACTGTGGACCGGTACAGACCGGGACCGTGACTGGGACAAGCCACCACACAGAGAGGGAATAGCCAGATGCTCCAAGGTTGAGTTGAGGTTTAAGGTTTAAAGATAGATTGAAGGTCTTGTGGAGCTGTTCCATGCGCTGTCTTCTAGGCTAATGCCAAGGTTTTAAACTTGATTTGAGCTGTAAAAGGTAGCCAGTGAAGTGAGATGAGGAGGGGTGTGCCATGCTAATGCTTGGGAAGGCATTGTAGACAACATAAGAAACATCTGCCATCTTTTTATTTAACACAAATCTCTGTCCTGTCCACAGTACTCTTATGCCAAGACTATTGCATATCACTGCTGGTTGGCCTCCCTGCTATCAAACCATTCAAACTCATTCAAGGTCTGATGTGCACAATCTTCTGAAATAATTATGTATTGCCTCAGTATCTCTCCACTGACTGCCAATATCCACTCGTATCTTATGCAAAATAAAAGTTGTCGCCTACAGGAAATGGCTCCACCCTACTTGCGCACTATTTGGTAACCAAACTTACATCCCTGCCCAGCCTCTGTGATCTATGACCTCTGGTCACTTGGTGGTCCCCTCCCCTTCTAAATGAAATGGAATAGTGCTACAAAGCAAAACCGCAGGCTTGACAAGCTATGCGTAACTTCTGACCCTGTATGGCTTACGAGCTCTCCATCTGCCCAACTGCTCTTCAAATTAAAAAATCCACTTGCTCGGGAGAATGTTTGGTGCAGTCGATAAAGCGACCGACTCTCAGCCCCGATACAAATCCCCCCCTGTGCAACCAGGGGTTTCATTCCCTGCTGTAGCACTTTATGTTCTGCGGTCCCATCTGTATCTGTAACCCTCTCTGCTTTCCCTCAGCCTCAAGAACGTGAACAAATGCATAAGGAGGGTAGTCTGTGCTCTCCTTTAAGAAATATTTACTTGCTCGATGCTGCGTATTATATATTAAAATTGTTCATGTTTATACTCCGCTTCACGTCGTGCCTAACAACACGCCCTAGCCACGCCAATATTTATGGTATACCACACGTTCTTGTGCCATGTCGCTTTATTATAAGGTCTCATCTTATGAGTTGCTAAGACTCAGGCCTGGGTGTATATTTGCAAAAATCTAGCACAAATAACAATACAAATAATTTCCTGCAGTAATATTTCATGCATCATCATGCATGCGTATCATACAATTTTCTTAATTTAAAATTTTATTACAGCGCTGATTGCCCATTTTCTGAAAGTTCCTGTGTTAAACACCAAATTTATCATCTGGGGTATGAACACTATGCTTCATATGAACAAGGCCCAAAACTGAGAGGACTTAGAAGCAATTAGCGCAGTAACAAATGGGTAATAACATGTAATTTCCTCTGTTTTATGGTATTACCTGTAATCTATGCCGAGTGAGCCACATTTCCTACTGTAATGAATGAGGGGGGGAAATAGTAAATTATTCAACACCACTCTGTAACGCTCTTTAATATTAATAATTCCTATTTGTTAAGAGCCGTGGCTAACATAAAAGCATCGCAGGATTAATATTTGCATCTTTTTTATCGCGGCTCTGCCAAACTGTCACTGGGGAGTTGCGTTTTGTTCCCGGTTCCTCGGTGAACAGGCCAGACAGAAGTGTGTTTTAGACCGAGGAGGAAACCAGCACAGCACAGCACATCTCTGTATCACCACGGCCAGCCAGCCACCCCCGGCTAATTAATCCCATGTAATTAGTGCATATGCTTTACTAGGGTATTTCTCCTGCTGAACGCATGGCTCTTTGTGGATTTTCAGTAAGCTGCAGGTCACACGGTGTACGATGATTATTGTTATTCGGACAGAGAAAAAGAAAACGCTACGAATATCTACTGGTACGGAACTACGTCACTGCCCTCGCTAGATATGATTTATTGGATCTTACACAATGCCATTGAGCAGAGTGTCTTCTGCTGTAACACTTGCCAGTTTTTTCCACCTCTGCTGATGTTATCACTCTAACAGCAAGTGCTACTAATAATAATGATAATAGCATCACTTCAATCTCACTCTTGGTGATTACATTGTTCCGCCCTTTTCCGTTTCTGCTTAAATTATATTTAACTTCATATACCACGTTCAACAAACAGGATTATGGGTACTTATCTGAAATGAAAGTGCATTTTCAACGCGGTTTAATAACGGGAATGGAGAATCCTGTCCGCGGTAATAAAGCTGAAACTAATTCATTAGAATAGCCGCTCGTGTTGAGTGTTTCCAATTCTGTTTACTCTATTCACGCGCGTCCACTTCTCCCTCCCCTCCTTGTACTGAGACGAATGATAAAAAAGGGAGCGCCCGTTGCGTCGAGAGCGCACAGCTGAGGCTGTGGCGCCCGGTCATAATTTTAGGCCCGTTCCATCCTTGCAATGTCCTCCGTCAATTTGGGCGGACGCGTGCGAGAACACAGACCGGTGTCCTCTGGAACACGCGCGACCAATCGCTGCTTCCTTTCGCCCTGCAAGCCACCGGCTGAGCTGTGGAGGACTGTACCACATGGGCAATCGCTGCAGGCAGTGAGGGGGTCTTCCGCTTGACCGCAGGAGTCGCTACTGTACAGTGAGGCAGGGGATGACCTGCGACACCCTCCCTCTGTTGAGAATGCTATGACCTTGCAGTGACCTCATGGTCAAGTTTAGACACCAGACCATGGGGTGCGCCACCACAATGCTTTATCTGGATGAGCCAGTCAGGAGCGCTATATTATCCTCCATGTCTAAAATGTCATACCCCCTCCTGCATCTAAAGTGCCGTTGCCCCTCCTGTATCGAAACTGCCGCACCCCCACCTGCATCTCAAGTGGCTAGCAATTTGTGCACTGTCACTTCCTGCTGTCCCACCACGGAATAGACGCATGGAGCCTATTTGTTCCCCAAACACAATTAACAAGGTTCCTGCCGCACATCAATACTGCCATTTGCATAGCGTATTGATCCCCAGCCCTTATAATCACAAAATGTTAATTGCGCCAATTAATTCTCAATCTGTTTGTGCCCTTGTCTGGCCGCCTGGAGCTCTGAAGGTCACTGTGAAAATGAACCAGCTTTTTGATTCCACCCAAAGAAAAAAAAGCTTTTCCCAAGACGTCTGCGCTCTCCCGCAAAGAAATCAAAAACCCTTGCCTTCCTTTATCATTATTATCATCCCTGTTGAGCAGGGGCTAATGGGTTTGAAATCCTGTGATCTGATTTGTCCTTTCAAATGGGGTTTCAGGTCTTGTTCATTAACGGCAGTCCTTCTATCTCCGTCTCTGCAGATTCCTGGCTTTTGTATGCTGAAATCCACTATTACCACCTCTTAGTGGCCTAATAAGTCATTTTTAGCCCACACAGAGCAGGTAGGAGATTCGTGCCCTTCAGGCTGTGACTCGGAGCCAAATCTCCCTGGCGCTTCCAAACCCTATATAATGTGACCCTGATGTTTGATGCCTGTTTAAGTTTGTCACCATTATAAGTCTGTAGCGGCTCTCATTCTCCTGTGTTTGACGTGTTAGTTTGCTGAGGCCTGTCCGAGGCCCACAAACCGAGCGTGTGCGAGATGGCTAGTTCTGTGTACTGTACACGGTGTTCAGTCCTCCTTGAAGGGCAGAGCTTCCCCCCCTCTCCCCCCCTCCCAATATGTTGTGTCCAGCTGTATTTTTTTTTTGTAGGCTGGCTTCAATGCTGCAATGCCCTCTGTCGATTTGGTAGAGCGTGAGCTAGCCTGTTGTTTTCACTCCGCAAGATGGCACCAGAAGGGTCAGAATTCATCAGACCAGGGGACCCATCCACCCACTGGAACCGTGTCTGTGGCGCCATGACTCATTTATTCATTTGATATGTTTTGAATGTTTCAGGCATGACGCACAGGGCTTTCGGTGCACTTCCGAACGGTTATCGCGAATACGCTGACATTTTATGTTCCCATTGAATGGCTTTCATTTCGTGAAATTGGACAGCGCAATAACATACCTGCACAAAACTACATATTTGACATAGAGCTTTCCCACGCAGTCTTTTATTTGCATTGGAAGGTAGAATAGGGAAGGATTACAAAAGGTTTTTGTTTTTTTTGCGCAAGGGACACCGCACCATGGTATTACAATGTATATATTTACAGTCCATTCAATGTGCTATATTATAGAGACAGAGACATTACCGCTGGGTTACTAAGGATGTCTGTTCTGTGAGAAAAGAAAATGAAGGTATTTCTGTGCATTATCGATGGCCGATGTCTTCACTGTAAAGTGCTGTACGCTTGTATAGAGGTTATGACCACTCTGTCGACCCACCTCCCATCTCACCTACACTACTAGTTAAGCCCTCACTTGCCAAAAGGCTCCCAGTAAACTACTCACTGGCCTTACCTAGATAATTTCCATGCTGTTGCAACCATGGGTGGTGGTTTACACGTCAACTGAAATAACATACAGTTCCGGAAACAATTGACTCTTGACCAGCTTTGAACCACTTCTGGCTACTATACTGTGCATGATAGGCGGTGTGGTAAAACTATGCCTACCCTCCGAGCCTGTGTGTTTGATGATCCATAAACAACAAAAACACGACGTGACGAACCAAGCATCCTGGAAGCTGGGGGGTACAAGTAGAGGCACTCTGGGTGTGTTAAGGATGTTGACATGCAGCATATGCACAGAACCTCCACAACAACCAAAAAAAATAAATTTTATTTTTATTAATTTTTTTAAACCGCAAATCCCAAAACCCCCCTCTGACTGCAGCTCCACTGCAGCCCAGTGACAAATTAACCCGCAGCGAGGCAGATGAAATTCACTCCACCACACCTGTGCCACCCAGGCAAATGAAGGGACTGATTGCCTTCGGTTGCGTATTTAAAAGGCTTAATTCCTCCATTAGAGCACCTATTTACATCAATTAGAGGCAATTAGCATTTTCAGACCCGTCCCTGCTTTGTGCTCTGCCTCCATTAGCGTTTGAAAGTGTTGGCTGCCAAGAGGGAAAAAAGCCCGCTGAACATAAGTAGGCTGACCCCCCCCCAGCCCCCAAGCCCCCAAACCATCCACAGCCCCACCCCCTCACCCACACCCCCTCCTCTCTATTCAACCACTCTAACCCATCCACTATATATCCTGTGTTGGTGACCTGGATGGATTTTTTTTTTTTAAACTGTGCCCCGGATTTTTGATTGGCCTCAATTACGTGTGTAAAAACACCTTCTGGGCCACTGAGAAAGAGCACCCACGAGAGCAGCCACACGGGAAGGTGAGGAGGGGTCATATGGTGCCAGCCCACGGAACGGCGCTCTCAAATACCTCACCTTTGATACCGTGGTGAATGTGCATTCCGTCGTGGTGAAAGGGCGTGCGTGCGGTTCATCGAGGTTCCCGCCAGCGGCTTGTTCGCGACAGTTCTCCCACAGACGTGCGCATGGAGCCTCTGGCCTGGGAGTGTGGTAACAACCCCAATGGCTTTACCTGCTCAATCTCTCCTTTCTTTAACACTCGTACGCAAAGCATTTTTCCCAGAGGCCCACTCACACATCTTTTCTCGTGCATTATTCAGTGTCCAGATTACAGGGCCAGTCTGCTCAGTACTGTTGCCAGATTACGCAAGGCAACGAAAGCACTTTCACAGCGCAGGCTTGTTTAGCTGAACGATTCCAAGAACATGGTTCCGGGAGGTAAAGAGCGCGTTCAGACGAACACTTTTTTACTCCTCTAGCTACTTGAAAGTTGGGTGGAGGCATCAGACCCATAAATGTGACGCACTCGTTTACATGTATCCATTTCTTTACAAATTGACCTGGTTTATGCAGCCGTCAACTAATAGAAATCCCTCGACAAAGGTACGTATGTTAAGCCTGCTTCGGTTGACCCTTTTATGGTGAAAGTGGCGGCATATCTCCCTTTCAGAAAGGCAGAATTGAGGAATTCTAATGGGTGGCTATGAAACTCTGCCTCTCGGCATCTAATAAAAAATCAAGCGAGAAAATTCCCCCCAAAGTGAGGTGGCGCTTTGCATTGAGGTCATGTTTTCCTTAACATCAGAGTATAAAATGAAAGGCATATTAAAAAGCATAAAAGTTAACTTCCTCAGAGGGATACACACACATCCAGGTAAGGCCTCTCTTTAGTGGTTCCATTCCTGCCTTTTCGGTCTTTTCTCTCAGAATTATGCCATTTTCTGTTCATTTCTGCACTGGTGTTTCTGAACATGTTGGGTATTGATCCTGACTCATTTATACAGTTCAAAAGATGAGTCACTAAAAGCCTTCCATTTGATGGGGCTGGAACATCAGTGTTTGGGATCAGCTAGCATAAAGATACATTGGTCGTCTGGATCTTTTCAAATCTGTATATATGAAATAGTAAAGTTCTATTCAGTGCATTTTTTTTCTTACTTTCTCATTCCATGGGCCACAATCTAATCTAGTCTATGCTCTGCTGGTCTACTTAATCTTCGCAAGGAAAGCCCGGATCTTTCTCTGTAAAACTCTGAACTACAGAATAACCTCAAAAACATGGTTGCCAGGCTATTTCATGCAGCTATATTTATGCTTGTATGAAAGGTGGGATAGGCACTTGCCGCAGCAAAAAAATCTTGTTTGGAAAGGACCCATAAATATGCCAGAGCCGCCCTCCTCCACTTGGATTACGGAGGACAGAAACATGGAATCCTGTGGTACTGAAGAAGCAATTTGTTCCCAGATTAGATTTTTCTTGCAATTTGGACTGCCCAAGTGTGTTTCTAGGCCTTTCTCGTTGCTGCCATAGCCTCGATCTATCTACGAGGCAAGAGGCAAGCATGAGCTTTTTGCATGCTGCTGAGTGAGTGAGTGGTGCAGCCATTGCAGGCCAAAAGATTTGCTCCTGTGTAGAGGGAACCAACTGATGGCATCACGGTGCATGCGTCCGCGTGTGCGTGTGCATGCGTCCGTGTGTGTGTATGTGTGTGCTCAGTTCATGCAGATTGTCATGGCAAGTGGGTGCAAATGTAATAAAGCTAGTTCTACTGTGGGACAAAAATCGAATCAGATCTTTCGAGTAGATCCGGAGCTGATCGATTGAGACAGAAGGCCCTCTTTTCTCACAGTAGTGGAACTGTGAGTTTTGTTAATCACAGCCATACATCTCCACATGGAAACAAGTGGCCTCCGCACACCGGAGCAGCAGCACAGCAAACAGAGAGAATGTCCTGACCACTGATCCTGAATCAGTCTTTATTCTACTCTAAATGGTTCTGACTCTAATGAGGAGAGGAATAGCTGATCCTGAGATCTTGTTGGATGCAAAACGTGCCATATTGCGTGAGCCAGCATGCCATAAGCATATGCACACACACACACACACACACACACACAAACAGTTCCACGTACTCACGCACAGAGCTGCACACATGTACAAATTAATATACATATGCATCACACACATACGCACACCCACCCACATACATGCACGCACACAAACCTACAACACACAACCACTGAAATACACACGTGGATATTAACACAGACCTGACTGTTCACTTGCATTCTTGCATGCACACATATTTCCACACCCACATGCATATTTAAATACTTTATTTGAGACCGCAGTTAGGCATACAACGGGCCATAATTTTTCAATGTCTAAGTAAGAGATGTCTTTGACCTTGTAACAGACTCACCATGTCACCACTATGGGAGGAAGGCCAAGAACCCCCCCCCCCTCTGCCCCACAACTGGAAACAGGCCCTCACAATAACCCTCTCGCATTCACAATGTGCTATGACTTGACTGCATCCTTCAGAAAGCACTCTGACTTGATTATTGGCCATTATCACATCATGGTCCATTAGGGTTGCCAACAGACCTTTGTACGCCCAGACGTCCTTTATTTCAGAAATTTATTTCAAAATGATTTGTCCCACGTGGAATGTCCTGTATATAGTGCTTTGGTGATTGAGATACGAAATTCAAATTGCTTTATAGTTCGATTGCACGGGAGATGTAATTACATTTAAAAACTCACATTAAATAATAGCAAACTAATAAAATTATATGTAACCCCCCCCAGTACTGAGTCACAGAACAGGCAACAAAACAAATATTGGGAGCCCAACAGTCCACATACAGACAGGAATGATACTTGGGAGAGAAGAGCAGACTGGAGGGACCTGGTTTCTAATAACCCTTTATTAGCTTTTCTCATAGCCCCCTCCTGCTCAAGGTTTACACTGCATAGACACAGACCTTTCCAGGAGGTCACAAACAGCGCAGCACCAAAACAAGCACGGTGACGGAGTAACGTGCAGCGCAAAGCAGCCGGCGCTAATCCCCGCGTTACGGGCTCCCTCCCAAACTGCTGTGGGGGTTGTCTGCTATGGCCTTGCGCTTCTCCGTCGCTCTTTTATTTTTTTGGTTCTGGTCTCAGTGACGTTGTATGAGTTCACTAACAGAAGTGGTAATTGTGAGTGTAAAAATGAAAGTTAGTGGACTGAATAAAAATGCGATATCAGAGCAGTTTTACTAAAGCAACTGTTCACAAAAATGATGTGTTAAGGAACATTTGCATACAACTCATAATGGTTTTTTGTAGAAATACATCATTATTTCATGATGAATGATTAATTGAAATTATTGCTAATTGCAAGATGTGGGGCTTGCTAACATCACATGGTTCCATTTATCCAATTTGAAAACACCTGCGTTAGTTGGTGTTTTTTCACATAACTACAAATGAATGTTTGGCAGTCTGAGATAAATTTCCTTCATTTCGTTCTAATGGATGCTGTACATAGGTTGAGTCTTCCATGCTGTGGTTTGAATAGACCTTTTTATTAAGGAAATCAGATTTTGCATAGAGTGATGGTGAGATGCAGAATTCCTCTAATGCAGAACACCTCATTGTCAGATCAGTATGTATAGCACCACAATGGCTGGACTTGGGGACAAACAATGTTATTGAATACTCATGGATCACGCGGGACAATGAGTCTAACATTATCAGATTGGAATCAGCAATGAAAGGAAATCCTATTCGGACAAAAAGCTAATCAATATCGCAATTATGATTGCAGACCCAGTTGTTTTAATATGGCAGCCGTGGCTGTTAATGTAGGCCACAGTTTTACGGCATGTTTGTATTTTTCCCCGTCGCCCTTCCTGTATTTCATTATCGTGCCATGTACACTCGAACATAATACTAAACCAGGTAGGCTAAAATGCTACTTTGCTAAAATGCTACTCTGGCCATTTGCATATACTGTAACAATGTGTGTGTGTGTGTGTGTGTGTGTGGGGGTAGGCTTTGTATTTTTTATTTATTTAACCTTTACTTAATTGGCAGGTCAATTAAGATAGGAATCTTATTTACAATGAGAGCCTGCAAGAGTCAAAAGAACTCTTGAGGAAGGATGGGTGTGTGTTCTGCAGGGAAGGGGCAAAAAATAAATAAGATAAAAGTAAAATAAAACAAGGACAGACAGAACAGCAACAACAAACAACAGAGACACACAAACGTGATACAATACAATAGTCAGTTAACAAGCACAAGACAAGACGCGGCTACTGTTAGCTGGTGCGCAGTCAACATGATGATAATTTGAAAACGACCGTACGTGTATATTAAACGGGGTCATGTGCACGGAACATGAGGAAAGCAGAGGACAGCGGTCGCTATGGACACAGAGGCTACATTCTACGTGCTGGACTGCAGTATTGTGTTTGATGTGGCTGAACTCCACACTGAGCTCCATTTCGTTATTGGAACCTCTGCCTCCCTCCCCGTTTTGGAATGAGGCTTATTGGGAAAGGATTGTCAGGACGGGGAACACAATATGTCTGTGAAATCCTGGAGGGACCGTGGCATTTGATTGTGTCCTTTGGTGAACCCTGAGATATTGGATGGACTGCCAGGGGTTTAGCCCGGCACAGGACTCTCGCCAAATCACGTTACTGTCCATTAGTACTGTCCTGTAATGACTCAAGTCAAAATCAATAAAAACGGTAATTAAAAAAAGCTATTTATAAGAAGATCTCACTCCTGTTTTGACTGCATCAGAAAACAGTCTAGCATAGTCTTATTTCACTTACGGGAGACCATAACTTCTAAAAACATGCAAACAAAAGCGTCTC
Organism: Ilyophis sp. 1 JC-2022; assembly: GCA_022702515.1. Lineage (NCBI taxonomy): Eukaryota > Metazoa > Chordata > Actinopteri > Anguilliformes > Synaphobranchidae > Ilyophis > Ilyophis sp. 1 JC-2022. Next base: position 57,757,835 of record CM040400.1, on the reverse strand, counting down.
TGAAATCTAAATGGACCTATACTAGGCTACAGCACAGAATAATACTAATTGTTTTGTATGTTTAACATTTTTGCTGTTCTTGTCTACATGGATTACCCGACAGGGTCCCTTTCTTGATAGAATATTATCATATAACAGTTTTTTAACAAAGGATTTTATGTCGATAACAAAAAACCTATGTGTCAAGTAAGCATGCCATTTCTTTTTGTAGGTATAATATATGTTATATGTTGAACATTTTTGGGAAGGTTTGGGTTGGGGATAGTGTTATAGTCACATTTCACTCATATAATTATGAAAAATGCAGTAACACACAGACAGGGGCTTTGAACTTTAAAGTGTTGCCCACATATTCTATTACATTATTTATATTTAGTGTAATACAGGCCTTTTCAGACATTAGAAAAGGTGAAGCAGTCAGCTCCTGTAGTTTCGTAAGGAGGGCGTTTGCACATTTGAAAGAATCAGAAAAGCTGAAAATGTTTTCAAAATGACTTGAGAGACCTGGGAGCCTCTTTGTCTTTTCGAACAGATTTTCATAAACAGCCCACGGGATATCAATAATAGCACATCTGTTTTAAAAAAACAAAAACAAATAAAATGCTCTTTGATTGTTCACAGTGCTGTTTCAGATTTAATGTGATAGTTCTCCCTGTAGATTTATTAAAGTATATATTATTTTTTTTTATCCTCAAATCAAAAGAAAGCATAAGTTAACTTAAAACATTAAGATGAGAAATGTATACATATTTCATACTTAAACTCAAATCGTAAGCAACATGGGGAACACAGGGTGCACCTAGTGGATGCTTGGTAGAAGTGCATAAACTGGTGGAGTGCTGTGGATCTTTAAAGAAGAATTTCAGCCAAAAATGGAATCTGATGTTTTATCTCACATATTGAACACTTACAAGATTTAGTGGCCCACACTGTGTCCTGTAAGCTCATAACCCCTGACGGGTCACCTAGTCGTGTGGCAAACGTACCTTACCGTCAGCTCGAGCTTTTCAATTGAATGAGCAGAGGAACACAAAGCCCTACTGAAAAATATGTTTTTCCCACAGATTTTAATGTCTGTATATCATCTGTAAATCTAACACCATGGTGGGCCATGCCACATACTTATGCAGCACTGAGGGTTTTGGCACTTTTCATGGTTTCCCACATAAATAATTACGACGACCACACACTCTCTCCCTATGAACATTTAACTTCTGGGTTCACTGAGCTCATATAAACACACGGAATTCACTTACACTTATTCTCCTGTCCTACAATGATCAGTTTTTCCCCTTAGTCAATATCTACTTCAGCCAAAACCAATGCACTTCAACCAATCACAACAATCCATTCATTGGTAATAGGCTAGCTCAGCCTCTTAGTAACCTAAAGGAGGTGCAATGTCTTCTGGGAAGTTACTTGAACGAAAGCAGAAAAACATGAGTAGCACTGCTTTCGTTTCGTTTCTGTGAAATACATTGGTAAAAGTTTAGTAAGTTGGCGAGTTGGCGTCATTTTGCTAGAAATAATTAACTTTTTTTCCAGATGTGGAATTTAATTTGGCGAGTTCACTTTTGCCACCTATATTTTTCGACTGCTTTCCCATCTCATATTCAGGAATATATTTTTCTATCTATCAGAAAGAGCTTTTGATAGTTGTCATAACGTAAAAAACAAAGCAGGCTACTGTTCATGCTTAGCTTGTTCGGCTGGCATGCTACAGTCCTGGAAGAGCGCGCATCAGCAGTTTTCTTGTCGAAGTGTAATAAAGGTGCATACTGCATGTAGCTAGAGCGATAACATGGCAAGAAACCCATGCTTTTCAGTACACAATGTTCCCCGTTAGCAATGAGAAAAGTCCATATCAATTTGTAGGAGAAAAGAATTCTCCAGGAGCGGCGGACATTATGCGAACCCTCTCAGACCCGAATTATCTGTGGTTTTATTATACAGAAATGTGGAAATACACCAATTTCTATTCTCCCTCATTCATCAAATAAGCCTTTTCCTCAAAGCTATTTAGATATTAGAAATTGGGCAGTGAGTACCATTTAGGTCCTTGGGTATTATGAAATTGGGTGTTACGTATCAATGGGCAGGGGCATTAACTTCTACTTGCTTTGTCAGGGGTCAAGGAAACGCATGAAAGAGATGGTGAAACGCAGACCAACGCTTTAAATAACACTGTTCTGGCTCTGCATGGCCAATGTAAATGTGGCATTAATGTCCTTCAGTAAGTACCTCCATGCCCTGGAGGGTCCTGTAGGACTAATCACCATTGTTTACTCGCCTGTGACCCCCTAATTGTGTCCCTCAAGCCTGGTCCTTTTTGAGACTCCTATCCCAAACTAGCCGCCTAATGGTGTGTGCTTTTTTTTTTCTTCCCTCCACCGGATTGTAATGGATGTTTCGATTAAGACGGACGCGATGGCCGCAATTTCCCTATGATAGAGCCGCTGAGTGTGCTTTGCCCATTCCACTTCATTATCAGCAAACTTTCCAAGCACTCCCGTGCCTGCCGACTGCTCCCGCCGCCACCGCAAAACCCCAACTCCCACTTTTCGCCAAATGCTCCCACTCCACGCATTGCCGCCCTGACAATGCCACGTGGCTGAAAAAAAAATTAAGTGTTCGGAATAAATTGATTCATGCCAGTAGGAGGGTGTCAAATTACTTCTCATCGTGAAGATCAGGAGCCTATGCAGCATGCAGGTCACGCCAGAATGTCATCGTGAAGGTCAGTAGCCTATGCAGCATGCGGGTCACGCCAGAATGTCATCGTGAAGGTCAGGAGCCTATGCAGCATGCGGGTCACGCCAGAATGTCATCGTGAAGGTCAGTAGCCTATGCAGCATGCGGGTCACGCCAGAATGTCATCGTGAAGGTCAGTAGCCTATGCAGCATGCGGGTCACGCCAGAATGTCATCGTGAAGGTCAGTAGCCTATGCAGCATGCGGGTCACGCCAGAATGTCATCGTGAAGGTCAGTAGCCTATGCAGCATGCGGGTCACGCCAGAATGTCATCGTGAAGGTCAGTAGCCTATGCAGCATGCGGGTCACGCCAGAATGTCATCGTGAAGGTCAGTAGCCTATGCAGCATGCGGGTCACGCCAGAATGTCATCGTGAAGGTCAGTAGCCTATGCAGCATGCGGGTCACGCCAGAATGTCATCGTGAAGGTCAGTAGCCTATGCAGCATGCGGGTCACGCCAGAATGTCATCGTGAAGGTCAGTAGCCTATGCAGCATGCGGGTCACGCCAGAATGTCATCGTGAAGGTCAGTAGCCTATGCAGCATGCGGGTCACGCCAGAATGTCATCGTGAAGGTCAGTAGCCTATGCAGCATGCGGGTCACGTGAGAATGTTGTAGGCTACAATTGTTTTGTGTTTTTCGTCTCTGGGTGGAAGTGTAGTATAATTGTTAGCGAACTGAGCTTATAACTCGAAGGTGGGGCACTGCTGTTGTAAGCTAACCTTGAGTACGGTACGTAACCTGATTTGCCACAGTAAAGACCCAACTATATAAATATACATTTAGACGGTGCGTAAAACTGTAAGCTATACAAGTCGCTCTGACTAAGAGTGTGTGCTAAATGTAATGTAAATGTGGATCGTCTGCCATCGCTCGGTGATGGTAATTAATTGAAAACATTGCATGTGCGAGGTTGCGACAAACCTTGTGCGTTTCCTCTGAATGGGTTGATAGGTATGTGGAGTGCACAGTAGACTCAAGTGATAAGAGCTCCAGTCACACTGTTAATGACTGCCACAGCACTGTGAAAAGGAAGGAACAAGCAGGACTCAAGGGCACCAGCATTTTGAGAACTGGCTTGAGAAAGAGGGGGCGGGGGGAAATGACATTCCGTCAACAGCACCGACGGCCAGACTCAGCACCCACAACATTTAAATATTTTGGTTCAATCAGTCAAGAAAGATTATATAAAGGATGTCTTTAAGGAATGAAAAGTCTCATGGGTAGAATTAAGTTTTATCCAAGTGACAGAAATGCAGTCTCCTTTTCTGCAGCCTTCAGAAAAAGAAAACAGCTGAAAATAGGGGGTGAAGTCGAGCAGAATGTTTTTACAGGGCAAATATAACTGTGACTTTAAGAGGCCTATACATGCTGTTGATTAGTTTTACTGAGTGGGAATGCAGAGACCAATAAATTAAATATGAATAAATTAAAAATGTAGTCTAGCAGAAAATTACTTGGAAAACAACCACCTCCCCATTAAAATATGTATAGTAATGCCTTTTATGTGCAGTAACATGGGATTAGATATCACTGTAAATTAACACGGCATCCGACCGTAGTAAAGAACTTTTCACTTTTAACAAGGACTTTTAAAAAGAGCGTTTACTCTTGTGTGCTCTCTAATTAATTTGATATTCAAATGAGCTGATTCATTATAATTGCAAATATCCCAAATAAGAGTAGTTAAAAAAAGGAATAGTGTCAACAAAGATTGATGGGCCTTGCTTTGAAAATGGCATCTGTTTTGCATGTTTACTTGGACCAGAAATATTTCCCTCTGATATTTGTATTATTATTCTAAAGATATGGCATATTGAAAAGCAATGCTTGCACTTCCTCTCAACAGTTTGGCTTGGATGTGTGAGGTACTCGCTACGTACAACGTAGCCTGGTGCGTGGTCTGTACTTAGGCAGAGAATGGGGTCACATGACAGCGACAGGCTTGCCATCAGACACCCGACTAACCTTCATCTTCGCCACTCTTATGACACTAGTGTGATTTTACCTGTCCGTCGCACCGGTTTTAACCGCAAACACCGGAAGATCGCTATGCTAGAGATCTCACATGTGACAATTTAGTCTCTTCAGATGAGTCAATTAATTAAAGAGGCTCTATTAAGGTTATTGTGCCCTGCCTCCCGTGTCCATGGCAATGAAGCGTTGATGAGTCTGTGGAGTGGGGGGGTTGGGTTAGCACACTTACTGTGATTACAACCCCTCCAGTCCTCTATCCATCTGCACGTGTGTAGGAGCCGTACCCCGGCATCACACCACAGGTATCATCTCCACACCCCTCCCTCTCCATTTCCCCCTCCTCTCCACCCTCACCCCCACCCTCGCTCTGGAGCTGCTTCGGCCTACTGCTCCCAAACCCCTCCATCCCCCCCGCCCATCTGCCAGGGTCACTGCTGGAGACGGGAAGGGGCCGAAGCTCTGGTTCCGATCGGCCGCCTTTCTAATTTACTCTGCCTCTGTGCCTTATCCCAAACATACGCACCCCCCCTCCTCCAGCCCCCCCCCCCCCCCACCATCCTGTTTCTGTGTGTTCTTTGGACCTCTGCAAAAAACCTACAACATCAAAGTATTTTTTTTTTGATAAGATGGTAGCATTTTTTTTTTTTTTCAGAGACAGATAAAAACACGCAATGGCCCAAAGTAAAAGTTAGCCGCAAAAGAGCCTGTACTGTAGTACCTGTGTGTATCTCAAAACCATCTCCATTTCCCTTTTTCCTCTCACATTTCTGTTTCTTCTCTCCTTCCCCGAGGCTCGCAGATGCACCTCTGTAATTTACTGCGGGTCACATTCCACTCACACAATTCAATTTGTGTTTGAATGTGTGTGTGTGTGTATGTGTTCGTACGCGGGTGTGTGCGCGCGCGCGCGTTTTCTACCATGAATTAAAAGCCTGGCAGGAGAATGAAGACCATATGTTGAAATCCCATTCGTCCCTCTGACAACACATTAACCGTACAGGAGGTTGTCTAAACAGACCTTATGCAAATTCAGTTCACTGCTCCACAGGGGGTGAGGGACTGGATGAATCTCTGCTCGAGATTTTTAAAATTGTTTCTCACTCATCAGTTATTCCCTTACACAAGCCAGTATGGATCCTCGGCGTAGTCATTAACGCTAACGCTAATACCTGAAAATGGAACGGTGTCCAATATATAACTCGATCGGCAGGAAACTTCAAGTCCATAGATTTATAATGCGGAGGTGATATATAGTGATGAATCAACTAGTCGATCGGGCAGGAACGTAAGCACATTCGGTAACGCATGCATATGCATAACTTGCCCACTGTGGCCTCTTCCAAGTTTGCCATGCAGTCATTGAAATTGACAGGTGCGCCATCTTTGTTTCAACCTTGTGGATGCCTTCAGTTGAACGCACACGCACATTTATATATGTCTAATGAGCTCACGTATAAATATAGAACTGATACTTAACCTCATATCTCTTGGATATATGCAGCTGCTCAGGTGCATTTCAAATGATCTAAACAGAAATGTTTTGATGAATCTTTTCAGGACGTTAATGAGTTATCTGACAGCTTGGGGGTCATCGGCCAGGGTCAGTAAAGAACTCATACCTCGCTATACTGTACTGTAGTGCTGCCAGCAGATGAAAAGAAGCGCAGAGGCTTGTTCCTGTCACCTTTCATTTAGCGTGTCGTTCCTTTAATTGCTTTCATTGTCGTTCCCGGATTTTCCGGGCCTTTCCTCCCTCTACACGCCTGCAATGTTCCTCACAATGCCCTGCCCATGCATGGGCCCAGAGAATGCCGCTGCCAGCCAGCCTCCGAAGCCTTCACGGACACCGTTCCGCAGCCTCTCGGGCCCCTGAAAGGAGCAGTTGGCCGTGCGGTTTGGTTAGACGGTGCGCCGTTTTCCCCGGGCGGAGCGGCCGCGGGGAGCAGGACGGGTGGCGGTTAGCGCGGGCTCCGCGGGTCACGCCTGACCGCTCTAATATTCCATTCATAGAGGGGGATTATTCTCTGCGCGGTGGACAGACCTGCGCGTGAATGACAGATCTCTCCACGCTCTCCCCCACAGCTTACAACGCCCTTCCAAACCAGATTAGCACCAGCAGCTTTCCTCCAGTCAAAACCCCTTTTCAGGAGTGTAAGGGCCAGGACTGCATTCCTGCATTTATAGTAGTGTGGTTCGAGCTAGCTTTTTATTTATGTTTCTTTCTTTTTAAAATAAATATTTATTGGAAAGGAGTGGAATACCGCAGCATGAAGAACTCAACTCCACACGTTATTCCTGACAGCTAGTTCATTAATGAGCAGCCGCCAGCTCTGAAGTCAATGAAAATATCCTCAGACGCTCTGAAAGTTTATCTTTAATACACTAATGTTTTTGTAATTCATGTAATTTAGTTCAATGATGACAATGAGAAAGCACATCTGAAAGCAGCACTGATAAAGCTTTGAGGAAATTCTTGATTAGTAATTAAAGACATAAATGTACTTTAATGATGGTGGAGCATGGCTTTTCCTCATTGGATTTGGCAACTGGATCATGTTAAAGGTGATCAAACAGAAACAACACTACAGCAGCACAAACCCTCTTCCCTTCCGCACATCTCCCATGATGCAGTTTGGTTGCAAAGCAAACATTCGTTCGCTGGAGACGAAGTGTGACAACACAACCCATAAAAGTCAGCAAAATCTTGTCTTTACCTATTGTTTCATTAAATTAACACTAAAAGTCAGTGACAGTGATACATTCATTAAAATGTAGCATTTTCTCATAACCCCTGTAGGTAGTTTACAAAATATTTATTACGACTGAAGGATTATGAGAGATAAATGCTCTCTTTCAGTTTCACATTTAATTAGCATATCTACCAAGTCTGTTGATGAGTGCCATTTGGTGCCATTATGAGTTAGCGGAAACAAAAATACCATGATAGGTTCCTAAGTTAATGCAACGGTGCTCACTGAAATGGCCAGACTGAGGCGCACATATATGATGTCATAATAGGTGGCCAGAGTACTCGCAGATATTAAGGAAAGTTAAAGCTTCAATAGCCTGTAGGCTGGTCTACATTTGTCTGCTTTGCCACTAATCTCTGCCTCTGTCCACAAAGAATAATAGCAATTGAGCCAGTGGGAGTCCGCAACCGTGTGAGGTGCCATGGAAGAAGCACAGTCACAGCATCTACCGCCTCCTACTGGCTTGTCCAGGACTTCATCTTTTTGAGTGAAAATTGAGGTGCGGAAGCACTGCGGTTGAGAATAGGGCGCATGTCTCATGGAGTCCGACCGTCCCTCGTCTCGAATGGGCCTCCTTCCTTTGGCACGCTGTGTAGGGCAGGGGTAGGCAAACCTAGTTCCGTTGTGCCAGAGATGTTCCTGGTTTTTGCTCCACACAAATCTATATATACTACACAATCATATAAACGATTACGCTTAACGACTGGGGGTGATCACAACACTCTCAGTGTTAGGCTATTCAGACTCAGTGTTTGAATACTCAAGCCCAGGCTCTTAATAATCCGTCAAACTGTTCAAACTGATCAAACTCGGATGGAACAAAAACAAAAACACTGCAGGTAGGCCAGGGCTGCTTCTCCCTGGTTGTAGGCTGAGCAGGGCTTATGTGCTCTTTTTGGCCTTGATTCTGGAGAGGGGCTTGGGGCTGTTGTTTCCACAGTTGGAGGGAAGAGGTGACTTGTGGCCGTCCGTCTTCCCCAAGCAGAGTGGCGACCGGCTGGGGGGTCCCGCCGCCGAGGGGCCGGCCTCGCATCTCTCCAGGGGGCTGCCTCGCTTGCTGCTCCCCTGGCCGAGCGCCTTAGCGCCTCCGCCCGCTCTACCTGTGCAAGGCTGCAGAGACAGAGGCCCGCATTCTCATCCCATTTACTCGCAACAAGCATCGTGCTCACCTCTTCACTGCAGATTTAAAACACCTCTGAGCGGTTCGCTCTCATTCAAAGGCAGTGCTGGCTCCATCTAGTGGCCGATAAATGCAATCACTGCCTGTTATAAATGATCATGTTTAAAATAAAGCCAGATGGACATTTAAGGGGGTGTGCAAGTATCTCTAAAAATAAAAATGGCAGTTTTTATAATGGAGAGTACTGCAGTCTTCAGCACTATCCCTGAGGAGGGTCTGGTTTCTTTATTCTGTATGACCCAGCCATTGCAAAACACAAACAGCCAGAACATGTAGATGGCAGAATTAAGATGGGTTTCAAGAGTTAAAGCTCTGATACAGCGGCACAGCGGTCTAAGGCACAGACTTTCATTCTGTGTGGTTGCGCCCCGAGTATCAGGGGTTTGATCCCCGGTCCTGCCAGATCCGAGTATGGCCGGTGCCTTGAGGGAGCGGCAATAAAGGCAGAAGAGCCAGGTCGGTCTCTAGTGATAAAGGTAGGAGAGCCAGGTCAGTCTCTAGTGATAAAGATAGGGGAGCCAGGTCAGTCTCTAGTGATAAAGGCAGGAGAGCCAGGTCAGTCTGTAGTGATAAAAGCAGGAGAGCCAGGTCAGTCTCTAGTGATAAAGATAGGGGAGCCAGGTCAGTCTCTAGTGATAAAGGCAGGAGAACCAGGTCAGTTTGTAGTGATAAAGGCAGGAGAGCCAGGTCAGTCTGTAGTGATAAAGGCAGGAGAGCCAGGTCAGTCTGTAGTGATAAAGGCAGGAGAGCCAGGTCAGTCTGTAGTGATAAAGGCAGGAGAGCCAGGTCAGTCTGTAGTGATAAAGGCAGGAGAGCCAGGTCAGTCTGTAGTGATAAAGGCAGAAGTGGAGGGAGAACTCGTGGGGGGAGAATCTTCGCATATAGGAGAAGGAAGAGGCCTCTTTCCTTCTCCCGGCTGACAGGGTTGTAGCAGTGAATTCTCAAGCGGTTACAACATGGGGAATTGAGTTACATAGGGTACAATTGGCTACCAAATTGAGAGAAAATGGGGAAAAAAATTAACCAATGTTTTGTGTAATTACACATTGCTCCATTGGACTCCTAGCCACGGTCAGTACATGGAGCTCATCTCTGAGAGGGCTTTATCTGGATGAGCCACCCGAGAGCCCTGCTTCTGGCTTTTGATTCAATACCCTGGGTTTGGTAGGTTGGGTTGGTAAGGCGCAGGGTTTTGAGTCCAGTTGGGTGTGTTAATGGTTTGGTTGATTAGTGAGCGCTCAGTTCAGGTTTAGTGTGTTAATGGTTCGGTTGAGTAGTGCTCAGTTCAGGTTCGGGTTGGATGTGTTAATGGTTCGGTTGAGCAGTGCTCAGTTCAGGTTCGGGTTGGATGTGTTAATGGTTTGGTTGAGTAGTGCTCAGTTCAGGTTGAGTGTGTTAATGGTTTGGTTGAGTAGTGCTCAATTGTGTTAATGGTTTGGTTGAGTAGTGTTCAGTTCTGGTTCAGGTTCAGTGTGTTAATGGTTCAGTTGAGTAGTGCTCAATTCTGGTTCAGGTTGAATGTGTTAAGGGTTTGGTTGAGTAGTGCTCAGTTCAGGTTGAGTGTGTTAATGGTTTGGTTGAGTAGTGCTCAATTGTGGTTCAGTGTGTTAATGGTTTGGTTGAGTAGTGTTCAGTTCTGGTTCAGGTTGAGTGTGTTAATGGTTCGGTTGAGTAGTGTTCAGTTCTGGTTCAGGGTGGGTGTGATTATTAGGACCTGTGAGGACCCCTGCAGTAAGGAGCACTTACAGAACTACTGCCACCTTTCCCACTGGACCCATTCTTCCTCATGGCATCACTGCAAGTCAATATGGTGGCCTTCTTCTTTTCTCTCTAAAAACAGGGCACACAGACATGTGCTTCGTTTTTAGTACCCCACGCAAATCAGTCATAAAACAACGCTAACGTCTGCACAGGAAACAGGTTATCATCTGCACGGTGAAGACACAATCATAAAACACGCTAGCATCTGCACAATGAAGACGCAATCATAAAACACGCTAGCATCTGCGCAGTGAAGTCGCAGTCACAAAACAGTCTGGTGTGTGCGCGGCAGACGCTGTAATAAAACACGCTAACGTCTGCGTGGCGAGGACGCAGTCATAAAAGGTCATGCTGATGAAATGTAAAATGAGCCAGGAGAGCTTGGTTAGTCTGTAGTGATAAAGGCAGGAGAGCCAGGTCAGTCTTTAGTGATAAAGGCAGGAGAGCCAGGTCAGTTTTTAGTGATAAAGGCAGGAGAGCCAGGTCAGTCTCTAGTGATAAAGCCAGGAGAGCCAGGTCAGTCTCTATTGATAAAGGCAGGAGAACCCGGTCAGTCTGTAGTGATAAAGACAGGAGAGCCAGGTCAGTCTGTAGTGATAAAGACAGGAGAGCCAGGTCAGTCTCTAGTGATAAAGGCAGGAGAGCCAGGTCAGTCTGTAGTGATAAAGACAGGAGAGACAGGTCAGTCTGTAGTGATAAAGGCAGGAGAGCCCGGTCAGTCTCGAGTGATAAAGGCAGGAGAGCCAGGTCAGTCTCGAGTGATAAAGGCAGGAGAGCCAGGTCAGTCTGTAGTGATAAAGGCATGAGAGCCAGGTCAGTCTGTAGTGATAAAGGCAGGAGAGCCAGGTCAGTCTGTAGTGATAAAGACAGGAGAGACAGGTCAGTCTGTAGTGATAAAGACAGGAGAGACAGGTCAGTCTGTAGTGATAAAGGCAGGAGAGCCCGGTCAGTCTCGAGTGATAAAGGCAGGAGAGCCAGGTCAGTCTCGAGTGATAAAGGCAGGAGAGCCAGGTCAGTCTGTAGTGATAAAGGCAGGAGAGCCAGGTCAGTCTGTAGTGATAAAGGCAGGAGAGCCAGGTCAGTCTGTAGTGATAAAGGCAGGAGAGCCAGGTCAGTCTGTAGTGATAAAGACAGGAGAGCCAGGTCAGTCTGTAGTGATAAAGGCAGGAGAGCCAGGTCAGTCTGTAGTGATAAAGGCAGGGGCGCAGACCGAAGCTGAGCTGGTACCTGTTTGGTTGGGGTGGAGGGGGTGCTGCTGCTGCTGTCAGTGTCGACCTCGTGATCGGGCTCTGTAATCCCCATCCTGTCGCGGAGGACCGAGCCTATCGCCTGTCCCGGGCCGGGGGCGGGGGCAGGTCCGATTTCGAGCCCGGGCCCGGCGTCCTGGGACGTATCGAGGGAGAGGCCGTTCAGCCCGTCCGTGGGCCCGGCGTTCTCCCCGTCATCCGGGTCGTCCCGAAACTGCTTCATCATCTCCAGCACGTTGATGGGCGTGCCGGGGGTGGTGGTGTCGCCCTGAGTGTGACAGTCACCCAACTTTCAGTCACCCACACCAACCCACATCGCCCCTATTTTACACAACAGACGTGTGAGGCATAACGCACGGCATGGCACCATGCACCCTGCTCTAAGCAAAGCTGCACAAACCTGCAACACCTACTGTATTTGTATATTTAAATTTTCACTGTTCAAACTGGCTTGCCCGCTCCTCAGACAGATTATTAACTTCACCACACAAGATAAGATTAAATCCTGCTTTGGTATATTGTTTTGTCCCAGAAGGGATCAAATATTACAGCGTTACAGCTGGCAATCTATTTCAGCCTTTTTTCAACATTTACTTATTTTCTAAAATATCAACAGTTAACATTAAGGGAGGAGATTACATTGCTAGCATTATGTGTGGTAGTTAGATATAATCCTATAGCCATTAAGAAGTATGAGGTATCTGTGCTATGTACAGTATGTTTAGAGCTCAGAGATGCTGCTTGCTCTCTGTAACACACAGTGTATACGGCACTCACTGTGATCCAAGGGTTATCCAGCAGCTCGCTGGCTGTGATGCGGTGTGCTGGATCTACCTTCAGCAGGCAGCGCAACACCTTCTTGGCTGCAGGGAAAACAGATACTATTACAGCCTTCATATGGTACTTTCAGGTGCTCTCTGAAAGTCTTTCAATACTACTCCTGATGTATACACCTGAAACTTGGTATATCTAATATATAGTAGCACATACCGCGGGCACACTGATTCCATGGCCCTTATGAAATAGTTTGATGAACATTCTGAGTTACTTTCCCCAGAGGAAGGTAAGCTTAGGTGCCAGAACAAGCATTTGAATCTGTTCCATTGAGAAGGCGGGGAATGTAAGTGAGTCTTAGTGAGTGTAAGGGGGTGTTGACCTCCGTCACTGATGGAATCCCACACAAGGCCGGTGAAGGACAGCTCTCCTTTCCTGATGATGTCAAAAAGCCGGTCTGACTTGGACAGGAAGGGGGGCTCCCCACACAGCCTGTGGAGGAGAGAGGGTGTGAGAACAAAACCCACATCACTCCTCATCCACATTATGCCCTGCCCACATCACCCATCGCCCACATTACGCCCCGCCTGTCATAAAATGACCCCGCCCGCCCATCGTTAGTCCCTGTACACATCCTCCGCATTCACATCGCTCTGCTCTGACACAAACCAAAACCAAACCAGAATGCAGTTTGAAAACAAAGACTGAATGAATCAAGTGAATGGTAATCGTGAACGGGCTGGAGATTGCTGGCGACACAGCTCTGAATGGAAGAGGAAGGTGTGAGTGGCACCCTCGTGTGGTCACGGGCGTGTGGTGCGTACAGCGTGTACATGATGACCCCGATGCTCCACACGTCACACTGCTGGCTGTACTCATGACCGTCAATCACCTCTGGAGCTGTAAAACCAGAACACACCGTCACTCTAACGACAGGAGGCGCACTTTCTCATTGGCTTCATATATCTGGAACGTCATCGTTCCGGCTTGTTCCGGTTTCACTGTTACACGAGTAATCCGGTATCAGGTTTTACTGTCGGTTGTCTGGACTCAAGCCTGTTGGTCAGTAGTGGACTCCAGTACAGCGGTTGTCTATTCGCAGCCCAACGGAATTGGGAAAGAATGTGTACTGTACCCATGTAGATGGGCGTTCCGCAGGTCGCCTGCATCATGGTCTTGCTGCCCATACCACCCTTCTGCACAGACAGCCCAAAGTCCGTTATCTGGGAGAGAGACAGACAGAAAATAACACCTGCTTTTCGGCTGCCTGTCTTTATCACACGCAGACATGCGCGAGCACACGCACGCACGTACACGTACACACACACACACCGTAGGCCAGGGGTGCACTATAAGGGCCGATCTGTTTTGGGATTTCACGTCAGCTTCTGCCTTTAACTAATCGCAGTAGACGTGCACACACACACGCACACGCACTCACGCTTGCGTGTACACACAGACAAACACAGTCCCCAGCATTGTATCAACCCTTTTGATCTAATTCGGAAAATGAGCAATCCTGTCTTGACATGCCAGCTTGAAACAGAATAATTTATAATTAAGGCAATTTGCTGCAGTCTTCATTTTCCCTAATCATGTAAGATAAGGCCGTGAGGGTTACTACTTTCAAAGCTTCAAATGAAATTCTGTCTGAGGTGTCCTGCTGAGTGTAATCAGAGTTTATGCCGGCAGACATTTCCATCCATCCATCCAAATGACTGACAAGAGTTTAAATTTATCTCACATTAACTGAAATGTATCCATCCTTATTTCTGTAAGACGATCGCTAAGATAAGGCCGCATATATCCCCATTTTCTAAATTATTTAGTGCCTTTTCAAAAGCGATACTTATTTATGAGCAATATTAAATTGAGTACAAACATTTGAATTTCCAAATGAAAATGCACAAATCACTGTAAATTATGAACATTTGCACTTTGAAGCAGGCTATAACAGCAATAAAAAAAGAAGAAAAATGTATTCAAGTAGCCTACGTATTTTCAAAGGACGCACCTTTAAAACATGAAAATCTTTTTATCGTATGAATCTGCTTTTGCCATTGAATCCACTTGAAAAACTTCAGCAAATGCATACCCTAACGTGTCTTTAAAAATAATCTTGCACTTTCTTATCTATGAATTAGAATCTCAAATTGTACCTCTTCAGGCATTGCTGTGCTACCCACACCTAGCAAGTCCCACTGTAGCTGAAGAGCACGCATAGGCCACGAGTCCCTGACCGTTCCGCTCATTACAGACCGCACAATGCTACAGGACACAAACAGGCCCGGCTGGAAAGGCCGTCTCTCATTGACGACAGCTGGTACTCTGGGCACACAGCACAACATTAGGAGAACCCAATGCAGTGGTAATAGGAGGAACCCTGGCAGACTTAAACCCACTCTAGCCCTGGTATGATGAAGCAGATTGTGTACTGCTGCAGCAGGCTCCTGGTTATAGTCGGTTAATGGCGTAGTTAAGGCCGAGCCAGGCTGTCTCAGCTGTAAAGCCCAGCCTGTGCCGATGGTGAAAACATTTACCGGCTGAGCCAGTCGGAGGCCCCTCAAACCCAGCTTTAGTGATAATTCACTACGGGCATATACTGTATACGGCTCGTGTGCAGCTTTTAATGATTTGTAGCCGACGGGATAAATTCAACCAGAGCAAATATCCAGACAAGATGGCCACCTCCTGCCAGATAAGAGGCTTTTATGGCGTGCCAGGACTGCGCTGCCTTGAAGCACTGTGTGTGATTCATTCTGCAGCCCCGGGCTGGCTTACATCCACACACCTAGTTGAACGTGAATATCTGTCCTAAAGGACAACCTTGACTACTTCTTTTCGATATTATGAAGGACGGGAGTCTTGGTGCTACTATGGTTGAGGCTGTTTAGATCTATCCAAACACCCTGCTGGGCCTGACTGTAGTGCTGTGGCAAAGGTGTCTTACTGTCCTGGGGCCGTATTACAGAAACATCGTAACTCCAAAATCATATCTCATCTGTGTAGTAACCATGGTCATTTGAGTTAGGAACTGATTTAGGCAAATAGCCATTATAGAACAAAAGTTCTCAAGCCCATTTTCCTATCCTAACTCCAGACAGAAAAAGTGTATTACAGAAGCATCCTAACTTAAATCCCAAATAAAGTGTCCTAACTTTAGGATAACTCTGGTGGTGTAAGTAACTTCATTGTTGTTAGCAGTTGGAATGAAAAAGATAACATTCGCTAGCTGATTAACTCCGTAACGTTAATGGTTGCTCTTGTATTACTTTTGGAGAACGAGAAAAATGTCAATGAGCGGCATTTAATTGTGGAAAGGCTTAGGGCAGACCCGAACGATGTGGTTGCGGTTCCTAACCTGAGATAAGATATGCTAGAGTAAGATACGATAGGATTCCTAACGTTAGTTAAGATTTGTTTCTGTAATATGAACTTAAGATACGATGTTTCTGTAATACGGCCCCAGGGTGTTTAGTCTCACCTTGATGTGGAGGAGCCCATTTTCTTCACCGTTGTGGTAACTCTTCACCAAAATGTTCTCCAGCTTAAGATCCCGGTGTACAATATCTGAAACCAGAGAATAGGGCCAGAAATCATAGCTAGAAGGGCTATCCGTATTACCACACACATCCTACGCACTGATCAGATATAGAATTTTATGAGCTTCATATTTTCTGTCACTGCCACTGCTGAAGCCAAAACAATTTCTGATTTATCGTGAATATTCATGAAGGAGTGTGGCTGAAGACAGAACATCAGTGACAGAACAAGGATATTAAAATATAGTTAAGACAAAATGTGAACCACCCACTTACTGGTTTCAAACTGGAAGTAAGGGACTAGAAGTAAGGGACATTTATTTACATGGGACTACTGTCTTCCGGTCTTAACTCTTTATTACTAACTCTGAATGAGCACAACAGCACAGAATGCACCGGAATGTCCTTTCTACATCCCAAGACCAGCGCTTCAACCACACAACCTAATAATAATATCTAGCTATAACTACAAATCTAATTTTATACACTCTTTGTTCATACCCTTAAGAGGCTGTGTCTCCACTGCAGCGAGTCTCCAGCTGCTCGAGCCACTAAATAGGGGAACTGCAGATAAACGGCTCTGATAGCTCGTGAAATAAAATTCCACAGCACAATAGCAAACTTTGCTGCCTTAACACAAAACCAGATGAGATAACTGTATGAATAAAAGTTCACTATTGTTGTAAGTGACAGCTTCACTCGCTAATCCATTTATCATGCTCCACAGCTATCGATAAATCTAGCCAGCATGTGAATTAGCTAGCCTGTGCTAATCTTGCTTTAAGATCATAGTTTGAGTGCACACTTCCCCATGGTGGGGACACTAATCAGTTTTTTGCAGACAGCTCCAGGATTGGCATCTTGTTTTCTTTCCAGAGTTTGTAGCTCTTGGTGTTGAGCCATTCTTCACATAACGGACAAGTCTTATCGTACAATATGTGGACGTTTCCCAAACGCATAGGGTGACTTGTGTCCCCTAAATCCTAATGGACATGGTTAAACTGGGGTACAAAATGCTAATCCTATGCCAGCACTTATGAGCATCTTTTGGAACAGGGAGGGACACCATTTAATTTCCGCCAGATAACCAATAAAGATATTCAGTGCTTTAGGGGAAAGATAGCTTCATAAAATATGTGAACACAAAGATTTCAAGCACCTTCGAGTACTTTGTACAAAATTCAAGCACAGTCATAACCTTAAAAACTTTAGATTAAGCATATTCAAAGTTTTCAAAGTGGTGTTCCAATTTCATTTAGGAAAGGAGATTTTGGCCACCCATTTTTGACATTAAAGGTTACAACCCCCAGTTCAAAACGTTCCAATGATGGAACGACCTTAGCCACCTCAACCCTCCCTGCCTTCCGAACTCAAGACCCATCTTTTCAAGAAATACCCTATCCCTCCAAAAAAAGAAAATCCTTTCTCTACCTTTCCCCTTAAACATGTTCATTCTAGTGACAAAGTATTACCTATTGCTGGAGTGTTATGGGTGTCTGCTTGGGCGCATTGCTTTTTAACTTTCTGCAAGCATCGATTTGCTGCACGTCACTTTAAAAATATATATGCACAGAGAAGACAAGCATTATTTTTACTTCAAGAGTTTCATTTGTTCACGTTTTGATATTGCTATTATAAACAGTAGGTTTTGCAATTTTTGAAACGTATAGTTAAATTCAAGTTGAATTTTAATGACTTCACTGCTTCAGGTGTTTTCAGACTTCACTACACTTTCAGGTGTCTCTCCCTATTGTATTATCTGTTCAAATGCAGCCACTGTAAAGAGTTTCTGTTCATTGAGGCTTATAGTACCAGCCATATATACGCCAACCATATCTGGCCCATTGACCCGCGGACTTGGCACAACCAACCAAATACTTTCTGAGGGTTCGACGAAAGGCTTTCCGATGTCCTCCTGGAGAGTGAAAATGAATTTCAAGCAGTTGCAACAGAAATGACAGCGCTATGACAACCAAAAAGCACTGATACACCCCCACACGCGCACTCCAGAGAGCAGTTCTATGTGCCCTTTAAGTGCAATTGTTAAAAGTAACAGATGTTCATTCTTCGCAAAGGGAAAACTTGCGAGTCTGCCACACTCAGCAGGTGACTGCTCCGCAAACCGCATCAATCATAGGGCGCAGACAACCTTCCCCAGAGAGCGCCATTAATTCACCGGGACGCCGAGCCGGTCTGCAGGAGCCAGATGCCTACCGACGTGGAAAAAAGCAGTCGCTTCGTCTCAGGGAAGCTATTAACCTTAATATGTGCAGATGGATAAGAAACATCCTTTGACAACTCATTATTTATTTGTGTCCTTTCAAATATGTTGGGATGTATGGTGTTTGCGCCGAGCCTTTCCTGTGATATAATGGATCGGGGGGCTAAGAGGTAAGCAGATAACGGCTCTCTTCTCATTAATGTTCTGCGCGTTCAGGTGCTCCGTGATCACGTGACGGGGGGCGCCGGCTATCGCACGCGTTCCGCTCCGCTTCTGTAACGTGGATGGGTATGAACACCAGGAAGACAAACCGGTTTCAAAACACATTTCGATTGGGAATTCCAAATTGAAGTGAAAACCCTAAACAAATAAACTACACGGCTGAAGGGCAAACGCAAACAACTGTTTCAAAGTCCCGACAATAACAAATGAGCCCTTGTGAAAATATGTGCAAATATAAGTGTGTCTGAGCTGAACATATCTTATCTAAGGAGAGCCTCCATTTTGTCTAATAACCAAATCCAAATCTGTCAGCAATGGCAATAGTGGGAAAGAAACGACCAACATTTACAGACTCATTTTAATTTTCAGTATGCAATGTATCACCGACGCGTATGCAAAGCAGGCAGCGCGGCATGTTTCATTGGTTGTTATAGAGATAGGGCTACACAAGTGCATGGGGACTCTTGGTGTGAAAGTATACCTATTAATCAGTATTCATCTCCTCCTTCCTGTAAGTGACCCATTAGCCACACATAATGGCGTCTCATTGCCAAGCAACGTCTTAAATTACCTCTAACTAGAGATCCCACTATGACAGAGGGGAAAAAACAAAACATGTTCAAATGAACCATCAGATTCAATTAAAAAGGGCTGATCTATTTTTTAATTTTTTTGTGGCTGGCAGTTGTTCATTATTACCTTGTTACTGAAATAATCAAAGTTAATAATATGGTGTCGCCTTCCTGATTATCAAACGTCAATGAATACAAAGCACACAGACTTCTGGATACAATGTCATTATTTCGCAAAGAAACTAAATATGACTGTCTACGCAGGTGTCAGAGGTCCCTGGATTTTTTAATTACTTTCTTTTAAAAAGGACGCATAATCAGGGGAGGAAGGCTGCTTTCAGAATGGGAAATAATACTAAAAAAATCCCAAGAGGTGGAAAAAAAAGTGCTCAAATGAAAAATGAAGTATGAAGGAAGAGTAGCCTCTTAATTGCAGGTGCAGCCACTGTGTTCTGCCTGGATTTTTATTTTTTGCATTCCATAAACAATCATTTAGAAAATGTCTTATGTAAAATACAGAAAATAAACAGTCAATATTGACCTTGAGTAAAGGTTGAAGGATTTCAGCATTTTCCAATAATTAAAATGTAGTTAATTTGCATGCCCTCTCATTCCGTGCGCAGCCCCCACTGAAGGCCCTTCCATGCCTGACAAAGCTAAAATGAGCACTACATAACCCCAGCCTAGATAAATGTGATTTTTAAAACCTTCAAACAGAGGAAGAATAAATAAAAGAGTGGTGGAATTAGGGTGCAGTTCCCCTTTAATCTTGAGGCTGGGATTGGTTAATAGGACAGTGAGTGTGAGCTGAGTGGAGAGAAGGGCCTTACCCTTCTTGTGTAGGTAGACTGCCGCTTCCGCCAAGCTGTGGATGATGTGCCGGGTCTCTTCCTCAGTGAACTGCGTCTTCTTCTTCAAAATCTCCTTCAGCTCCCCTCCCTCACAGAGTTCCGTCACCATGTACAACTTCTGTCTCCGTGGCAACACCACAGGTTCGCGAGGTCAGGCAAGGGACGTCTCGCACAAGGGACGTCTTCGCAAAACACCCCCCCCCCCCTTCCCCCGAGCCAATTCCCCACCGTCTATCGCGCCACCTTATAGAGCAACTTATCTCATGAAAAGCATTCAATGAAAGGCCCGGCCGGCAGTGGCTCTATCAATGCAGAGGATGTTGAATGTCGCTAATTAAGCAGGACCTTTAAACCCCGCATTCTTCAAAACATTTTTTTTTCAAAACATGATGTTGGAATGTGAACAGCCATCTATCCAGGTACATTACTGTACTTTTTGTGCCGTAGAGATATGGTCACCTGAGGTGCGCCTCATATTAATAAAAATACTTGACTGAATGAAAAAGAATGCTGCCTGACATTCTTACAGTACACATGAAGCAAAGCATTACACAAACGGGACCCCTCTTTTACAACAATTTATCTTTATACATACTCCATGCTATTCCAGTGTCAAGTAACACTACTCATAGTTTTATACTGTAATACCTACTGATAACATTTCCAGTGTAATACTGACAGCTTGTCATATGGATTAAGTTACTGATGGGAGTATCTAATCTGAGGTACTGTCAACACTCACCTTCGGCGTTTCAAACACCTCTTCCAAGTGTATAATGTGGCCATGATTGACTCGTTTTAATATGCTAACTTCCCGTTCCAACAGTTTTACGCCGTGACTCCCAGCCTGAAAAATAAGAGCAGGGGGACGATAACACTATGGAACAACGTTGAACAAGCGGTATGGAACAATGTTGAGTACTGATATTGGTGTGCAGGTGGTTTATGGCTGTATAGCTTACCGCCTGAACATTTTTGGACTGAAGTGCAGCCAGGGTCCACTTACCTTCTCTCTGTTCACCTTCTTAATGGCCCATTTCTTCTGCGTGTCGATGTGGGTGGCCTCGTAGACCACCCCAAAGCTGCCCTGACCCAGCTTCTTCCCAAATGCGTATATTTGCTATTGGCACAACAGCAGAACAAATACATTACAAAACGAATACATGCCTGTCTGTGTGATCTCAGGTAATAAGCATCAGCTGTCAGATCCTAGGTAGCTTAGCAGGGGCTGTTATATCATATTGGGGCTGACTCACATTACTGTGCCAGAAAGTATGAATGCTTAGCTGGATTTTTATTAAATTTCCCCCGTTTTCCTTCTCAATTTTTTTAATTGGCAGTTGTCTCTCTTGAGGAGCATGTGAAACGCCTGCAGTCCCCTGATGCACTTGCCTTCAAGCCAGTGCCTCTTTCACAGTCTGTCGACCACCGAGTATTTTAGGAATGTTAGTGCCTATTGGACGAGAAGCACATCTTTCAATGATAACTGGTAGCCTGGGGGAACCTCAGGGCATCGATGGAAGCAACTAATGCAGCAACAACCCAAGCAACCCCGGTGAACTTAAACTCGCCCTGTTTCTGGCAGAACAAGGCCAGTTGTGTCCTGCCACTGTGGACTCATGGAACCCCGAGCTGGATCTTAATTCACAAATCTCAGCACTAATTTTATCTTTCCTTCTCAGACGCTGAAGAGATAAAGCCGCCAGGCGTCAAGACTACCCCGAGGGAGGGCAGAGCGTAAGTTCAATGCCCCTGGAGACCAGCAGGAGGCGACGTCGGGCAGTTGAGGGATCGCTGCCTGCGTACCTGGATGGCAGCCTCATCATCCATGCGCGTGTGGGGCACCTTCCTCTCCGCACTGTTCACGCGTATCCATTGGGTAGCCATTTACTCTCCAGCTTCACACACATCTGTCAACTGGATTGGATAAAGAGAGGTGGTACTTCACAGAAAATTACATGCAGGAAATTGACCAAGAAATTACACAGCAAGGCTAACTGAAACAGCACTGCTGTGACAAAATAAGCAAGTCAATCTTAAAGGGTAATTCCACCCCAAAACAACATTAACCTTATTTAACAGATCAAGGCACAACTAATTAAGTCTCTTGGGCTGACCAAAAGAAATGTCTGTACTGAGATATTTGAATATAAAGTTGAATTTTTTCTAGAGGTATACGTCATTTTGACGTATACCTCTCCACTTCCTCGTTTTAGAAAGACTACACTGGTGTCAAGTGGGCATGTGAATTACAGCCAGCGAGGGCAGAAATGCTGCGTCTGTCACTGTTCTGAGTACGGACACATCGCAGATAAAGCTAGCTATCATTGCTATATTATTATAATGTCAGAGAATTACATTGATGGGCTACATTATTTCCTAAAGATGTTTTGGCAAACTAAACCAAACAGGACTCGAGTGCTGTCAGTTATAGAGAGGAGTGGCCTTTGGTATTGCCTTACATCTTCCTCTGTGTTATTTAATCACCCGGTAAGGAACCATGTCAACTAAATTTACATTATGATCCATGACCATGAAAAGTAGACTAACATTAGCAAGATGACCATAATTGAACGTTTTCACTTTGAGCATTCTATTACAGAAGCAATTTTAACTATGTAATTTTCTAAGCTAGTGTCGTTGGCTGTTGTTAGCCAAGGGTTTCTTGGCATAAAACTGTTTTTTAACCCTTTAATGGCCCTCAACCATTTGGTGGAGCACGTTTTGGGTCTTGGTGTCTTGTTGGGGAGTGTGTTGGAATTGACTCATAAACCAAATGGTAGAGATGGCTCAATCAGGTGGGGTTGGGTCCGGCATGTTTTTCGGCAGGATATTGGGACTAGGGGTGTGCAATACTATGTGGTTGAGCTGGCCATTAAAGGATCTATTTGCCATGCAGTAGGCTATAGTAGCTAACCCTGCATTCGTTTATGGCCGGAGGTCGGATATCGGAGGCGGTAAATGCATAGTTTCCGTGTTATTACTGACATCAGTTCGTTCGAGTTGCACAACTGGGAAAGTTTTGGCTTTGCTAGCAAACATAGCTAAAACAGCTAACAACGATACCAAACGTAGATAAATGAAGGGCTGTGTTTTCCTAAATTAATGGCCGTATTTCCTCAGTTTTTCTGGAGACTGAGCTAATGGTGGTGGTATTTTTAAAAGTAGAACTGTTACATTAGTGGTTAACTTGCCAGCGAAAAGACGCCGCAGGACGAGCAGTTAAATATCCGCTCTGGTGTAACGTTATTCAGTCAGTGGGGAGTAGCTGTGACTTGCGTTGTCTGGTCTCCCCTAGACTGGCTAAACAACTCTCATTCTCTGTCGTGTTTTCTTTAAGACGGTGACTGTTTACTAATAATTTTTCAAAGCAAAACACACTACACATGCCATACATTGTGTGGTTCGGGCTACAAGTGTGTTTATAGTCGTATTCTTCCATGTGTTCATTAAAAGTGAACCAATTAAATATCTAAATTAAAACAGACTGAAAATGTCTAAATGAAATTTCAAATTACTTTGATCTGCGATCACATTATACATTTTAATTTAATTTTTTTGTGCGCTTTTGAAAGTTTGCTGTTCTGTGGCAATACTGACACGCAGATATGATACTCTATACAATGCGTTATGATATCTTACAAACATTGATAGTGTTTGATTGATTGATTGATTAACTGAATGTTCGAGTTGATTGACTCACGTCATGTTATATAAGTCTTATACCTGTTCTTGTTGTTTATGCACGCTGACGAATGCGGAAGCCGAAACGCGTCCGTGCCCAAATAAAACAGAAGTCTGAGTTGCTGTCCTTCTCTCTTTTGACTATATACAGGTGCAGCTCAAAAAATTTGAATATTGTGAAAAAGTTCAATATTTTTTATCACTCATTTCAGAAAGTGAAACTAATATATTATATAGATTCATTACACATAGAGTGAAATATTTCAAGCCTTTATTTCTTGTCATTTTGATGATTATGGCTTACAGCTAATGAAAACCCAAATTCAGTGTCTCAGAAAATTAGAATATTGTGAAAAGGTTCAATATTGGAAACTCATGGTGTCACACTCTAATCAGCTAATTAACTCAAAACACCTGCAAAGGTTTCCTGAGCCTTTAAATCGTCTCTCAGTCTGGTTCAGTAGGCTACACAATCATGGGGAAGACTGCTGACTTGACAGATGTCCAGAAGACAGTCATTGACACCCTCCACAAGGAGGGTAAGCCACAAAAGGTCATTGCTAAAGAACCTGGTTGTTCACAGAGTGCTGTATCCAAGCATATTCATAGAAAGTTGAGTTGAAGGAAAAAGTGTGGTAGGAAAAGGTGCACAAGAAACAGGGATAACCGCAGCCTTGAGAGGATTGTCAAGCAAAATCCATTCAAGAATTTGGGGGAGCTTCACAAGGAGTGGACTGAGGCTGGAGTCAGTGCACCAAGAGCCACCACGCACAGACGAATCCAGGACATGGGCTACAAATGTCGCATTCCTCGTGTCAAGCCACTCCTGAACCAGAGACAACGTCAGAAGCGTCTTACCTGGGCTAAGGAGAAAAAGAACTGGACTGTTGCTCAGTGGTCCAAAGTCCTCTTTTCAGATGAAAGTAAATTTTGCATTTCATTTGGAAATCAAGGTCCCAGAGTCTGGAGGAAGAGTGGAGAGGCACAGAATCCACGTTGCTTGAAGTCCAGTGTGAAGTTTCCACAGTCAGTGATGATTTGGGGTGCCATGTCCACTGTGTTTTCTGAAGTCCACAGTCAACGCAGCTATCTACCAGGAAATTTTAGAGCACTTCATGCTTCCTTCTGCTGACAAGCTTTATGGAGATGCTGATTTCATTTTCCAGCAGGACTTGGCACCTGCCCACACTGCCAAAAGTACCAAAAGCGGGTTCAATGACCATGGTATTACTGTGCTTGATTGGCCAGCAAACTCGCCTGACCTGAACCCCATAGAGAATCTATGGGGTATTGTCAAGAGGAAGATGAGACACCAGACCCAACAATGCAGACGACCTGAAGGCCGCTATCAAAGCAACCTGGGCTTCCATTACACCTCAGCAGTGCCACAGGCTGATCGCCTCCATGCCACGCTGCATTGATGCAGTAATTCATGCAAAAGAAGCCCCAACCAAGTATTGAGTGCATAGAAATGAACATACTTTTCAGAAGGCTGACATTTCTGTTTAAAATATCCTTTTTTATTGATCTTATGTAATATTCTAATTTTCTGAGACACTGAATTTGGGTTTTCATTAGCTGTAAGCCATAATCATCAAAATTACAAGAAATAAAGACTTGAAATATTTCACTCTATGTGTAATGAATCTATATAATATATGAGTTTCACTTTCTGACATGAGTGACAAAAAATATTGAACTTTTTCACGATATTCAAATTTTTTGAGCTGCACCTGTATACTCCACTAAGGATTGATTCAGCACCAGCAAAATGTTACTGGACAAAGTTGAGCACGTTTAACTATTTCTCATTGTCTGACACCGCCCATAAACTGCAAGCCCTCTTGGTCATTGTAGTTCACAGCAAAGTAGGTACCTGGTATATGCGCAATAGTTTGGGGCTATATCTCTGCTCTCACTACAGGTAGAAAGTTGGCTGAGAGCACATTTTAATGAGAGCACATTTTAATCAGGATGATTTCTACAAATAAAACATCATTTTTGGGTGGAATTACCCTTTAAATATAGGGCAGAGAGGTTTATATAAATGATATTCAGTTATTTATACTTTGTCCCTCGTCCTTACTGTAATAATACAGCAGCATATACAGTACATGGTTTGTAGATATAACAATTACTCAAGCTAAAGCATACAACAATAGTTTCCCGCTGCAACTTTCTGAAACTACAATCTCCCTTAATGCAGTTCTGTTATGCCTACAACAACACAAAACCTAAGATTGCAACATGGAAAAATGAGGCAGTGTGGAAATGAAAATAATGGATCATTGTCCATTGTAAGATTTTACAAAATATGTAGGTTGTGATCTTAATGTGAATCACAGAATGGATAAAATAAAACTGTATGCACAAGCCCCCAGCCCTAAAAACATTTATATTTTTTTGGAAAGTTGGTAACCCTTTAACTGCCAGCTCAACCAAGTGATGATATCTTTAAATAAAAATTTTAAAACATTAAAAAGTTATATATACAGTGCGGTGAAAAAGTTTTTGCCCCCTTCCTGATTTCCTCTATTGTTGCATATTTCTCGAACTGAATGTTTTCAGATCTTTAGACAAGATATAATATTGATTTTATGGAACCTGAGTGAACAAATGACACATTTGTTTTTTACTTATTTCATTTATTTAATGAACAAAAATCCCAACACCCATTTCCGTTGTGTGAAAAAGTAATTGCCCCCTTACACTTAACTGCAGCCAATGTAGAATAAAGTAATAATTTTTAATATTTGGTCACATATCCTTTGCATGCTATGACTTCCTGATGTCATAGCGATACTATAACCACTCTGCATTTGAATGGATCTCTATGGGAATTGGGGGTGGGACTAGATTTAGCTTTAAATTACACTGGAACAGTATGGAACACATGGTTGGCTAAATGGCTGTAAGTCATCAAGGGTCTGACGTATCAAACAAGCGTTAAACCATCACTCTGCTGCCAGAAATACAGTAGATATGGATGGATCACTTTAAGGGTTGTTTCTCCTGACAAATTTTCCTATTGAACTCTATGAAAAAATAAGTCAGGAGAAGAAACCCTTCAAGTTATCCATCCATATCTACTGTATTTCTGGCAGCAGAGTGATGGTTTAAGGCTTGTTTGATACGTCAGACCCTTGATGAAGCCATTTAGCCAACCATGTGTTCCACACTGTTCCAGTGTAATTTACAGCTAAATCTAGTCCCACTCCCCAATTCCCATAGAGATCCATTGAAATGCAGAAAATAAGATATCAAGAATCTTTTGATGTTGTTGGGTCACAGACATCAGGAAGTCATGGCATGCAAAGGATATGCGACCAAATATTAAAAATTATTACTTTAATAATATATATAATGCAGGGGTGCCAATAATTGTGGTACATGTGGTTTTGTTAAAAATAATTATTCTTGATGAGGGATTTCTCTTCTCATAACAAATTTATTTCAATTAAAGGTTCTCATTTTTTCAGTGTGAGATTAAGCTAATTCACCAAACGGTGAATTTTTTATAACCCTTTTTACTCATCTTTACCAGGGGTGCCAATAATAGTGGAGAGCACTGTACAATACATACAAAAAATAAATAAAAATACTTGATAATGACTAAATGACTAAACAATATACTATTTAAATACATATATTATTTAAATACATTATTTAAATACGTAAGAAAACGGAACACACATATACACTAGTTGTGCCTACACAATAATATATTGTAGAAATGTTTGTACATTTATATAATTAAATGAGAGATGTGATTTCAAGTCAATGCTGCAACAGAGTATCCCTGTGGGGTAACACAGTGAAATAGCTCCTTAACTGCAGTTTAACTTAGGTGACCCCACAAAAGAAATCAATAGCTAAGCACTTCAGAAAAAGGTCTGTCTGTGTCACCACGGCAACCTGTCTGCTGGAACAGTTAATTCACCTCTGTTCATCCCCAGTGTGGGCTTTGAGAGCCTGTATCCTTCAAACCAAAACACACAGACTACAGGTGGCTGGGGGCTGCTAACCAGCCCTGGAACTACGGAGCCACCAAAAAGATCCAGACTAGAGCAATATTATTCATTATGATTACATCGCTGAGACATTTAAGTGATTATGATACTCCAAATTACTCATTTTATATGCATTTATTCATTTGATGGATGTTTTTGTTAAGAATGACATTCAACACTGCAACTGTGGCAGAAATAACCTTGCTTTCTAAACTACAGCCTATGCTTTCATTCAAGGACCATATTTATTTTCATTTCATTGTTGAAATTTCATACTCATGTAGAATAATTACGCTACACTTCACTGTATTCCTAATGGCATGCTGTTGTACTGACCACTTAATAATATAAATAAATGTTAAAAGTAAACATGTAGTCTACATAAAATAAAATACACAATAATATAACACAGCTTCATCTCTCTCATTAAAAACACCATCACACTGTACATTTTCCAAACTTCTGCCTTCAAATACCAGCATGCGCACAGTAGCCTACCTTCCAACTGCCATTTGTCTGGCCAGCCTGATGCATGAAGAGTTCGTATTAGCATTAAGCACAATTTATCCGGCTCGAGAAGAAAAAAAAGGCTTGCAGAAGCCAAATTAAATGTACGACAATTATCAAGCGATGACTTTGAGCGCTGAAGTGGATCCGCCACACGGAGAGTCATTAATTATTAACAAGGAAACTGTGTCTTTAACCTCTTCACTGTGGAACATTATCTTCCCCCTGACAGGGTCCTCATAATGGCCCTGTCTCCTCCATTAGCTCTCCTCCGCTTTGCCCGTCAGGAAACAAACGATTGTGACAGCCCCTGGAAATCCTAATCAGCTGAATTACGGCCCGTTTGCGGGCGGGAGGCCCGGAGACGGAGCCGTGCGAGGGGTGTACTGCGGGACCCGCCTCCGCTGTGAGCGTTTGGAAAAGGAACCCGCACTCGGCGCAGGGGACACCGAAACCGGGGTCAGCTCAGGTACGACAGTCTCTTTACCGGCTCATTGTTTTTAACACCAGACAGAACTCAAGGCGGGGTCAGCTCAGGTATGACAGTCTCTTTACCGGCTCATTGTTTTTAACACCAGCCAGAACTCAAGGCGGGGTCAGCTCAGGTATGACAGTCTCTTTACCGGCTCATTGTTTTTAACACCAGACAGAACTCAAGGCGGGGTCAGCTCAGGTATGACAAGGCGGGGCAAATGGATGCGCGACCTTAAAAAGAGTCACATCGCTTATGAGCGTCTTGTTACCGGCTCATGGTTTTTAACACCAGCCAGAACTCAAGGCGGGGTCAGCTCAGGTACGACAGGGTGGGTAAAAGAGATGCGCGACCTTAAAAGAAGTCACCGCACTGATGTGTGTCTCTTTACCGGCTCATGGTTTCTAGCACCAGCCTCAATTCAAGGTTCCTTTAAAACCTTTTTTTTAAAATCACCCTAAAGTATGGTTTTGCAACAATCAGAATACTGTTGTTTATCATGTAGTATTTTTAACTGTCTCACCTGTAGGTATTCTGAATCAAACAAAAGGCTATCTGCCCATACAATCACCTAAGGCCTTTTAGTTTGGTTTTGCAATAGTAAGAATCAGTTCACACTTTATTTAATGGCAGAGTACTGTATTACTACCGCTCTTTCTTGCAGGGCCCTCGCAGCTGCTGGATAAAGAGACAGGGGCTGCCCCTATGTCTGTGTATATTGCTGTAACCATGGTGGTTTGATGACCACTGACTGAGAAGCAGATCCGTGTGACGGATGGCTTGTGCAGACAAGGCGTAGCCGGCGGCACTCAAAGCTGATCTAGCACAGTGTTAAAGTGTCATTTACAGTATGCTGTGTAAATGACTTTTAAAGGCCTGGGGGAAGAGGAGGAAGTGTGAACACGCGTGTATGTTTGCACCGGGCCTTTGTTCCTCTCTGCTCCTCTGCATGCACAAATACACCCTGAGAGGAAACCAGAGTGAAAAAACAGGGGTTTACCAAGCTCTGCTGGGCTCACAACGCTTCATGTCAATCACTGTGCTCTGCTGCCATTGATACCTGCAAACACAAAATGACCCCGTTATTAAATACACTTCATGAATACAGACATGGTAGGGCTCTGTATCGTCCTAGGCCTGCTTCATTTACGCTGAAATGAACGCTTTAGAAAACATTCCCGCAGTATAAGTTCCGTAATATAGCCAATAATAAAGTACAAGCAAATTCAATCATGTTTATTGATTGAGTGAACGGTTGACAACAGGCCACTAATAACTGCAAGAATATTTATTTAACTGGAGCAATAGGCTAATTTCCTAACACACAAGTCTTCACACGTTCTTCTGGCTACAACTCCAGCCGGGCCTTTGATGACCTCAAACATCCCACCCGGAGAAGCCATAACAAACAAACAAAAGAAAAATCCTTCACAGAATACCCCACAAATCAAATTAACACTCCTGAAACAACTAAGCAATCAAACAAACGCACAACAACAAAAATGTGTACCCTGGTGAGTTGGCTACACTCACCACTGTGCTAATGAGCAGTTAACCAATCCTTATGAGTCTTGGGAAACCCCAATGACAATTATAGGCACAGCACAAACACAGGTACTAATCTTTTCTAAAGAATACATTACATTAGTATCATTTTATCAAAACAATTTAAAGGTTCTAACTTGCATTAACCACTAAAACAACAACTGACAACTGCACTGCAACTACTGCACTGCATAAGACCAAAATGCAATTTCATGTTACAAACTCCCAAATGTATTTATTACCAGAGAGAAACAGAATAATTTATAAACATTCATGCCTAGAACAGGCTGCTACAATTCAGCATGTGTCATCAAATCCAGGTTAACAAGCTGCAACATGGACTCAAAACAGATGAATGTCGTACATTTCCGCATTTTATCATTTTTGTTTCGGGTTCATCAACAGGCAACATGGTGCGATGAAAATAATACGCCGTAGGCTTCGGAAGAAGGACCCGCTGTCGACAGAACAAGGTGAAATAACAGAATGAAGACATTAGCATGGTAGGCCAAGGTGACAAACGCGCGACAAAAATAATACATGGGTGATAATTTCCTAGCAGCCAGACCCAGCACGGTTCCCCCGGCTCTCTACATCTCAGAAAGCACTCAGCACAAAGTAATTATAGCAGATAGAATGTCAGCAATCGATCCCCCTTGCATTTTTCATACCCTTAACATAACTGTCAAAACCCCATTAGTGCTTATTTACCGATTGTTTGCGGAGAGAGATGCACATTGTTTCCTCTGACTGCGGGAGAGATGCAGTGGCTTGGCTCTCGACACAAATTAAATGTGACACCGGGATGAAGCCTGGCCACACAAAGATAATTCTATATCTGGTAAGGCTTTTTTTTCTCCCTCTCTCTCATCCCCCCCTCTTTCTTTCTCTCTCTCTCTCTCTCTCTCTCTCTCTAGCCCTCTATCTCTGTTTCTCTGTGCAAGCCTCTGCAATCACCTGTCTATCTTTTCAGCAATGGCGAAGTGTAAACAATGCTTTCTACCATATGGAACATTAACTTTATTACTTGATTTACTCTCGTTATTATCCTGCCTGTAATGAAACCGTGAGGGCTGTAGCACTCTCCATCCGGCAAAATGGAGCGCACTTATAGATTCAAGTCTTTACGTGCTAATAAAGATGAAGGAGAAGAGTAACCCTAGAAAGGAACCCTAAAAATGCTGAGTACGAACATTTTATGAGGGGGGGACTGTCTTTTTGGTCGGGGGGGGGGGGGTAAAATGGGATATTTCAAACTGACAGGGTGCTGATTCATTCCTGCATGACGTCAGTCAATACAGAAGGGTTGGTGATCACCTTCCTGCTAATGTCACCACCACTCCCCATAAGGGAAGTGTAGCTTACTCTTTTAATGTTGAGTAGAATGACAGGCTTCTCAATTAACAGGTATCAACTTCGTGAAGATATAGAATTTCAAATTAGGCAAGCAATTTTCTGCATGCCTTTCAAAGACTAATTCTGGAAAAGCCATTGTTCTTCCCCCCCATGGCATCTTAAATGTGGGCTTTTTTGTTGTACCACAAGAGGGCGACGATATTTACTGTGACAGTGTCACAAATTTCGCATTTTTATTCAAAAGTGAGGCTGCGATATTCAGCAGCACGCTGACTGCAGGGTTAAAATGCACAGACACATCCTTGCAGCAAACAAAGCATTTTGTCTTCTTTATCTGCAAGTTAATTATTTATTGACAGCGGGCGTTGATGACAAATGGTGAACTTCACGGTATTAACAAAGCGTGGAATTACATTACTTGATGAAGGAGGATTTTGCACGCCAGCACTCAAGCTACTGTGGCACGCAATGCTGCAAATCATTAGAGGAAGTTCTGTTGAACTTATCATTGGAACTTATCAATCAACTACCTGAAAGATAGTACTACTGTACTAAAGGTAAAGGTTAGGTAAAAAATGTGATGTATTTTTATCACCAATGTAAAAAGTACGGACAGTTTTTTCTTTGGGTTTGGCAGTGAAACAGTTTGGTATTTTGCACACATGTTCAAAAGCACTGCGTTCCAATATTAAATAATATTAAAGGAAGCACGTTGTTTTCATGTCTGCTATGTAGCCCTATCCTTATCTAATGCTGGTCGCCATAGCCATAGCAGAATCTGGGTTGCCAACACTATTCTAAAGCTAATGCAACGGCCAGGTTAATCCCAAGTTTGAAACCACATTGCCTGGTAAGTGATGTTTTTTGTGAGCTGGTAGTGTATGTAGCTGTTTATGTTACACTATGTCTGCAAGCTCTGTTCTCTTGAATAATTGGTCACAGGAGTAACAAGTGTTTTCAAAAACTTTGAAAAGCCTACCCTGGAAAAGAGAAGAGAAATGACACGAATGAGCAAAATGAAATCAAAAAAGAGAAAAATAGAAAACTGCATTTTACTCTCCAGAGAGTAACCTCACCTATGGAGACATCCCAAGCAAACCTGGGGATCTTTGTTTGATAGCCAATGAGAACCGATGGGAACCAATTAAGTCTTATCTTGAGCGTATCCAAAAAAAGCACAGAGATCAACAGCAGAAATAGCCTGTTACCTCAGCAGGGCATAGCTCTGAGACATACCTAGTATATTTGCATTTGGTTTCCACTCTTCCACGACTGTCATCAAAAACAAGTGGAGAGATTTGACTTGATGCTTCAAATAGATATGTTGCTTTTTACTTCCTCTTTCGGGTGTTGTGAGTGTAGGTACATGTGTAAAGAAGCAGCTCAAAGTAGCATTTATGGCTCCCTTTCTGCAGGTTGCGGTTGGAGAGTGCCCACGAGGTGGACAGGCTCGGCTCAGGGAAAGTGGAAAATCGAGTTCCCCCTCACCCTCTGCTCGCTAAAAAGATTTCACATGTTGCTAGGAGATAAGGATCAACAAACTGAAGAGAATGTTTTAGCACGCTGATAAATACCCCCGGCAGTCCCAGTTACAAAAATTCAGGAGCTGCTGAAGTCGTGGTAATAAAAACAAATAATACGTTCAAAAAAATATCCCAATATATAAAACTCAAACTCTGATTTTAGCACAAACTGACAAGCATCGCTTTTCGCTCTGTGACTTACCAGATACAGAACTTTATGTGTCACAAAGAATTAAGCCAGTAGAATGCAGAAGAAGGCTCTTCCTGTTTGTAACCAAGAAAAAGTCAGGAACATAATGACCAGTGAAAAATGTTAACAAGTCCTGCCAAGTCTAATTCATTGGGTGGTTTAATCAGACGGTGACTGGCACCGTTTGGTTTGTTTCTATAAATCTGGCACTATATGTCTATCACTTATACTGCATACCCTTAAACAGCACATCACTGCACTATGGATTCTTCCACTGGCCAGGTAATCTAAACTGCATTAGGTACTTAGTAGAGAGACTTGGGTTTCTGTAATTCCTTCCTGACATTAAACATTCAGTTTATCCGTTACACTGAAGCCAAGGGGTAAACGTCCGACACTGAAAAACACACTAATTACATGTTTACTTTTGTTTTCTATAGCCTAATCCTTTACAGCAGCGGCCTGAAAGCACACACAGATATATGTCTGAGCTTCCATTTTGTGACGACTATTTAATTGCATTACTATCCGCAGTTCGAATCAGAACCCAATGACAGAACTGAAAAATGGAAATAACAATTCAGCCCTTGAATATTAGGTTTTCAAAAGACGCATGCACTGAGGAGCTGGGGTTTTCTGTAACAGGGTAATTTTTCTTAGAAATAAGTTATCATTATGCCTACGGTCTTCATCTGCAACACATAATACATTTAAATTAGTCATTAACAGAGACCATGAAACTAGAACATTAAATTCTAAATCGAGAAAGTTAATGTAGCAACAGGAGCCAAAATTAAGGCTACAAGTGCCACGGAAACAATTTATTTTGTATGAAATACACAGCTGCTTGAATCTCTTATAATTATTTAAAGCTCATACAAGTAGCAATTAACTTCCTGTGACCTGTTCCAGCTAAATCTAATTATCTGGCATGAAACCTGCATAGTAATAGATGTTCCAATATACACTGATATTTCAAACATTCATTTTTCTCTAACTTGAAGCACATTGAATAAATGTGCTTTGAGGGATTTGTTTAACACTTTGAGTTCAGCATGAAGTCTAGCTCATCTAAACAAGTGGCCTTAATTATATAATCATACATTGTCGGCCTATTGGAATAAAATAATCAAAATTATTGAGTTTCACTTTTCATAATTTCGACGTACAACAATAAAACATACAAAAACGTTTTTTGTAAGAATGTAACGTTAGAATCCCACAGCTTATTTCATTGTATTGCAATTAAACTTGGTCATTTTCAAGTAGGTTGCAATAATGGCGTAAGTAGTTCATTAAAATCCACATTTATTAGAATTTTGTGTGGGGCCCCGTGTTTCTAGCGAACGCTACATTGATTAGCTTATGGGTTTTAAACATTAACTTCCGATAACCTTCCCAAGAAAAGCTTAACCGTAAACAGTTACGTCATGAAGCAGTTCCGTCATAGCTACAGTTACGTCATAGCTACAGAACATAACAAATAGCCCTCTCTTTCACGCCAATCAATCTAACGTTACTTTAATTGAGTCACTTAACTTATGCCGAAGTTAACTCAGTAACGTTAGCTAAATGATATAACTTAGCATCTACACTTTTCGCTCTATTCGTTGTAACAAAAATAACGTAAACCCGTTATTACCTTGTTAGTCGCCGAGTAACGTTAATTTACGTTAACTACCAGGGTTGGTTATCTGAAGCTCCAATATCATGGAACACAACATCATACAATTCCAAACCATTATTAGCTAATGTTAATCAAAATGACAATAAATCATCTTTAATGTGGAATCATACAACGCTAACTAGTTAATGCTCACATTATTTAGCACGGTAGAGAGCTAGATTGGCTAGCTAAGTTAGTTATGGCTAAAGTAACGTTAGCTTGAACTCTATCAAGTTAGAACGCTAACTTAACGTTATGAAAGTTAACTTACCGTAGCTAGCTGAACTTGGTTTTCTCTGACTGCCACAGCTGTCTTCAAGTTCGGCTTTTCATACATTGTAGAAAGTTACATAAACAGGCACTTAATATTAGCTAAGTTAGCTAACTCAGAAAAAACGAATCCAGAATTGTGTCGAACAGCCACTACTTGTGTGTGAAACTACGAATACAACAGAACGTTTCAGCGTGTGTTGCTATGGAAACAGGCCAGGTCGCTTTCATGAATTTAGTTTGCGCAAGCAGCACAACGGAATTTAATAACATAATGCATTTACCGTGAATGGTGTATGTTGGGTCTGCACCGTAGGATGTAAGTTAAGGTCCCATGGCCATATTCACGATCTTGTCTGACAAGTGTACCATAGACTCCACTTTCCAAAGTTTTCACCACAGAATAGTTATGTGGTTTTCACTCATGAAAATAAGGTTGGTCCACAGAACTACGGGAGCCGGACGGCGACAAGTTGAGCAATGAAGAAACGTGCCAGGTTATTTAGCGAGAACCGATTGTCCGGTGTTAGAGGCTGTAATTTGATCCAAGTATTTTTATATGCATACCTTTTTAAAAACGTTTTGATAGTTTGTCCGACGACATATTATAAATAGTTAACTGCTCTCTAGAAACGTTCTTAAATCATGTATAGCGATGTTACTGGCAGTTTTAGACCAATGTCAAACGTACCTTTTTTTAAGTAGGATCTTGGAAAAAGCTAGTGCCTTTCTCAATAAAAACAATATATCAGAAAAATTCCAGTCCGGCTTTTGGTCTAACCATTGCACCCAATGAACCGAGACTGCTTTAGTGAAAGTAGACTAGTGACCTCAGACTAAGCACTGATACCAACAATGCTGCACTTAAATCTCATTCTTCTATATCTAAGTGCAGCATTTGATGATTCACCGACTTCAGAACTGGTTTTATACTTATATATCAGGGAGACGGTTCGTTGTCAGCATGAGTGGCCATTTGTCAGAAGGAAATTACATTATCTGGACTGGAATTCCACAAGGCTAAATTCTTGGTCCACTTCTTTTCTCGTTGTATATGCTCCCCCTTGGTAACATTACCTATGAACATGGTGTAGGCTAAACTTCCACAGCTATGTGGACGACAGCTGTATAGTTCTATTGCTGCAGACGATGCTGTTGCTCTAAATCCCCCGATTAGCTGTCTACAGCATCACATGCTGGATGTGTCATTATAACCTTTTAAAATCAAATGAAGAAAAGACAGGTTATCTTAATTGGCCCTGAAAACAGAGAGAAAAACTATTATAATAAATCAAAGTAATATTATGTTGTCCTTTCTGCAGGAATGAAGCATAGAATCAAAAAATAAAATAACAGTTTGATTACTGCAGTCACATATGATGGTAAACGACAGACAGACAGACAAACAAACAAGAAAATAAACAAATGAACGCCCTCGTCTCTTGAGTAAAAACATTGCTAACTGAGGTATTTAGTGAACCCCACCATTTTGTGGCAGAATGCTCACCACATTGAAACTGGGTTTGAGAGAGAGGGATTTAAGCTATAAAGCAATTGAATCTGGGGGATCTCAATACTGATGCAGCCAGGCTGGGAGTTTAGCCAGGGCACCAAGGACCCCTTGCTCTTCTTCTTTGCAGTACTGAATGTGGCTTGGGATCTTTAATGACCGTGACTCATTGCTATATGATAGAATACAGAAAAAAGCTGGTATTGCTTTGTAATTGAACCTGTGATGGCAGGGTTGAGTGAATTTAAACCCTCCATGATCACATCCCAGACCTGAAGTTTTTAATACTGTAGTAATGTTTAAGCAACTCATTGTTAAAGTTGAACACAGTGGATCTCTTTTATTCCGGATGAAGATGTGCAGTGCACTGATGTCTGATTGCCTGTGAACTGGGAGACACGCATACCAACCTGTCTATCACACAATAAACCAGCTTGATCATTTTCCCCATGATCCCTTTCACAAAGACTGTGTAGTCAAAATGAGATGCTGTAAGGCAGGTGATGTTGAGACCACAGGGCATAAGACGAAAGATGAAAGGCATAGGAGGAAGTAATGGAATTAACAGGACTGACACGCTCAATGCAGAGGTACATTTGAAGCAAACACAGGAACATATCTAGCTCAGTTACCTCTTGTCTCCAGAACAGAATTGTGATTATGTCTCCATCTAGTGGTCTGTTGCACCATTAAATTCTCTTCAAATCTGGTGGAATAATTTTTTTCTATGATAGTAATAATGACTAAATAATACATAGCACGTGGTCAAAGCTCACAGTATGTGGACCCCCTTCAAACAACTGTACACCTACACATAAACAATCCCAATTAAAGGAGCATGTACTTATTATCCAATGGCTGGCTCTATCATTCACACCTGCCACATTCAACATATAATTACTCTGAAATGAAGCTAAAGCAACTGGTTAAGATGTACTATGGGTACATTTGGAATGTGAGAACCCTCCATTTTAGAAAAACACACAGTCAAAGCCATGGAATCTAAAAAAAGAAAAAAGATATATATTATTGTTGTATAAGTTTTCAGCATTATTAAATGTACTTCATGAAAATAGTAACATAATATATATCTATGTCAAGCAACATCAACACTTTGTTATTTCAACCAAAAAGGTTTATAGACCCTGGGTTTTATCTATAAAACTCCTTGTTTCAACACTGGTGTTTTATTTTCCATTGATATAGGCAACATGCCCGTGGAAAGCTCTGTCTTCACTCATTTTATAAATGTGAAAATATCATGGAACAAAAAGGAAAAAAAAAATTATACCAATAAGCAAATATATTTGTTCCAGAACATTTTGTTCTCCTCCAGTTTTCTTTTTAAACAGACAGGGGGAGCGAGCACACTTCTCCAAAGACTTAAAAAAACACGGTGGCACCCGAGATGAAATTTCAGCTAACAGCACGCTTCTGGAAAGGACCTGGTTTCACCCACGCACTGGGCCAACTTCAATTAATTCCCGAGAGGCCGAGATCCCTGGACATGGCGGTAACAGTTTGTAAAGCACATTCCCTGGACCACCTCCAAGACCATACGCAGTGTGGTATAAAATGCAATTTCCAAAGGATTCCAGGTTATGTGGGCTGGCAAGCTCAGAAGGACATATTTCACTTTTTTTCATCTTGGTGTATGGATTTAGAAAATTACATTAAGCAATCATTCTGCCTGGAGGAGAAAAAATAACTTCAAAAAGATGAGTGCTAATGTGCATTTATATGGTCAAATGTAGCAGGATTAAGGGAATTTGGAGCTCTATGGGTTTTTTAAAGGGACTCAACATGCTTTCCAAGAGCATCCAAGGTCAGATATCCTCTCCAAGTATATTGACGGCCTATAGATTCTGTAGATACCAAGAATCAGAATCAGAATTCCTTTTATTTCCATTGCACTGGTACAACGAAATTGAGAGCAGCAGCTAAACGCTGCAAACACACACACAAACAGCAATTAAAAAAAAAAAAAAATTAAAAAAAAAAAAAAAAAAAAACAACCAAAAAAAAAAAAAAAAAATATATATATATGGCCTATAACATATAATATAAAGACAGTTAACTAAAAATAAAAAATTCACTTCTCTGAATTGCGGTGGCCCTAAGTAGTTATAATATATAGGGAATATATACACATATACATAGGTGGTGTGTACATGTAACATCTGTGCTGTGTTGTTGTAATAAAAATAAATAAAAGTAACTGTAACAGTTCAGTGTGGCAGTGTTGGTTCTTCTCGTATAGCTCTGGGGTAGAAACTGTTCTTTAGTCTATTTGTCCGTGATTTGATGGACCTGAAGCGTCTACCAGAGGGCAGCAGGTCAAGCTGTCCTTGTGTGGCAGAGCTTCATAATTCCAGTATTGTCAGCAACAATGGCAGATATCACAAATAGTACATATTGTTAGGTTCCCAGGTTTTCATTATTACACAAGGTATACTGTATTGTATTAACTGCAACTGGCTAGACTATTTTGTATATTGCATGTCTCTGTATGTCTCCCCACCTTGGCCCTAGCCAGCTCCAACCATCAAGCATCCATTTACATTTTATAGTGTCTATAGCATACCACTGCTAATGGCACATTTCTGGTTGGGTGGGCCTAAACATGTCTCCAGACATGCACGTGTATTCACTGTATCAACATTTTGAAATGTAATGCTAGGTATTGTATTTAAACCACACACACACTTCAGTTCTTCAGAGATATTCTCAGCACAGGCAGCCCGTATGTCTGAGTTTGTCTCTCCCTTGCGCATTGTAAATAAACCTCAATTATTTTAAGATAAGTCGTCAGTGTGTTCTTCATTGGTTCCATGGAAGGGCAACACAATCCTAACATAGGATAGGAGTACATAAAGATTGCTCTGCGAAAACTGCAACGATGGTGTATTCACACTTGTATATTTGTTATCAGGTATCACAGGTATGACCTCACTGAGGTTAAATAATCACAGGTTTTCCAGCATATTTCATACCAACACCCCCCGCCCCCCCACAAACAAACAAACATTTTTGATCTTTGATTTTATAATTAAGTTCTGTACATAATTAAAATGATTACATCTCTTCATAAAGTTTGTTGTTTCTTTCATGAAATCACAACCTTTTCAGATATAAGAGACCAGTCACACTAATTCATGCAGTGCCTTATGACTTTGTCTAGATAACAGACACCAAGGGAAACAGCTGATCTCACTTAAATGGCACAGTATAAAATGTGACAGGTGCCCCAATTGCATCTCCTATTCTCATATGAATGGCTAGTTCTTTAATAAAACATAAGCTACAAAGCTAAGGGATGTGGTCAGTGGTCACAGGGCCTTCAGTTTAGATAAAAAGTTCATGGGTGTGGTGAGCACAACATTGTCATCAGCACTCACTCATGACAGCTGGTCGTCTGTGGGGGCTTGGAGTGTTGTAGGGGGGATCTAATGTAGTGGTTGCCGCAGAAAAAGGTGAATGCTTTCCACCGCTGTGTTCTCAAGGCCATAGTTGGCTAATGATATAGTTGAGGGCACGGCTTGAACCTGCGACAATAAGGCTAAGCCTGCACTGTTGGTGAACATCTTTACTGACTAAGCTCTCATGAGCCTTTCTGAAGGTGACACTGTGAAAAAAGTAGAATATGGCTTTAAAAAAAATAAACATAGTCATCCATCCTCAGGTTATACTCTCACTGAGCCCTGTTACATTGCATAATAGCATTACAACCCTGTTTTCTCAGTGGCCCAAGATGCACCTGCAGATACAAATAGAAATCCACACAAATGTGATTCACTGATTCAATCTGTTTTCATGTTTACCGGAAATCATCCAGTCCAGACATTAAGCAAAAAAATATGTCATAGTCAGTAGAGAACGGTAGAGAATTTTTCCACTTTAATTTCACAATGTGATTAAGGCACAATGCTTAGTTCATTTAATATAATTCAGAAAAATGGTCAATGTTTTTTTTATAACGAAATGTATGATCCCAGTACAAAGTACAATGGCTGTTCTGTTTGTATAAAGTTTAGCGGTAATGCACTAAACCATACCATTGTGAAACTGGCTTCAATTATAGATTATATCTGCAAGATTATATGCATGCAACAAAAATACATACTGCCAGAGAATTCCTTGACAGTGATATGAGAAATTCCATAACAGAATTCCAAACAGAAATGTGATTTTAACTAAAGTTAAAACAAACGATGCCATAGCAGATTCTGTGCAGAAATGTACTTGAAGACTGATGTGCTGTTTTGAGTAGTTTACCCACAAGTGTCACCTCATTACTCTACTGAGTAGAGAGGGGCAGAAGCATTCCCCTGGACTTGTTCACTTGGGTTCACAAAGAAGAATTTTGGAAATATTTTTCTTGAAGGAGTTCCAATGTTTGTCTGAATACCAGCCTACTGTGTGCTTGCTCGGACAGTTCCAAAGGCTTTTAAAAAAAGTTTCATATACAATGGAATGATTCAATGACACCGTCATGCTCTGAAATTGTACATAAGTTGTGTCCCATTTTTTTGTACAAGGCACTGATTTCTGCTAATATTAATAATATAAAATTTAAATATGCTTTTTTTACGCATCATTAACAGAATGGAGATATTTTCCAAAACTCACTCAGCCCACTTTTACCAATGAGTTATTTGCATAAAAAATCAGATCGTATACTTAATTCCCTAAGAATAATAGTGTCAAAGTAAAACTGCAAATATTTAACTATTTATATGAAAAATTATATCCACCTTGAAAAATATGGTTTATCAAAATTGAACTTGAGTGAGGTTTGGAAAAACACTCTTAAATTGACATACTATGCAAGATGAGCAATGAAAAGTGAAGTAAACTGAAAAACTGAAAGTATGAATATACAAATGAGAATGACAGTTATAATGTGTGAAAACACTAAATAATACAACCATTTTTCTTAGAGTGACATATCTGTGATTTTCAGATACTCCACACAGGTCTGCAGAACCTGACTGAACTATAAACTGGTCCTGGGTCTTCCACTTCAGCTATCCCAGAATGCTTTTCTCCTAGAATTCTAAGACATTATATTTGCACTGGGGTGTCCTTGTCAAAAGAAGTGCCCCCTGTCTGGAAGTGCCGCCAGAGGCTGCCTGGGGCCATTGTCCACCAGGGGGTGCGGTGCTGCTCTCCACACCCCTCTCAGACGGACTTCCTCCTCTTACCGAAGACATTGTTGATGAGCTTGGCCATGGACTTGGAGCCGCTGGAGCGCCGCCGATCGGCCCGAAGTTTCAGGTGTTCCATCACATGGCGGATGAGTTTGGTGAAGAGGTTGGCGATCTCCTGATAGTCCTCTGCTGCTGACACCTCCTGGAAGAGGCACCTGTTCTCCTGAGCCACAGAGCGGCCCTCCTCCTCACAAACCTGCCGGGCGTGACAAAGGTCCTGCTTGTTTCCCACCAGGCAGATGGGTACCTCTGACTCTCTGCATCAGATGTCCAAACAATTCAATTTATATTCATATTAAATTAGTAATTACACTTAATTCCAGCTGTGTTTTAATGCCAATATGAAATTGTAACATACGTTCACGTACATTTCCTTTAATTGTTGCCGTATCCTAAAGACAATTTTCCATGTAAATATGATGGAGGGTAAGTGCTTTTTACATATTAATTTAAAATTGCCCACCATCCATTTACTCTGCTAAGATCATTTCTGACAAACAAGCACAGTTCTCTTTCAGATATCCTCTTTGTTCTAGAGCACAGGAAGAGCATTTCAGCATGACAGCGCCAGACTTCTCTGCGTATGGAGGATATTTTGCAATTACTGTAATTCAGTGGGGAAACTGTCAACATTTTTTTTACTTCTTTTTTTATTTGCCAGAAATAACAACATCAACAAAAAAATATATTTTTGTGTGATCCAAATAACAGCTTCGTTTGACTGGTGAACTGTGATAGGCTGTAAAATCTGAAAAACCAACACACAAAACATTAATTCCACAGTGTGAGTGGTTGCTTCATGTCTTTTTTTGTAGGGCATCAGATTTGACTCTAGTAAGAGCCCAGTTTAAAAGAAACTGCAATACAGGAGTAAGGCTTGGCCACCCGTGCGATTCCATTTAGAGTGCTGTAATTAGCTCCAGTTGTACCACTACGCATTGTCTCCAAATTACTTTCATGTAATAAATGTCCTCAGAAACCTAAGTTGTGCTAACATTTTATCATATTTTAATTAATTGCTGGGAGAAAATTGGATACAAGCTGATTCAATTGAGCAGAAAAATTTGTTTAATCACATAATTAACTTAAGTGAGCCCAGAGGTTCCAAGTCCTGCCAATCTGTTTATTAAGGCCTGCTATAAGGCAATGTTTCCATCACAGTCAGTTGGCTCTACATTCATTTGAGCTTGTGCTATTTCCTTTGTCCCCACAAAGCCATTTTTAACATGTCAAACGGGGCATTCAAAGTTTGCCACTGTGGCTGGTTGTCTGTAAAGCCAAGATCCAAACTCCTGAACTCAGTTCACAGTGCTACTCATTCATTCATCGATGTTCAAAAGGCAGAGTGTCGCAAGAAAAATTACAGAGAGCATATAGGAGGCGGAGTAAGTAGTGTCTCAAAATATCCA
Organism: Ilyophis sp. 1 JC-2022; assembly: GCA_022702515.1. Lineage (NCBI taxonomy): Eukaryota > Metazoa > Chordata > Actinopteri > Anguilliformes > Synaphobranchidae > Ilyophis > Ilyophis sp. 1 JC-2022. The sequence continues at coordinate 57,714,635 of CM040400.1, read as the reverse complement.
GTTCTGGAACATTCCCTTCCTTACCACCATGCTGTCTGTAATTTCTTTTGTGTGTGTGACAGTCTGTCTTTGGACTACACCAGTGTGTGCTTACACTTATGCTTGGTGACAAAGCGGGTTATTCCAGGGTCAGTTAGGGGTCACAGGCAGCGATGGCGCTCACCCCTTGCAGCTCTCCACGCGTGCCTCCCTGATCTGGCGCAGGATGCCTTTGGCGCTGAAGAAGGAAGAGCGGTCGCTGATGTTATACACCACGATGAAGCCATCCGCCCACTTCACAGGCTCCTCCAGGATGCACCTGCTCTCTGCACCCTGCACGGGTATCGGGAGCATCGGGGTCATCGCCTCACAAAATGGCACCCTCAGAGAAGCATGCGCCCCCTTCCCAAGCACTGTCTGCTGGCTGCCACTTTCAATCTGCAGTCCGTCAGCTGAGCTACACCGGCACTGCAGCCGACAGAAACTCTCCTTCCCTTTGAGATGCTCCAGGCAATTATAAGCCATCCTGATTACAATCCTCACTGTAAATTTGTCAAAAAATATCTCCTTCTTTTTTTGTCGTTTAATTTTTTTTAACACACACCTTGAAAGTGTTCATGTAGCTCTATGTATTTTTAGAGTTTTTGATATTCCGGAGAATTTCAATTTGTGGAACTACAAGGTTTATGCATAACAGCTCACAATGTTACAACAGCTTTTTTAGAACTCTATGTGTTAGCTAAGAGGAAACTCCAGGAGGAAGTAAATACACACCTGAGAACATGGATCAAAGACCTCCAGGTTCAACTGCCTGCCATCGATGGAGAGCCTTTTACGGTATAAGGAATCTGAAATAGAATGTTCATCTAGATTATTCCTGTAATGAGAAACACATGCGGCAGGTCAAACGCGACCTCCTAATCTAAAAATACAGTCACGATACCTAAATGAGTTTACAGGCATCACATGAAAGCAGAACAAGCTAACACAATGCGATGGATGCTCGGTCTGCTCTCTGACCACACAGTCCACAGCAATGATTACCATTAGCCTCATAAATCTCTGGTATGGCTGTTCTGTTGGAGAAAATAAATTAATACATTTTTAAAAATTATCTATTATCCAATTATCCAGAGGCTTGAAACCATATACCTTTCTGTAAACCGAAACATTAAAGGCAAAGCCTTTTCCAACACATTAGAAAAGCAGTAAATATTGGAATGGGGTTGGCATGTCTATGACTTCAAACAGCAATTATGACATACCTCCAGGCTGCAGAATAACATGTTTTCTGTTGAATGTTGTTTACACATATCACACACTCTGCTTTCATTTTATGCAAAAACAAAATAGCTATTTTCTGTGTTTTTGAATGACCCAAAAATGGGTCTTTTTTTAGTGTGCTGTTTTTCCTTTTAGCGAATGCTTAGTTTCAGATGTGAGTCCAAAGGGAATAGCTATAGCAAACACTCTCATTACCGCACAAACACAGCATTACCACCAAAAGCTACGCGTATCGATGTTCTGCTACAACGTTACAGCAACATTGATAAGAATGTTAGATCGTATCAGCGAGGACGCCTAAATACTCACTGGAATTGGAGGCGTACTCTCCGATGAATCGCTTGGTCAGGAACCGCACTAAGACAGCTGGACGAGAGCGAAGAACAGGAAAGTGAACAATACCATCTACTGAGGAAGAAGAAGGACTTGAGCGATGGTGAAAATGGGCACATGAATGGACGGAATGAAGAGCCCCACTAGAGGCAAAGACTTTGAGACTGGCTCTATGGCAGCTAAGAAGCTGCTTTTGTAGCTTTCCTTTCTATTTTTGTTCCTGTCTGGGTATGAAATATGTGAATTCTGCATCGGTGAGTGCTATCGTGGAGTGTGGGATGGTTTCCGTAAGCTCACAGGGTAAAGACGTCTCTGTTTTGGCCCCCTGCACTGGTCCCCTGCAGTACTCTGAAACGTAACCTCGCTCCCAAACAAAATTTGTCTCGCTGATTTACACTCTCCAGTCTAACTCCAGCCACCATTTCACTTAAAACATTCCAGCGCTTCATGATCTGTGCTCTTAAGGGACCCTGGGTAATTAATTTCTATTTAAGAGCTCTCAGTTTGCCGGCCCTGAGGGGTAAAACTTCGCTGCACTGTGAAGACAAAAAAGAAAAAAAACACACATTCCCCATCTGCTTCCTCAAAGAAGGGCTTATTTTATAAATCAGCTTGGTGTCCCCATCATCCATCTTCATTTCTGCTTTGGATTAAGCTGTGCCCAATGAAGACTCCACATTCTTCATGCAAAATCATGCTCGAAAACAAAGGACATTTATCTCGTACGCACACTGCCAGCACAACCAACAGTCACACTGTCCTATCCCTCAATGCACAGCAAACAAACACGTTCAGGTAAGGAACGGTTACATTGGGAAAGGGTTAACAAAGGGTTATACATCACACGCGGTCCTAACACATAACATTTTCACAACACCATTGCAATGTTGAGGTGTTTACGCAATGTCACGGCAATGTGGAGAGGATAATAAAATGTTATCTTTAACACACACACAGCCCCTAAACTGCACGCGAGCGTTCCTGGTGCAGCTGGAACAGAAGCAGTGGCGCGTGTGCCTTTCTCACCTGACTTCCCTGCTCCCTCGCTGCCCAGCAGGGCCAGCTTAATGTCGGTCATGCCTGTGAATGGGTGCCGCGTCACAGAGAGACCAGCCGTGAGCCTTTGCTGCCCCGCGAGACGAGACGCTGTGTCTCACTGCACTGCTGTTCTGTGCCGTTACAAGAGATCTCTCTCAGAAAAAAACATTAGAACACACACTCACACACACACAGAGACACGGCACGCAATCTCCCCTCCCACCGGACGTGGAAAGCTCCAAACTGGGTTACTCAAAGGTCACTGCCAATGAAAACCTTTTGCTTTTCTTCACTCTCTCGCTGTTTTTGTTGACTTCAGGGTTTAGTGTAAGTGAAATGCGCTGCCTTTCCCTCAGTGATCTGGCATAGAGGCAGAGCTCTCTCATTTAATCTCATTTTAGTGTGTTTTTCCTCTTTTTGTTCAGCATACCCGTGAGTTGTTTCAGGAAAAAAATACTTGCCCTTAGATTTTACAGCAAACAGGTTTTTTGGTTGTATTTCATCCATTACTGGATTACATCCATATATTTTTGCAGTTTTGGGTGTTTTGAGATGAAAGACAACCATTGATTGCACAGGTCTGTTTGTAACCATTTTCTGCCATTTAGTGGAGAAGGATAAAGCTTCTGAAACCCTCTTCTTAGCTACATAGTGTCACATGTATTATTATTTTTTTGGTTCCAGCCATGGTCAGATAGCAGATACTGTAACTCTTAACAAAAAACAACAATGTTGGGCTCCCCACAGTCTGAAAACAAATCATAAACGTGCCCAGTTCTGACTCGGGTTAGTAGATAATTGCCTGTAGGGAGGGAGGTACAATGTTGGGCTCCCCACAGTCTGAAAACAAATCATAAACGTGCCCAGTTCTGACTCAGGTTAGTAGATAATTGCCTGTAGGGAGGGAGGTACAATGTTGGGCTCCCCACAGTCTGAAAACAAATCATAAACGTGCCCAGTTCTGACTCGGGTTAGTAGATAATTGCCTGTAGGGAGGGAGGTACAATGTTGGGCTCCCCACAGTCTGAAAACAAATCATAAACGTGCCCAGTTCTGACTCGGGTTAGTAGATAATTGCCTGTAGGGAGGGAGGTACAATGTTGGGCTCCCCACAGTCTGAAAACAAATCATAAACGTGCCCAGTTCTGACTCGGGTTAGTAGATAATTGCCTGTAGGGAGGGAGGGTTTCAGTCAGGAAGTTATTCTCTGTCTCACTGACCACCAGTGACTGCTCTGTTGGATTGGGCAACTTCAGTGTGCATGTGTCTTTTGCATGAGTTGCGCATGATCTGCCAGTTGCAATAGCTTCTGGATGGTGGAATCAGGAATGGCAGATGGTGACACACGTTAAGGAGGATGTTCGTGCTTGTTGCAAACCCTACCAAATGGATAGACCTACAACTCTGATTGGGAATTCCAAATTGGTGAAAATGGGGATACAAAGTGTAATAATAAATAGTGAAAAATGACAAGCGTGAGAAGAGACGCTGTGGATACATTCCCATTACCAAGCATGACACACACAGGCCCCAACTGTAAAAACACTGATTACTTGCATATTCCCCAAATACTTTTACAGCAAGGTTCAGTTCATACAAAACAGAAGCTGAACAATCCCTTTTTCTTGACTTTTTTCTCCACAGCAAAAACGATACACACTTATTCAATCATACACACTTCAATTTCATGGGCTGTTTCACCAGCCAGAGACTTCTGTATTTCCTCCACACTGATTACTTTTCCTGTATTTTCTTTGATTGTTTCTGAGGAGTTCAGTGATCTGGCCTGCTATTAGCCTGCTATGTGTCACTACTTTGCACTGAACAGGCACTGACCCCTTTTAAGAACAAAGGTGCAAAATGTTCCCCAGATTAAAAATGTGCAGCAAGCTGCTATCTGCCTGTGCCGTGAAGAAGAAGAAAACACAATTTGGGTGGAGTGAACTTATGCTATTTAACACATGTAAGCCAGGAATTGAGGTAACATATGTTCTAACTGGTTTAAATTACTAGAATTTAAACAGTGACTCTGGAAATGTTTGACTTTTTTTTTCTTCTTATGCATAATTCAGTTTGCACATCACATCAAAATTCTGCAAACAAATGTTGTTTTTGCAAAACATCTTTTTAAAACCAAAATAATTTGCCAAAAGTTGCACATTTACATGATTAAGATACTTGTCAACTGGAGTTAGATAAAGCTTAGGCAGCCTTACGAATTCTGAATGAATATGATCATCTGATTTGACCGTTGTGAAAAAAAAAAGAACATCCTTTTGACAGAATACTTCTGCACCCAGCAGAGGAGATAATTCTGTGTTAATAACCCTCCAGTTGAGCCTTGTCAAGCAGAAAATGACTTCCACAGCCTTGCAAGCAACACCGGGGTGAGACCCATCTCTCCATAGTGATACACAGTGAGCACCATAATTCATTGGACAGTGACACATTTTTTGTTATTTTGATTCTGTACTCTAGCACTTTGAATTTGAAAAGATACAATGACAATGAGGTTGAAATGCAGAATGTCAGTTTTAATTTCAGGGTATTTTCCATCCATATTGGATGAACTGTTTAGAAATTATAGAACCTTTCGTACATGGTCCCCCCCATTTTTTGGCATCAAAAAATATTGGACAGTTTAACATAATGTAGAATGAAGTCATAATTTTTTCTATTTGGTCGCATATACTTTGCATGCCATGAAAACAAAGGACATTTATCTCGTTATCCGTTGTGACCAAATATGAAAAATTATTACTTTATTCTACATTATGTTAAACTGTCCAATATTTTTGATGGCCGAAAATGGGGGGGCGGGTGGGGGCTTTAAATTAAAGCTGACAGTCTGCACTTCATCCTCATTGTCATTTTGTCATTGTATCCTTTCAAACTCAAAGTGCTAGAGAACCAAAATAACAAAAAATGTGTCACTGGCCAATGAATTATGGTGCTCACTGTACGCCCTGCAGGCAGCTAATAAATAACATTCGCTCAATGCAGCTGTGACGTTCTTAACTTTATTGTAATGTTACATGTGTGGGGGACTATATGAGGTGGAGCAAAGAGGCTTTTCGGACCCGCATATTGAAAACGTTGGAGGCCTGGGGTTTAAAAGGAAGAGGTGCTCTGCTCTGCTTTGAGCCGAACAATTCACCGCTCCAGTATTATTCAGGTGTGTGTGTTTCACAGCTGCGATGAATGCCATACATAATAGTGTACAATGGATGCTATATCTGTGTTTTTATGAAATTACACATAAAGAAGCATCAAAAAGTGCGCTTAAAGCTGGTAACTTTGCATTTCTGTGACTGGAAGCTGTACCATACTTATGTGAACATATGTGGTACTGGGTAGCTTGGTAGGATTTTTCTCCAAGGACCTTCAAGACCACAGGAGAGTTCTGCATGATTGCAGTTAAAAAATAGAGATACAAAAACAAAGCTCCAAGACATTTTCAACTGAAAAGCCCTGAGGCCAGACTAGAGAACTGTTAATTACAGGGCCGGAATCCAGCCTTTGACATCACTAAACTGTGACATGGAGGAACTTAGTCTCCTTAAGCTTTTTGTATTAACTGAACCAGATTTGTAAGAATCCTTCTGTGGGCACTGCCAGGTTGCTCATCAATCCAACATGGTCATTCTCAGCTCCACAGTTTGGTGCAGAGTTTGGCCGTAGCATCACCCAGGGAGGGAGAAATTCAGTTGTTTGGAATTTCCCCGCTTTGTCATGTAAGAGCACCCGCTCTGGTAAACCAGCACCTCCGGGTCAATGGCTGTGCAGCTCAGCAAATGGACCGCATTGTAAAAACAGGCCTAAGCTGACTACACATGCTTCAGAGGGCCCCAGGGCAAGTGTACATTCTTCATAACGTTGAAGCTGATTCAACAATGGGATTGGCTTACAGAAACGACTGGGAATTTCAAATTTGAGTACAAACAGGGTAACAGTTGTTATAAAAAGATAAGAGTTTGTCAGGAGCCCAACATAAGTTACATGTCCCTTAGGCATTTTCACAGAGACTGTTTTTCCATCTCTCTTTACTTCTCAAAGTGCCTGCCCCATTAAAGAAACCAGAATCCTAATAGCAACATGTAATATGACCCAGCAACGCTCCGGTACTGTGCATTAAAGTCGTTTCCAGTCGATGTTTGGATACTGAGTTACAGTTTCTGAGTATTAAATTAATTTCCGGTCAATGTGGGTTTGTCTTGTGCACGGTCTAGACTGGTAGGACCCACACCGGTGCACAGCTGGTCTTCAGTACACATGATCTTAAATCACATGATCTTAAATCACATGCCACTGCACCCCAGACAGCTCCAAACATGGATCACAGAGCACTAGTGCCAAACAACTTTCCCTCCTGCTGTCTGCTACCCGTCCACGCCCGTCTCTGCGCTGACTGCAGCCTCACGCTAACTCCGCGGCTAATGTAGAAAGACACCAAAAGCCAAATGGCAAAACCAAAATAGCAATGTGCCACAGTCAGTTAGGATGTTAATCATTTCAGTAATGCTCCTGAGCTAAACAACAACAAAGGAATTTGAGTGAAAAATGAAATTAGAGACATCACACTTCCTTAAAGCCATTCCCAATATAGAGAAAAACTAAAATATACACGGTAAAAAAACAAACATAAACGTAATGAAGCCAGCTCTATCTTGAAAGAAAACAGGTTTCGGAAGACAGCATTACTGCATCTCATGTGTGGGTTTTACAGTATAAGCCGTAACATCTATGAGAGCTTTTGTTTCTGCAGAATCCTCAGACACAATCAGACCCTATAAGCTCTGGCAGGATTCTTTTACTGATTTAATTTAAAACACATTGCTGTGCCGTCCGCAGACATGACTCACGATATTCAGGCATGGGCCAAGACCAGCTTTGCCTTTATAGGTAGACGAAATTTGTTGCAAGCTGGCACTTCCTTCAGAAATGATGATGTCATCAACAACCCAGTGTGGCTCCATTTATCAGAAGTGAGGTGAACCAGTTGGGGAGGGATTTTAAATTCAATCCAAACAGAATGTTTTGTTACTTTAAGGACAGGGACGCATTGGGAACAAACACTACAAGTTGTTAAAATCACTGTTGCCGTATAAACACACATTGGGCATTCTCATTCTTACAGATATTAGGCAGTTATTTCATTGCGGTTGTACGCCATGAACTCAGAATGACAACGAGTTCACAAGTGTACAACTGGTCATTCGTACGCTCATCGGGACAGCTCATACTTCTTATACTGTATTAGATCAGGGTCCCCAACCCTGGTCCCGGAGGGCCAGATGTCATGAAGGCTTTTGTTGTTACTCAGCACTTAATTGATCGATTTAAAACAGGCGATGACACAGTTGCTTCAGTATGCCTGGTTTGTTGTTATCTGTGCTGTTACTTGTTTAAAGATGAAAAAATAAATCAACAGACAAAATGGATCCCAGGACCATGTATCCTTTTGTCTATTTTATTTATCCTGCATTTACTCAGAGTCACATTGAAATCATAGATCTCTTTTATATGTGAACCCTGAGCACAGGACATAAAGAATAATATTAAGACCATGGAAAAGAGAAATATACAAATATGCAAAAACACATTATAAACTGGCAATAAAATGTACTAATTTAGATTAATTTAAGTTGCTTATATATGAATTTATATAAAACATTTTGATACATTAGTACAATTATTCTTATATTATATATGAATTTGCTCAGCCAATTCCATTCTCCAAGGCCATGTATAGCTCTTAATTGTGTATTTGTATACAATACCACAGCAGGCATTTTCAAATTCATTATAGAAAAAATTCAGGCCACATTGTCTTCATAGTTAATGCTGTTCCAATGAAAATACAATAGCAGTGACCCACTTTGATTAGGTGGATACCAAGGCTGCAACTTTTGGGTATTAGTAGTGGCAATAGGATTCCCCAGGGAGTCATGGTTTTAGCACATTTGCGACACTTCTAGTTGATCAAATGCCTGCAGTCCGCCTGCCCCAGCTGCGCGTGAACTGAAGTTCAGCCCTCGGCTCTGATGCACTCACTGACTGTTCACTTCAGCACATGTGATGTGGCGGACTACAGGATTGAAAATGAGCGAGTGCAGAGTGTGTGTGTGTACTAGGTAGCATGCTCCTAAATTGGCAGAGGATATTGAAGTGATTTTGGCTTACAACTGCAACTGGGGCTTCCAAATTTGGGAATCAATTAAAAAATAAAAATTGGTTTAAAAATAAACATACTGTAGGCCTAAACAACGTGAAAATGGCGAGGCCCAAAGTGTTGAATTTCATTTTGCACTGAATATTATCCCTAAGGAACCTTATAGCCAGGCTACTACGCATATAGGTTAAAACAAAACTGAATTTGGAAGGCACTGGGACAAAATTCATTCGCTTGAATAGCCCGAGATGCGACTCTTCAGTTTTTAGACGTTGTGATTTACTGGAGTAAAATTGAGCAGTGAGGAATTGTTGCATTATCCACAGAATAGCCTAACAAATAGCAAATAAAAGAAGTAGCCTCGGCTAAGCGGCAGTCAGATAGTCTTTCACATTTGTATTTATATTTTAATGAGTCTTGTTTAGGCTACTATAACGTTCCTGTGAGACTTTCCTTGGGCTACGACTCCCCTATAGTAGGCATGTTCAGAACTGTCTTATTTCAGATTGATGTCTTGGCCGAACTCGAGGGAACCTTCGTCTGAATTATAGCGAACGATAGAAAAAAATATCCGAGTAGTTCAACCCCGATATGTAGGCTAGCCTAGACGTTCTCTGGCTACGCAAGCAATCTGGCATCGGAACCGCTGGCAGGGCCAGGTAGTCTACTACGGTACTTTTATCTAGTATAACAGAAATACACAGTGAAACAGTTGATTTAGTGGAGCTGACGCAATGCTATTTTTTGTGTGTTCCTGGTGAAATAATGCAAGACTACTCTTAGGTGGCCTGAGTCCAGAGCGCGCTGTAGACAGGACATGTCACCTTCTCACCACCAAGGTCCAGCCGTATGCGCCGCTGCCTACGGCTACGGTCGAGACAGACGCCAGAACTAAAATGCCAACTGAACGTATACCGCTTAAAAATAGTACATTAGTGTTCTCATCGGCCAACACAAACAGCGTCGACCGTATAGGCTACTTTTGTTCCGTAACATTCAGGAACGAATGCTTTGATGATTTCATCAAGATTAGACCTGAAGGAATACAGGGGATTAGCAGGAAATACCCTCAGAAATAACTGGTGGAATTCAGATAGCGTTCTACCTCCTCAGTCTGCATGGCAGGCCTGGACTGCATCAGTAACAAAAAATTACCTTTAAAGTGAGGTTTTCAAAAGGATGTAGGTCACACTCAGCCAGACTATTTTTTAATTCTAAAGGAATAGTGGATAGTTCTAATCTAAAATGGCATATGATCAAACCTTTTTGGTTGGTTTCTCACCAGACCAAGGTCAAATATAATGAAAGGGGAGCACAGTCTGTATTTAATCAGCATTTGACCTATAACATTGACTCAATTTAAAAGCAAATGTTAACTATTTTTTTGACATGCTGTGTTTGGCAAGTTTAGTGATCACCAAAATTAAGCGATAAAACTGTTTTGCAGGGGAAAAAAACACTTAAATTTATTTCTTATAGCCAAAGTTAGGAATACATATTGATAAAATGCAGGCTAGTGTAGCTCTAGTTAAACTAAATAAAACAAGGAATTGTAAATCTGAGCCAGTTAACCTGGAAGATGATCCCCAAGTGAATTCACTTGTTTACTTAACATTAAGCAAACACTCTCGAGATCTGGTCCAGCTTATCAAAAGGCTGTTATCTTGGAACTTCAAATATTTTGTTGTTCAGACTGGTCACGTTTTATAAATTATAAAGGATCAAAGAACTTTGAATGAAGCTTAAATAAATATTAAATTGAGCATTCCAGGAAAGCGTTCATATTTCACCATTTGAACTATTTAAGAAACAGAAGAAATGGAAAAGCACATCGCAGGACTGTCTGAGACAGTAATGCCGATTGGGGCTGCAGCTAAATGTCTAAGTGGCTTGTATCTCAAGTGAGTTTGAGGGGAATCACGTGGACAGGCTGGAGTCTGGCACAGTGCACTTGTTTCAACTGCAATGCATCACAACCTCATTCTGTCAGAGTGCAGCCCTCAAGCCCTATTACACACATTTTTACTTACTTAAAATATTTTCATGCGATTATTATGCACATTTTTGACGATAGAAGGACAAGGCTCACTATGACGTAAAAAGAAAAAGAACATTTTCCGCAAATGGTTGTTGGCTGTCTAGGGGCTCCAGTGACAGATGGTACATTCATTTATCTTTTCATAAAAAGACCAAGCATCAAAGGGTACAAGAACATGTATTTCAAATGGAATAAACTTTAGTTAAAATAAAATATGACTGATGTGGTTGTATATTGAATCTTTTTATCGTTATTTGGTCAGAGTACTTGTTTTTTTGGAAGAAAATTTTTGTTCCCGAATCTGCACAAGAAACAACAGCCAAGGTCTGAGAAGGTTAATGTAGAAGCACAGACAGAACCAACCGGACTGGGAGCAATTATGTACAATCCAGGCTAGATTTATTGGAACATCAACTCATGTGAACATAACGACATATTTCATAACGACTTTTCTCAGAATCACATACGTGCTTTATAAGTAATATATTTATTTTTGTTTAAAAATCCACTTACTTTAGTTCAGAACAGAGCATTGCTTTGCAAATGAAAGAAGGCTGGCCTACACAATTAACTGCAGCGATTAAGTAAGTGTCATATTAAACAGGCCAACTGCCCCTCTCAATGGCTTGTGTCTGCTGGCTCTCACTCAAAAACAGTCTTACTGGGAGATGCTGGACTCACTGAACTCCACTCAAGCTCAGCCCTTCTAGTCCACTTTCCGCTTACTTCCATCAAGCCCTTGAAACATTATGGCAGCCTCGTGAGCCATCTAAATTATAGCCATCTCATAAGACTGTTCTTGCTCCAAACAACCATAATCTAATTACATTCTATAAATGATAATGCATACATGTAGCTTAGCAACTCCGTGTATCTGCAAACAGCCCCTGGGCACCATGATTAGTTTTGTTGTTTCAACAGAGAAAAGTATTAATATCACTTCAATTTGACACTAAGGATGTGAGTGTTTTTAGACGATCTCTTTATTTATCAGTCCTTTTGTACAACTAAATGCCATATTATGCCATGGCGCTAATACAATTAAATACAATTTAATAGGCATCAAAGCTCTTGTGAATTGGGAATTTTAACAACATATCGAGTAAGAATGAAAGAGGAAAAAGCTTAAGCCTCAAGCTTTTAGTTTCAAAATGTAATATTTTACATCACTAACAGTAGCATTAATCATTTCCATTAACAATGCTTAAACTTTTAGCTGCCCCAGATAACGAATACAGAGTACATACTGTAACAGGACTATTGAGAATGTAAGTCAATACAGAGTACATACTGTAACAGGACTATTGAGAATGTAAGTCAATATATGGTAGAAGAGTGACAGGCAGACTCAGCAAATATCTTTACAATAAATAGGTAGACCCTAAAAATAAGATTTTATAAAGATTTAAGATAATAGATATTTTAGCCATCGATTTATCAGAAAGCAGTTTTGTAAAATCGTCTGCAGAGGTGCAGACGCAGCTTCAGTAAGAAAGAAACAAGATAAACTAAATATGCGCTTTCTAAAAATAAAATAAAACAAGGAGAAAATTCTTGGTGCTTTTGTAGAAACCTCACGTGCGCTGAAACGTATTTTTTTTTTTGTGAATTTGTGCGGCCCCCGTTAAAAGTGATGTCTCCGCGAGGTGAGGGAATGCCGTCTCTTCCTCTTCCTGTGACAGTGCTCCTTCCTGTCTGGCCAGGGGAAGCCGGTCGCACCTGCTCCGTGGAACTCCTCGTACTCCTCGCTGTCTGAGTCGTCTTCTGGCACCGGGAAGGTTCTGTCGCCAAACACTTCTCTCAGCTTGGAGCTAAAAAAGGCCTCCAGACTGCGGCCTGCATGGGCGACCTCAGAGTCCGGCTGCGGGTCACCAAAACGTGGAAAGTGGGTTATAGAGCAATATGTACAATTCCTGCTTTTTGATACTTATAGTCACCCTAACTACATTTTAGTGGAGGTTTTCAGGAACAAAACCTTCCTAACCCTGTCCCTTTACTTCCCATTCTTTCATACAATTCTTTCCATTCTCAACAATTCATGAGAGAAACTTGGAAAACAACATCATAAACAATGGGGATTAGTCTCGGACACAATGTCTTTCTGCTGTTCATTTTGGCAAGTAAAATCTCTCTCTCAAATCTAAACAAAACCAGGTGTTCTGCATATCAGGAGAATGGACATCTTAGTCAGCCTTGGGCTTTATAACTGAGCTTTATTGGTGATTATTCACTAGTTTAAGCTCCTAATAAACTACAACTGACCAATAAGGGGAGAAAGCGGGTCCCATTGGAACAGAACAAACTGCTTTGGCCAGGCTGCAAACAACCTCAAAACAAGTGGAACCTTGAACTCACATAATTGAACTTTGCACAGTTCCTGAACATCAGGAAGACATCGGCCACAAATTCCTGGGGAGTGTAGTAGTGCGAATGGCTCCTCCAGTTGAGCTTGCTTCTGACCACAGACAAGTCCATGGGCTTCTTGATTATCTGGTAGTAATGACGGGCCTGAAAACGAGCAATACACCTACGTAAATCTACGTGAGAAGCCTTTTTTCTTTTTTTTTAAACCACATTTTTCACCCAAATTTTTATTTAAAAATGGGAATGGTCTGTCCCGTTCAGTCAACATCCTCCTTCAATTCGAGAGGGGCTCACATTAGCATACGTGTCCTCTGAAATGTGTCCCTCAAAGGACAGCACGTGATGTCATGACAGAGGATGTTGCGTCAACGCGACAGACCTACGCATACAATCGGGCACTCCAGACAGGGTGAAAAGGAAAGGTAAGCGCATCTACGACAGGGAAAGAAAAGTAGAAGTGAAGAGGAAAAGAGAACTCTCTCTCTCTCTTTCTCTCTCTGTGGCTGCAGGCAGGTCTCAAGACACTTACCAGCGGACTAACCGGCTCGTGGAAAGGAGCACTGAGGAGGTTGCAGGAGATGAACAGCGTCAGCTTCTCGCACCTCTGCAGGGCACGAAAAAAAAAGGGGAATGAAAACATGTAACAGACACTCTCACGCATATTCACAGGCCATCGTGGGGCGAACAACACCAAGTTCAAACATCAAGGACAACAACAAGCACCTGGATTAGACGTGTTAGATGTTTGTGGAAAACAGCAGCTTGGTTGGACTCGGCTACTGTTGTATAAGGTGTAATTGTTGAACTTGTTTATGTGGAGCATGCTTCGGTCAGTCTGAAGTGATGGGGAAGTAGAGGCCGTGATGTATCGACCCCCGAGGATTGATCACCTACCCGCTGGTCGCAGTCCGCCAGTCCACGAGTCCCGCCCTTTCCTGCGAGATCCACGGAGAGGCGCGTGTTTTCGCAGTCGTACTCCATCTCCGGCTGCAGGACGTCCCGGCATAACGAGCACACCCAATCGCCCCTGAAAGGGGATAAGACGTTGAGCGACATCGAAACCACAGGGAAAAGCGTACTCTCTGTCTGACTGTATGCGTGTCAGTGTATTTGCTGGGTGTGCTTCTTTTTTTTTTGAGGGAGATTCAAACATTTTCCTTCATTCTCTGACTGGACAGGCAAATGCCCACATACCAAGCAAAAAAAGTCAATTTCTTTCTTTGCTTTCAACACACAACAATTGGTGACTACTTGCTGCAAGCTGAAGTGGGCCGGCCAGCAGATTTAGTTTTTGTTTCCCTGGCAACTCAGCGGTATTCCCTGTATGTCTGTATGTAAAGTCCGAATGCTTGGTGTGGCGCATTGCGGCTCTTACGTGGGGAAGCTGAGGAGTGGAGGGAAGTGACAGGATAGGTGGAAGACCTTGGGGCAGTGGTCACAGCACAGTAGGTCCCCTCCATTCCGACACACAGCGCAGAAGTCCTCGTTCTCCATCTGTCCCACCTCCTCTTGGGCCCCGCCCCCTGACACCGCCACTGGCCTATCGGTGTGCTCCCCGCTGCTCGCCTGCCCCGTTCGTTCAAACGCGGGTCCCGGAACCGGCCCGGACTCTGCAGCTGGGCCCGACTCCATGTCTGTTGCCGGGCCCAGATACGACTCAGATTCTGGCTCCGACACCGAATTGGGCGCCGGTTCCAGATCCCGTTCCGAATCTGCATCCGATTCCAAACCAGGGTCCGGTTCCAGATACGGGTCTGAGAATGGGTCTGGCCGTTGCTCGAGTTCCATGTCCGAGTCCGATTCTGGCTGCGGCTCGGATTCCAGTCCAGGGTCTGATTCGAGCTGCTGCTCAGACTCAAGCTCTGGTTCCGAATCCAAATCTGGGTCCGATTCTAGACGCGGATCCAATTCCGAGCGCGGCTCTGAGCTGGACTCTGAGTCAGGATCTGACTGTGCTTCAGGCTGCAGGGAGGGCTCCTCTCGCGGCCTCTCCCGCTCAGAACCCGCTGCCGTCCCTACAGTGATGATGGTTGGTCGGCTGGCTGGACGCTCCTTTGACCAATCTGGCTGTGATGATAACTGACTGACCTTTATGCACAGTTCTGCATTCTCATCAGGTTTTTCCTACAAATAAGAGAGTAATACACACTAAAGGTTAAAAATGAAAGGAGATAAAAACAAGATGAAAGATATAAATATCCACCAGTTATAGTGGTAGTCATATGTGAAGACATTAATTAATCATGATATGTACAAAGGAAAGATGATTATTTCAGTTATTGTTTTACAGACATAGAAGTGCTGAGCTCAGATCAGATCACCTTTTGATGGTGTTCCTCAGAGGTGGAGCTCCCAGGCGGTTCTGGTGCAACAGCGCCCTCTGTTGGTGGCTCTGGGAGAGGGCCACCACGTCTCTGTCCACGCAGAGGCAGACGGGCCACAGCCAGCTGACCGGGTGTCAGACGGAATCGCAGTCGCTCCAGGCGCACCAGTGGAACCCTCGAACCCTTCGACACCTTTGGAACCTTCGAAAATTTCAGAGCCTTCGGGCCCTCCTTAGCAACCCTGAGGAACGACACAGGGATGTGTTCTCTGGGCTAACGGTGTTCAAACTTGCATAGTTTCTGAAGGCAAAGGAAGAAAAGCTGCCATACCTGATATCTTGCCGACGTTTCCTTGATATCCGGAGCCTCGCTCTATCCATCATTCCAGTGTCTTCACATGTATATACTTTCTCTGATAAATAATAGAAAACATGTTACATGTACAGAAACAGAAATGATGTCCATCTGGGAAGACACAGCAGACAGGAAGTTGATATCTAATAAAATTCTTACTGTTTTTAACAGGCCTCATAATAAAAATAGAAAGTAACACACATGAGGATACAAACACGATACCAACAAAGGATGTTTCAAACGAGCGGAGAGAGTGCTATACACTTCCTGGGTGCCTGGCTGTGCGCCCACTGCAGCTCAGTACCTGGCTGTGTTTTACAGGAGGGCAGAGAGGTGGACAGCGGGTCTGGAGAGATGGAGATTGGGGTTGGGGTGCAGGTAACGTCCTGGGCCACACACTGCCCAGCCCCGTCTGCCACCGCTCCCTCCCTCTTCTCATTGGCCGGGGAATCGTTATCCTGCCAGGGGGGAACATTAAAAAAAGTGACTGTTTATAATGCTCGATGTGATCCTCCCTAACCACCACACGGAATGCGCGCCAGCGCACGGCATCGGCGCGCTCCGGGGCTCTCGGCTTCTCCCGAAACACCGCAAAAGCAGCTAGCAGTGACGGAATGTAATTAAACGAGGAGGAAGATAATAAATCTGTCATCGGATGGCGAGCACGCCCATACGCAATACGAGAGGCATCTGAGAGTAATCAGTTCCCCCGGTGCTGCTGGGAACTGGTCTCAGCGTTAAACAAAAGATTACTGAAGAAACGGTTACCTGGGCAACGGCGCCACTTTATTTATTGCGATGTTGTTGTTAATTTTATTTTATTTTTTCAGTCCGCTGCATGGCCACTAAAGACACCATGATTACGGCAGTCAGAATTTTCATGGCAATTCGACTGCACCGAAAGCAACCCCCATTAAATTAGATTCAATTAAATTAATCACAGTAACTGGGCCTCAGGCCAAATGTTCTCCCAGATTCGCCTAAACTCCCATGAGTTTGCATTATATGGCGGATGCCAGAGGCTCCAAATCTGGGGTCTATGAAGAATTCCCAAGGCGTCCTCAGCAAAATGAAAAAAACCTCTTTCCCTTAAAAGGATATAGTGCACTGCACACACAAACGCACGCACACACAAACACCTCATTGATAGTATTACAATAATTTTTAAATATTTATACTGCACCACTTTGCTACACATCTAACACATATCCACGATACAGCAGAAAGATATCACATTTTTGTCTCGCTTCAGTGTTCTAACAGGTTAAACAACTGCAGCACGGCAGGCTGTGTAGCGGGGTACTTTTAGGGGGCTCTGAGATTAAAAAGTTTGGGAAACTGCACTGAGAATATATGCTGAACTGCCATCACAGAATGCAGGACATTACTTTGATGTGCATGCCACAGCACTCCACTTTAGAAATGTCACAATGCTTTACTGTGAAGTCTCAGTTTGTAGCGCCCACCTGGGCGAAGCGTTATTTGGACAGGCGTTGGGCTAGCTAACCTATGACACTGCTATACTGTATATGATAGGAATCTCCAGCAGGCCACTGTCTCTCCCTGCAGATCGTGTCACAGGTACATTGGCGGCTGTGGCTCAGGAGGTAGAGCGGGTCGTCCGCTGATCGCAGGGTCGGCGGTTCGATCCCCGGCTCCTCCTGACCACATGTCAAAGTGTCCTTGGGCAAGACACTGAACCCCAAATTGCTCCCAATGAGCAGGCTAGTGCATTGCATGGTGGCTACCGCCATTGGTGTGTGAATCTGTGTGTGAACGGGTGAGTGAGAGGCCATTGTAAAGCGCTTTGGATAAAAGCGCTATATAAGTGCAGTCCATTTACCATTTACCATTTACATTTTTACCTGTGTTGCCTGAGCCACTGTTGCTATGCCGTTGGTGACCAGTGTGGGGCAGTCTTCCGGGGTGCCGGGAGCCACTGCTGCCGCCGGTTCCTGTGAGGAGTTCAGGGAGCTGTGGCTCCTCCCCCACAGTGGGCCGGGTCCACAGGGCGCATTGCTTAGGAAAGTCTCTTCTGAAGCAGGTCCCTGGAATGGAGTACAGATGCAGATTTTTTATATTAACTAGATGGTTAACTCTCGTGTTCCTGGTCTGTTCTCTACTTTCTTATTCTGGGAGGTTCCCAATTGTAACAGGCATTTCCAGTGCTGTACACAGTAAAATTATTAGTGTTAAATCAACTCTTACAGAGTACCTATGAGCCCTATTGGACATTTACTGTGTACCACAGTTGTTGACTTTCACAAAGAGGCATGCAGACCATATTGCACGGCGCTGCTAGTTGCCATCGTCTTGGTCGCACTTATAAATATTCACAACGCGCACGACATCGGCTGCTTGATCACCGTTCAGCTTCAACGGCGGAGAGACAGAACTTTCGGTGTTGAAAAATAGTTGACCATCTGGTTGGTTTGGAGAACCAGAGGTGCATTACTGAGCTCCAGCTGCTAGCCTAGCTACAAAGTGGGCCAGCAGCGCTGAGCAGGTGTTGGACTCCAAGCACACAAATACAGCACGGACAGCTCAGGAGAAGGAGGGAGGGAGGAGAGAAGGAGAGAGGGAGAGAACAACCTTGAGCGCTGCTCGCGAACACGGAGTGGACAGAAATAGCCTCCACATTCTGTGCAACCTGCCTCAACAAAAACGCTAAAAACACCGTTCGATAGAAAGTTCAGCCATCTGCACAGAGCAAAAAAAAAAAGAAAATTATCTTCTCTTCATAACAAAAGGCTTACTTATGACAGGAATTACCATATGCAAATCCCACATCTAGTGCCCTGCCTGCATCTCTGAATAAGAGGCGTTAATTCAAACACATTGCAGATTAGATTTCCTTTCATCTTCCCGTTTCCCCTTAATATTAAAAAAAGATTTAAAAATAGTTTAAAAGCTGCAGCAGTGCTAGTCCTCACCAACAGCAGCATTTAAATGTATGACTATGAAATGGCCATCCATATATCCAGGAAGCACTCTCTTTTTCCTTTTTTTTTTTTGCAGCGAGGAGATTTTGGCCACCTGATCTCAACGAATCCTGCAGTGAATCCCGCACAATTAACTACATTTCCCTACAATGCCAGAGGAAAGTCACTATACTTTGTGGGCCACACAGCCTTGACTGCGGGAAAGGCTGTATATGGCAGTCTGACTGCCATGGTGTAGATGGGGAAAAGTCTCACAGACTGGCAGGAAATGAAGGAGAGAAATGCAGCCGTGCAAGACAGAGTGAAATCAGACTGCCATCTCTTCTATTCCCCAAGTGTCTCATTAATGCCAGGTTAAGTAAGCATGTGGTCATGCCCAAGTGCTCTCAACTCATTTAGTTGACTAAGTACAGAAAAAAATGGGCAGACTGCACATGGTATTTTTAAACTTGGAAAACACAATTCTTTACTCAGTGAACACAAAATGTCTGGTCATACTTTAAACAAAGTCTCCATATGAAGGGTTTATATATGCCATATAAAGCCTTCATAAACATGACATAATGGCTTCATAAATCATACATAAGCTAATGTCATGCTTCATAAAAAGTGACATAACACCTTCTTATGCAACAGGTTATGCCAGATGCATAAGCCTAGCCTCCTACATAAGCTTGTTTTATGTCACCCAGTATAATGTTTAGCCATTAGTCAGGTGACATTGTTGGTTATGTCACATTTGGCATAACATGTTGCATAAGAAGGTGTTATGTCACCCTTTATGAAGCATGACATTTGCTTATGTATGATTTATGAAGCCATTATGTCTTGTTTATGAAGGCTTTATATATGCACTTTATATAAAGCCTTCATATGGACACTTTGTGTAAAGTGTGACCAAATGTCTCAAAAAATATAGCAAGAATGAGGCCATTTCTTTCACAAGCTGGTGTAGAAATGTTAACACGTGTTTGCATTACTAGCAGACTTGATTACATGCAACACACTTTTATGTGGTATCCACATGAACAAAAAATACATTTAACGGGTGCAATAGGTTCAAAGTGCAGCTGCAGATTGATGACTAGGACTCGAAAGAGAGCTAGCATATCCAATCTATACTTTGAGTATATAGAGTCTAAGGTCATCTATTTACAGCCTGATTACTGCTGTACATGTCAACTGTAAGAGAACCGGGGAGGCAAACCCAAAATAAGAAACTAGATATAAGGGAGGCACCAACATTTTTTAAAACCCAGCTAAAAACTGACTTTCTAGGTTGATAATTGAGTTTTAGTATTTTATTGTTTTTATTCATTTTTTAAATGCATTATCTTTTTAATTTCAGTGTTCAGATTGCATGCATACATAGGTTGTCACTAAATTATCTTTTAACTTTGAAAAGCTTGCTTTTGGATCGGTTTTTAATATATCCTGTTTTTTTCTTTTTTTTAAAACTTATTTTTATTGAAATGCTTTATTTGTGATTACTATTATTACCATTTAAATGTTTATTATTATTTAATTTTATGTGTTTGTGTAAAGTACTTGATGTTTGTATAATAAGATGCAATACAAATAAATAAATAAACAATAATAATAATAATAATAATAATTATTATTATTATTCCAAGTAAGAAACCCATTCCATTTCAGGCATGCTGCATTCAAACTTATTGGCAACATTCCTTGGTTATCCTTTAGTTATGAAAAAAACATCTTGGAGGACATGTGTCAAATGCCTTTTAAGAATGTTCCTGAATGAAAGCATTGAAATGACAGCTTTGTTTAACGTTGGCAATATTCCTCATACAATTAACACAGATGACCATCCGCAATGCTGAGAACATTCACCATAACTTTCCTAATGTCCCAGGAATGTCCTGGGAGCCAAAAATGATTAGCTGGGTATCTGTGTTCATTGGGTGCACCTAGTGCCAAAATCATTCTGCATGAACAAAAACTAGCTTTGTTTAAGTTTGTTTTCCTATCATTTGTCATAATTAGCGGTTTGTTGCATTCGCTCGACAGATTGCGCGCTGACTGCATTTTGCTGTAGCACATAAGGCTCGCTTTTTCAGCTCTCTGACATCCTGTATTCTGTGCATTACCAGGTGCTGTCAGACATACAGTAAGCTGCTGTCACGGCGCTGGCAAATTCATCAGTGCATAAAATGCAGGGCTCGCAAACGGAGGCAATTTCCTGTGCGCAGAAAAGCGTTCTGCGGCGTGGGGCTTGTGTCGACACCTCTCCTGTATTTTTTCCTGTTTTGTTTCGGCGTGTCAAGCTATTAAATGCTGACAGGCCACTCTCCTGAAATGGTGCATCAAACGGAGCGCACTTGCACAATGAAGAAAGACACCTGTGATGCTGCCTGCAATAAACATGTATTGTTTATTGCATTACGTACTTCTAGGAAGGCACCCAAAAACTCACCATTATTATTAAATCTAGCATTCTGGATCAATGAAAAACATCTAGTAGCAGATACACGTTAAATAACACATCCTTTTTATTATTTTTTTCTTGGTATGAAGGCATTTTTACAGAACACATAGCTAGCACTTGCTAGCTTTTGACACTGACACAGAGCAAAGGGAAGAGGCCAGAGTGTGCTGTAAATGTGCATGTGCTACTGAAACCCTGGGTGCAGGGCATGTGGTCAGACACCTCAGTGCTTCGTGCCTTTGAAGCCCCCAGTTAGCTCGGGTCCCAGAGAGCGCTGTGGTCAGCCGAGATGTCAGTTTGTGAGGGAGACAAATTAAAAAAAAATTTAAAAAATGCGAGAGGCCTCACTGACTCACCCTGCAGTCGCTGTCATTCTGGAGGGGCTTCACAGGTACAGCTGAAGGCCGGTCCGTGTGGCTCTCTGGAGCAGGCCGGGCTTGGGGCTGCGTGTGGGCCGGCTCTCCCGCCTGCTGCTCGCCTGGGCCGACTGCGCTCCAGGTCGCGGCCTTGTCCGGCCCGCTCCTCGCGAAGATAGCGTCTGCGTCTGCGTCTGCGTCTGCGTCTGCGCAGCTCCAGCCCGGGTCCGCGGCCGGCTGCCTGCTCGGAAGCCGCTCCGTCTGCAGCCGATGGGGCGACTGGAGCAGGAGCTTTAAGCTTGACTGCGCGGGCGGCGGCTCCTCAGTGGACGAGCTGGGGCTGCGCAGGCGGTCTTCAGTCAGCCCTGCTGATGGGGCCTGTGTGAAGGCCGGTTGATGAGGACGTTGGGGCGTGTGCGGCGCGGGAGGAGGGGGGCTCGGGGGGTCACAGTGGCCCTGCACTGGGGTGTGGCTCTGGGGAGGGAGGGGCTGGCTGGACTGCTCGCACGCGGCGGCGCAGACGCTCGACTCGGCCTGCTTCCTGTCCAGCTCCGCTGCGGGTCGCATCTCCGGCTGCAGCAGCTGGCTGTGCTGCAGAGTCCTCTCGGGGTACGGACCCGCCACAGGGTGGCACCGGACCCCCTGGTGTTCCCCAGCAGACCCCCTGCTGCTCCCCATGAGCAGGTCAGGGTGGGCGGTGGGGGCCACAGGGACGTTCACACAGTGGGAACAGCACATCTGGGGTTGGAAGCGGGCTTGGAAACTGCAGCTCTGATCCAGGGCTCTGTGACACAGAGAGCTGGCCAGGGCCGAGCAGGGGATTGGCTGAGGCTTTAGGATACTGGAACAGGCCACGCCCACCGAATGACTTCTGCTTCCTCCCTCGGCTGTCAGTTGACCTATAATTAGATGGGAAAAAAACGAGCTCTTCACAACAATTCAAGGGCAAAACAAAAGGATTACATAAGGTGACTTTGGATTAACAAAAGATACAAGTTCTAGATGTTAATGAGGCAATATTTAACATACATTAACTTTGATGGGAAGGACAACATAGTTGTAGCAGAATATTTTCTCAGTTCGTAGGTGTGCTCTACTGATCCACCCAGATATTGTAGAATTTTCTAGCGTATTAATATTGAATGAATATGCTGAATATGCCACCCCCTCAAAATCTGCAGAAGTGAGCAGACTGCTACCTAAAGTGGAAATGTGTTTGGTCCAGAGGCTGGCGTCCCAGTTAAACTTGATCTTCACCGGGGGGTCGAGGTCATAGCGCAGCTGGGACTCCAGCAAGCGCTGCATCTGGAAGGTGATCTGAGCGAGCAAAGACAGGAAATCTGTTCAGTCTCTTACCACTGATTTAAACGACTGTTGCTTTTATCCTCCATTTCATTATTCCTCAATTTCAAACACCCCATGGTAGCTGTAGGCCTGTATCATGGCTACAATGTGGCTCCATTCATTCTGGCAAAGAGCCACTCTTTTTCACTCTGCGGTCTTACCACAAATATGTTCTGTGTATTATTTTTAAACAATGTTTTAAATTCAATATTTTTAATTTCTCCCACAATCTCGAATGCCCAATGATAGCTGTGTCTTCTGATATATGCGCAGTCATCCAGCGCTTCCTTTCACTGTAGTAATCCATGAGCTAAGACCACAGTCCATTCCCTCGGCAGACTCTGCGCGCGTGTTTACAGCACGGCACACGCTGTTTCTGCACCAGAGCCAGGACGCTTCAGAGAAACGCCCTCGCAGACACCAGGGGAGTTGCACTCGCGAACACTGTTAGTACAGCAGGGATGTAAATATTACTCTCAAAGCAGTTTGAGCCATTCCAGATCTGACTGAAAGGAAGTTGGTGTGCTGAGCTGAGCTGCGCCCCTGCCTTTAGTAAGACCTGGAGTGGCCTAAAATTGCTGAGAATTAGGAGTGCTACTTATGTCCCGTTACCACAAAGAATTTATCCACTGCGTCGTGCCAGATTTTGAGCCCCCAGCACCAAGGGGCCACAAGTTCAGTACTCTGCCTCTCACTCAATAAGTGATGAAACTATCCACTGTAAATCACTGATTGGTGTGGACCAATCAAAAATACTTTATCTCTGTGTGACAACACATAATGATTGGTTAAAATCAGTGAATCTCATATCACAGTATGGCTTCGCCCTCCCAATACATTTTTGCACTCCAGGGACCCCAGTTGTCCCATCGTTACCCTTGCGAATGCTTCGCCCAGCCTACCATTTCCTTGCTGAAGAGCAGAGGGTTCCTCTGGTGGTGGGATGAGGCCCAGCTGATGAAGTTCTGCACGTGGCCCAGCTGACTGCAGAGCTCGATCATCCCCTGCAGCTGGTCCTCCAGGTGCTGCCTGAACTCATTAGAGACTTTCTGTGCAGAGAACAGGAACCAAAAACTCAACGTTCCTGCGGAAAAGCTAAACAGGGTACAGGGCCAGTTCACTTCAATAAAGTTTTTACGTCCAAAGACTGGGCCACTGCATTTTCAGCAGTATAAAAACATTAGAAATGAACAAATAAGCAATGTAAAACCCACAATAAACATCACATCATATACATAAAATCTTTAAATATGACAAGCGGTGATGAAGAGGTAAGGAAACCAGCTTGGAGAATTGCAAAATGGGACTGTTAAAAGCAGAGGGCAAAAGCAGAACATCGTTGCATATTGTTCTGCATATTATTCAGTGCAGTTATTGCCCTAGCCATGAAAGACGATTTTGCTCTGGCAGATGCGTTTCGTGCTAAGCACCAACCACGCCAGGTGCTCTGCAGCAAAAAGAAATCATAACTAGTAATATCGTGTAATCCAATCACTGGGTAGGGAAGGCGGCGGCACCCCACGGGCTATCAAAGTAAAAAAATAAATATTACTATTATTTTTAGAAAAGATTTTTTATTTTATTTTAAGGTCATGTCAACACATGCTGACATGTTTCATCTTAACTTCAGCTCTCGTCATTACGCTGGACTTTTGGCAAGAAGAAACCCAATTAACATCTATTTACAGCAGACCTTCCCCAGGTCCACATCTGAGCCCGTTTTCAATCGCTACCTCCCGCCTTGTGCCTTCAACACTGATTACATCACGTTTTGGAGCGAGTCTGTTGAGGTTCAGGTACATTTAAGGCCTATTTGCGCCGTGCGGGATTAAAATTCTCTGAAGGCGTATAAAAGAAAACATGCATAAGCGAGAGATTACCTCTAGCTGTTCTGTTAAAAGATTGGCACGTTTGTTCAGTTCATTTATCATGATCATCTTGGCCATTTTGATCTGGTTTTCTGCCTTCCTCTGCATAATCTTCACACCGTGCAACCTGACAGGTCCACAGATAATGACATAAAAGAAGACAAAAAAAACCCTCAGTCTTAATCAGCACAGGCTTTCAAAACATGTGGATTCTTTAAGACTTATCATTACATTTGCTCAAGAGAGGGCACAGACAGTATATTATTAAAATATTAGAACTTTTTAAAATATCCATGTCATTTCTTACTTTTAGCTGCAGCCAGTGATGTTCTTTATTTTTTCCCTCATGGTTTAAAATAATAGTTTGGAAATAATCATGCCCACAGAGCAAAGACATCACAGTGACACAGTGGCAGGCGTGGCAGCTCACCTGTCTTCGATCTGCTTGGCTGTGTTCTCCACGGTGGACTTCTTGTCCTCCACCTGGACCATCAGGTTCTCAAAGAGCCACAGCTGGTTCTGAAGGGCCTTACCCACATGAACGACTCTGAGCACATGGACAAAGTGTCACATGCAAACTACTACACCCCCACAAATCAAAAGTGTATTTCGGAGTGCACAGCCACGCTGTATTTTTGTACAGTTGAGTGGCAGGACCGCAAAAGTAGATCTTGACAGTATGCATGTGTGTGTGTGTGTGTTTGTGTGTGTGTGTGTGTGCGTGTGTGCGCTCACCTGTGGTCCCTGTGGGTGGCCAGGTGGCAGCTGCTGCAGGACAGGAGGTCACATGACTCGCAGAAGAGGTCCAGGGGCTCTTGCTTGTGGAAGTGACAGAGAGGAATGCCATTGGACCAGCACCCGGATCCTGTGAGGCACAGCACAGGGCCTGAGCTACACACAGATACAGCTATAGCACAGGGTCTGAGCTACACACAGATACAGCTATAGCACAGGGTCTGAGCTACTGCACAGACACAGCTATAACACAGGGTCTGAGCTACTGCACAGACACAGCTATAGCACAGGGCCTGAGCTACTGCACAGACACAGCTATAGCACAGGGCCTGAGCTACTGCACAGACACAGCTATAGCACAGGGCCTGAGCTACTGCACAGACACAGCTATAGCACAGGGCCTGAGTCCACAGGAACAAAGCAGGCGCAGTCCACACTACCAGACAAATTACAGCAATTAAATAGCTTAATCACATTAAATGCCATTTGTCATTTGTCATAATAATACATATCCCCACTAGTAATACATATCCCCGCTAGTTTTTAGAACTACTTTCACGTGTTATTTTACGCATGCACTGAAGCCAATAACAGGTACATTTTTCAACGTGACATATTTTTGCCATACCAGTAAATGCTATAGCAGTCAATTAAAAATACATCCCATATTTTGTGGACTAGCCCTGATGAACATTTTGTTCGTAGTGATAAATGTGCACGTGTGGCAGATTACTGCACAGGTGTGAAAATGCAGACTCAAAGTGCACAGTAACACCTTTAGATTTCAATAAGTAAGGGCTCTTTCACACCAATGGTGTGTATATAGGGGCATATATTGGTCTTCTGCACTGCGAAGGGTTATGGTAGTAGAACAAGAACACAGACAGAGCTCACATTCCCTTCAGCAAGTCCTTAGTCTGACTTTGTGGTTGTTAGGGTGGATTATAAGGAAGAGGAGTTGGGGGACCTGACTGACAAAAAACAATGTGTCGCGCACACACACACACACACACACACACACACAAAAGCAAACTTATTCAGAAAGAATCCCAAAGTATAGTACTTGGCAGGAGATTGAAGAACATCTCGGAATTAGTGGTAATTCCACTTGTCTTTGTCAAATATTCAAAAATGGACAGAGAGCAACCGTGACCCAATTTTAAATATCAGTCTAACAACTCTAAAAAGTTAATTTTGTTTTTTTCTCAGCAAACTCAAAACTCAGAGGAAGGCTTACAAATGAAGCCCATCAGCATTCCATCTCTGTCAGCCAAAAATAAATGTTGAAAGAGAATATGTCTTTGTGCCTTAATTCCACAGTGTGTTGCTCTCACTGCACCCTTTCCTGTGATTAAGATTTTCTTATTTTTTTACTCAACAAACGTATTTATCTTTCATGGGTATGACTAACTGAACCTACAGAACCAGCTACATCTTATAAATATACCGTCGCCAAAAATAAAAACATTAAAATATGACGAGACCAGTACAAGAATATAATGGCAAATATCAAACAAATATACACATACCTTCTTATTTTTTGCATATGAAATATAAAAGCTGCTGTGCTCAGATGAATTAAAGAGTATGAGCGGAGTACAGCAGGCAGAAAGGGAACAATGATCAAATGAGCAAAAAGAACATTTGAATTCTCAGCTAAACTGGGACATTAGCACTTCTAAATTTAGATAACTTTACCAGTGATCATCTGAAAAAAAAAAAAAAGAAGAGTCTCATCTCAGAGAACGCAAGTGATCTTAATTTGTAGAGGGCTGATCTGCTCGTCACATAAACGTGGAGTCTTATCAACAGCACAGTGCGATACCAAGATGTATAAAAACTCTCGCATCAGGAGGCATTAGAGTAGTGATTCAATTTAAAATATATCGGTGCCGTAAATGCAAGCAATCTATTTTTGTGTGTGAAAATCAAATCAAAATGGCCTGCAAACACTTCTGGATTTAAAGTTATCACTTTTTTTTTTGTTATCTTTTTCATAAACCAACTATGCTGCTATCGCACACCCGGCACATTGTGGTAAAGAGTAGCCTGATTATTATCAGTCTTTGTTGTAGCTCGGCAGCACAAGACTGACTGACTGACTGACCACTTCCTGTCTGCCTGGTTGCTGCTGCTAGCCTTCAGCCCGGGTCCCGCTCACATAAACAGCAGAGAGATAGCACAGCACAACTCCTAATGAGGAGTAACTACAGAGCTCATTATCCATTATAACAGCCCTGATTTCCCCTGAATGCGGACCACAGCCTTGGATTATGGCGGGTCAGCGCAATGCCAGGGCTACTTGTGAAGTGCTTCATTTGTCTCCAGCAAACTGAGGAACTCTGGGGATTCATACACCCCCCCTGAGAGCTGACAACACTATGCTGGTGCAAGACAGGCAGAAGAAGAAACAGGCATTTGGCGTCAGTAACAACATTTTTGAAAAATCAGGCCAAATTTGATTAAATTTGACATTTTGTTCATACCCTGGATGAAACAAAAAGATAATTTAATATACAAACTCAGTCTAACAGTCTTACACTTGATTATGAAAAGAAGATAAATTATGCAGTTTTAAATTCTACCAAAATTGTACTCCCTACTTTTGTTTTGTTCACGCCCACGCCCCCAACCCACACACACACACACACACACACACACACACACACACACACACACACACACAAACACACACACACTTGTGCAAAACATACTGACAGCATCCTTTCACTCCTTCTGTTAAATCAGAAATCAGAATCTAGGCCAGCTTGCTTTTGTCTATCAAGAGTATTTATAAATGTGGAGACCACTTTAAGGGCTGGTGGACAATCCTATAGCGCTGGATTCAGGGGCTTTTTCCCAGGGTACAGTGGGGCTGAGTAAGGTGTGCAGGCCAGGCGGAGGCATACCGGTCTGAGCTGGCCTCTTGTCTGGGTCCAGCTGCAGCAGGGAGCTAGCGATGCTGTGGTCCTGGTGCATGTCAGTGCATTGGTAGCACAACCACTTGTTGCACAAGGTGCAAAGGCTCTGGCCGTCTCGAGGCTCCCGGCAATGTGTGCAAAGCTGCAGGACGTACAAGTACACAAACATGACCACTGCTACAAACTAAAACACTGTTCGTACCCCGACCGATACCCACGCTGCTTACAGGGATCGATGACCCTGAAAATGGTCATTGTCTTCTGCGTTGACAATGACACCTGTCCACAGCATCTTTTTTCAGCTTTGATTAGTCCATCAAAAAGGCTTCACAAAGGCCTTATTTAAAAATCAGTAGAAGTCTACAGACAAGGAAGACACCGTTTTGCGTTTCATAATCTCTTTGAACCAGAAATAATAAAAATTGTTTGTGTTTGAAGCCATAGTTTGTGAAAATGACACTCTGCAGCTGTGTGCACAGTTGCAATAAAATCTGTAATCATGCACATTTTCAAATTCTCTGGTTTTTGTTAGAAACTTGCTAACAAGCTAAAGTGGCAAATTGTCACACACACCATGCCATCAGAAGCTGGGGAAAAAGAATCTTTATTTAGACAGTGGCACAACAGTGTATTGTATACATGCGTATTAATTAGCACATCATACTGAGGTAAGGTGTGAATCGCTATCAAAGGTACTACTTAAAGTGACTTATTACCTTGCAGGCTGTAAACACGTTTTGTGTAATTTCAGGTTATCAATCAATAGATTTGGAAAAGAAAGCAAAGGAAAGCAGAGAGATAGAGAGAGTAGTGTTCCTGCCTTGCCATGATAATGCCACTTTAGCTTGTAAGTAAGTTTCTTGTAAAGCAATTTTAAATGAGGTTATCTAATCATTATGCATGTGGTTGTATCTGCAAAAACAGGGCCTGATTTACCAAGATCTTTAGCATGTGCAAAACCTTTTAGCACACATAAAACCAATAACATGACCAATGATTGGTCATGGTATTGGTTTTGCACCAATCATTGGTTGTTAGTTTTGTGTGTGCTAAAAGTTTTGCACATGCTAAAGGTCTTAGTAAATCAGGCCCACAGTGTCCAAACGATTCATTTTCAGACATAATTGCATTTGTTTTATTACCTTTGGTATTTCAGAGAGATTTTAAAGCAGAACCTGGTCTGAATCTTCCTTGTTCATAGATATCCGCTCATTTTGAAACAAGGATTGATGAAAACCTGCAAAGAAATGCTGTGGAGAGCTGTCACGGTGTGGTCAAATAAATTTATTGAGAAACTTCAGGAAATTAATTATTAAAATCTAATTTCAGGGTGAACTATTCCTTTAAACACACTTGTGGCAAAATCATGCCTGCACACCTTATACAGAAATGATGTTCAGAATGATGCATTATGATGCATTATGACGCGCTCTGTCTCACATATGCTCAGTTACTGTGTTACTGTATGGCAGGGCATTGTGGGGTGTTTCCCAAAATATTAAATATGTAAACTGGAACATCACAAACTACATGTCAGTGTAGTGTATCTGGATATTTAATATATGAGAGAGAGAGAGAGAAAGAGAGAGTTACAAAATTGCACAACATGTTTTGTGCAATCTTGTATGTGATTGTATTCATTATTATTCCATCGCAAAAAAAGCATCCAAATAGGAAAAATTTCTGACACAAACCAATTTCAGCAAGAGTTACTTTGTTTAGCTTCTAACACAATAGGCGGTCACTGAAAATAACAAAACATTTTGAATAAGACGCCAATAAAAGTGAAGAAATGGAAAACCAAATCGACATTGAGGCTAAAGAGAGACTTCTGAGGAGAAAATGCCACATACTATCTGATAAAACACATCACACAAAATACTAAAAACAACCAATTTAACTCTGAGGGTGTTAACCCCATCGACAGTGCTACACTTTAGTACACATGGAAACAAGTATACTAAGCCCAAGTTTATATAATTATACTTCAGGTGTGTGTGTTCCTTTTTGTTACTGTAAATGTAAAGATAATCCCCTGCAGTACTCAGGGGATTTTCAGAAGTGGGTTAGTTCTGTTTCTGACAATTAGTAAATAATATTAGACAACTGCAGATTACTGAACTTATCATTATTTCCACCACTGAATAATAATTTCTGCTTTTTTATATTTCTGCAATAGTTTACCAGAGACACGGTTACTGCAGGCAATAGCTTATTTGAAATGATATCACAACAATACCTCAAAGCTGAATGTGAATAGAAAAAAATGTGAGGGAACAATCAATATCATAGCAGCTTGAGTATAATTTGACAAGAGCTCCCGAATAAAATACCCACACTCTGAAAAGTCTTTATTTTCCTAGTTAAGTCTTAGAGAAAATATCGTCACTCATAGGCACTGAGCTGTTAAGCAACTGAAACAAATACGCGTGACAGCGTGGTTGTCTACAATTTCACCTGGAAAACACGGGTTGTGCCACTTTTGCATGGTTGTCACTCAGGAGCTGCTGGCAAATCCCTGAGCCTTCTTTGGCATGCGCTGTTCTGCTTTACTATTCACGCTTAATTAGAAAGGCATTCATGTGCATCAAAGAAGGTGAGAAACCCCTTGACACCTTCTGGCAGATAAAAACACAAAACGTGTTGTTGAACTGAGTGTTGCCATGAAACGGCCTACATTGACTTCCTGTCAAACCACTCTGACAGTCCAAAGACTTATAGTACAATCAATTTGTAATACACATTAGTCACAAGGGCCTGCCATTTGGAGGAGGGGGGGGGGGGGGGGGCACAGAGATGGCTCAAGTGCAAGTCTAATCAAAACTTTGTTAACCTGCCCCTACAAGACATCACATAAATGAATATTGGCAGGTGCATCTCTTTCAATGAGCCAACAGCTTATATACTGTATATTGGTAAACGCTATTCCATAGTGAAAAGGCAAGGCTCAGAATCACTTGATCTATGTTGTTTTTTCCCCAAGACAGTTACACACACATTTACACATGTTCGTTATTTCTTCTGTTCAAAGTGCACGCTCTCAAATATGTACATTTACTAACAGAACTGTTTATTTTTCTAAATTAGGACCCCACTCCAATTAAACATGTCTATTCTTTGACTTCCCTGTTCCAGCAAATACATTTGATGTGGAGAAATATCACTTACCTTCTCCATGTCAACACCTGGGTGTCTAGCTGTCTAGTGTGTGGAGCTGCATATATCCACACACAGCAGCCTGGAGCAAACAGCTGTGCTGAGAGAGTTACCTGCTGGAAACAGCACATACAGTGCCACACGTTACAATTAGCCTCTGCACACTGCACCAATCTAATGCTGCACCATGTAAAAGACTTCACAACTCCTCGTACTGTAAAATTAATCCCTTTAATAAAAAAAAAAAGATCTTTTTTAAAAATGAAAAAAGAAAAAAACCCTGACCAACTGTAATAATAGGGAACTGGGTGGAGGTGGGAGGGGAGGAGGAGGATAATTAATTTTTTTCTGGGACAAAAGATCCCCCAAAGCCCTTCCCAAAATGGAAGCAAAGGACAAATGACCTATATTTAAGAGGCGTCAGTGTTTTGTAGGGAGTGGGAATGAGCTGGGATATGTTGAGGTGCCTAAGCCCTCTGACTCCGTATCAGCACAGAGAGAGAGAGCAGCTTTTTACATCATCACCTTTCCTGATGCCTGTGTTAGTGCAGAGAGAACGCCCTGTCTTCCCTATTCCTGCATCAGCTCAGAATGCCGTCTTCCCAAATCCACCCACCAGAACTGAGAGTGACCTCTGACCCCATATATGCACAGAGAGTAACCCCGGCACTGCCTGCATCTTCATCTAACCCCATGTCAGCCCAGAGACAGCACCCTCTGACCTTGTGTCCGTCCAGAAAACAGACTTCTGTGCAACTTACCAAATAGTGTTGGCCAATGCCAGGGTTACATTACATTACATTACAACACAGTGACATTAAGATCTACTCATATGACACAGCCTTACACACCCCTTCACTCCCTGTGCTCCCCACACAAATCACTAACAAACTAATATTAAATATTTCTAAGGAAAGGGTAGTGTAATGAAACAAAGTATGTCACAAAAAAAAGACACAATTCTAAAGAGTGAAGCTCACAGTGTCCCACACAAACCAGGGGTGATTGGCATGCATTGGGCAGCACTTGCACATGGAAGGCCAATATACCATAATACATGGAAACAATGGAATGTTATGTGCTATTTATCAACATCACACATGCATTTAGTACAATATAGTTGTACTAAAATTAAAGTGATTATAATATTATCAGGGCACCAGATGTATTCGGTGAATATTTATTTTATATAAAATTTTAAATATGCAATTCATGAAATAAAAAATATATAAATTTTTTAAATGTTAAAATGGAAATATTATGTCTACTTCACTGAAGACCACCTGACCCTTATGGGCCTCAGTTTGGGAACCTTGTTTTAGTGAACATGACAAGCTGATATACCCAATGTTGGGCAAAACAAATCATTTTGCAGTGGGTCTCACTGCAAGTTATTTCAATACAATGAGAGGTGTTGGTCACATATTGCTCACATGAAACTTGCTTGTGGTCTAAAAACACTTCCACACAAAAAAGCACACAGGCACACACACAACTTGCTTCTCAGGACAAACTCACTTTAAAATGTGATTTCAATCGTCAGCACTTTGTAAAAGCTTGTGTCCCTTCCATTTATCTTTTAAACCTTTAAATCCCTGTGCATATACTGCACCTCTGCCACTGGCACAGTGGTGCCAAGAACAGCCTGGCTAACATGGAGCATACATGCGCAATGTGCATTATCGCATACTGAAGTTAGAGTTGTCCTAAGTCAAGGTAAGAAATAGCTTTCATAAACCAGAACTGGACATTTTCAAAGAACCTGGCTGTGCATATGCATTGGAAGAACATTCTTTCAATGCACAATCATTTCAAAATAATATTGTACTCACATTTCTGGAGTGCTTGTTGCAGTCCCTATAAACATAGCCACACTACAATGTAATTTGATTACATAGCATGGGTGTTTTTTGTTTTTGTTTTGCCTTTTCCCTCTAATAATGATATAATGATACACCACCACTGTTACAAAGCAGGTCAAAAACAAAATAAAGGAGTGGCGAGGCAGCCAGGGTATCTGAGAAAACTGATCTCAATTTCCTGTGAGAATGCAAATCGAGCAGACACCTCCCTGTCGGTAAATATAGCACTGGGGCTGTAAGGTTGATGCTTGCCCTCATCACCAACTCATTCTTTCGCCCTGGCCTTGGCTCCTATCAGCTAAAGAAAGAGTGCGACAGCGAGTAACCACACGTTATATTGTTTCGCTTTGCACCTCAGCAGGCACTGTCAAAACCGAGACTGGGCTCTGCTAATCACAGACCTCAACAGACAACGGAAGCACCAAACACTTGTGCATGTTGGTTTCATCCTACTTTGACAGCTCAGACCAAAGTCAGACCTGGCTTGTAGCATAGGCTACATGCATTTGAATTGCATGGGAAGTTTCAAACACATGTTCATTAATCTAAAAGACTGAAACCCAAAACAACAATAAATAAATAAATAAATACACCAGCCTCATCCCCATAGTGCGCGTGCACAAGTGTTGCAGGTGCAAACGGGAGCACTTCACCTTCAGGTGTGAACCGCGCATGAAGAGGATGAATAAGTGGAGTCCAAACAGTTTAGTTGAGTGACTTACTTCCCTTGTGTCATCATATTGAATCTAACTTATTCGACAGCCGATTTTTATGTCCCATATGTTAATATTCCTCAAATGTAATTTTCATAAAAATACACAATAAATAACATGGAAGGGAACATATCTCTCGAGAGACACTCAATAGAAGTTCTGCTAATTGAAGAGTAAAACAGCAGGACGTTCTGTACACTTCCAATAAGATGTGTCCGGATACATTTGGTTTTTATCAGAAGCTATGAAAATAATAACATAGGCTGCAAAATAATATAGGCTACTTTCATTATTGTAACTTCACCTTTTCACCTGGATAGGTGATCGCGTAAATCAAATGCATTAACCCATTATTTTGCCGAACATTATTTAGTGGTACTTCACTTTCTTATTACAGGTAATAAAATAACCAGTCATCTTTATTACCGAGTAGTAATTTCCATGCGATTTTACATCTGATTTTTTTTTTCTCCATCAGTCCTCTCTGGACCGCACCTTGCTGTAAAAGAGCAGCCGCGTAAAATGTTCTAGCAAATTAAAGAAATGTTCTTCTACTTACAGTTGATACACACAGTACCTCACCATACCCGACTTCCAATTTTATATGTAAGCAAGAAGATCAATTACAAGAAAATCCACACGCTGGGCGGGAGGAGCGATATTTCCTGAGGCAGGATGAGAGAAATCTAGCTACGCACTATGTTTATGTGATACAATGTCAACGCGAATCCTGCGTAGCAGGCTCAGGCTGGCTAATATTGCAGTACAGTAATAGCCGTAGTAGGTTACAAACTTTTTTCTATAAAAACGTTTAATTGTTCTGAGATTAACTGGTAGACATTTTAATTTCAATGTGGCATGGCGTTCAGAATAACGAGAGAAATAAATGCATGTTTTTGCAAATCATGAAAAGGACAAAGTCAATTTGCCGGCAGCGTTTGATTCCAAGCATTTGAAGTTCATTACCTTCGTCTCTGATCATCAACGTTCCCCTCCAATCCAGTAGATGTCGCTCTTATTACTGAGACGAAGGTTTTTGAGGCATGAAATCTCGAATATAATCGTGAGATTTCGTATTCTCGTTCCTCTTTCAGTCACCCTCCAAGATGGTAGGTAGTCTTTCCTTCATTTCGGCATACGGTTTAGAGTAAAATCTGGCCGCATCCTCAGTTTTAGGAGCCCAGAAAGAAATGTTAGTCACTTTATATTACACAGTGAATGTGGTCAATTGTCATCTAAGCAAAATTACCTGAACCTGTTTTTAGTAACATTAAAATGGAGGGAATTCCATAATTTAGCTCTAGCTGTACAGTACAGGCCTTTTCGCGCACGCAATGTGCTAAGTCGCTACTGTCTGAATAATTTCGAGTTGTATTGTTTTGCTTTTAACGCAATATGGGCATCGACAAGGGTTTCAAAAGAAACTAGATCCCAGTTTCCTAGTAATGTTAGAAAGTCTGAGACGTGTTAGATGGATAGCCATTTAACGTTAGCTGACGTTACCCGACTGGCTAGCGGGCTAATTCATTGCTTTGCGATATTCAAAGATTTGAATGCATCTAGCTACCAAATTTAAGTCGTTTCCACCCTGAAATTTTCCTCTTCGCAAAGCGATTTTGCCATTACATCGTCAAATTTGGTCAGTGTACTTGTCCAAACATAGGTGAGGAGTTGGTCAGATACATAAAGTAAAAAGTCCTACCATGTGTTTCTTCCACCCATAGATTCCGCCAGCTGATTTCTCTAATTAGTTCTACCTCCTGGCTGAAGAATTGTGTTAATTGGCAAATCCAGGTGATTGGAGCAAATTACTGGGGAGGACTTTTACTTTATGTCCCCTGGATTTCCACATCTGAACGTTACGTTGTTTAGCAAGGCTGCGGTAGTAGTTGCTTCCTAGCTCGGCGGTCCAGCGTGGCAAGACAAACCAGTGTGTCTCCCCCCTTAACGTTACATTTCCCACTCACTCGGTCTCTCTTTACAGCCTACTAGAAACACCAAGACCAGGAAGCTCCGGGGACACGTCAGCCACGGCCATGGCCGTATCGGTGAGTACCGAATACCGGTTCGTTTCTGTACTGAAGCGCTCATTGGAAGTTGCCGCGTCGGTCGTATGCTGACGTTACTGTTGCTGAGGTGAGATGTTGTGTAAAATGACTGTCCTCTGCTCTGCCTGATCTCAGGGAAACACAGGAAGCATCCAGGAGGTCGTGGTAATGCTGGTGGTATGCATCACCACAGAATCAACTTCGACAAATAGTGAGTATATACCTTTTTTTTTTTTTTAAACAAGCAGTGCATTTAGAGACAGTAATAACCAGAGATGTACTTTACCTGCAGTATGTGCTCGCCTGTAGATGTGTAACGTTACCTGCTGTTAATCTGCCAGTGTTCATTTGCAGATTGAAAGATGCTGTTGACATGTCTGAAAGGAACCAAAGATTTTCTGACTAGTGTTTTGACCTGTATATAAGAGCTGAATGTGCTAGGAATGATAAACTCGTGGGGCCTATGGGTGGATAGCCCTTTTCTACCAACCTGTGTACTGTTTACCTGGTGTGGAACTTGCACAAAATGTATATTGTGCGCAGTAGTTTATTTTGGCATCTGGTGAGTTCTCTTCTGCTTTGATCCCGAGACAAGAGTCTCACCCTGACACGCTCCTGTTGTCTCGGTGTGCTATAGCTCTCGCAGAGTGAATGCTGATCTTATTCACTGACTGAATCCTCTTTTGGTTCAGTCGGCCACACGGTCAGCGACATGTTTGTGTTTTTGGATGGTATTGCATTAACTGAGCGCTGTGTTGTGCTGTAATTCACCGTTTGTGAATTTGGTTAACTTGTCAGAAAGGTGCACATTTCATTCAGATTGCTGTTGAAAGGTTGTTTACGCAAGTTTTGTTTTGGATTTATTTTTGCTGGAAGAAACATGAATGAACCCATTATCAAATGGTCAATACTCCACAGCCACAGTACACACTAATTATGCCAAAATATCACCTTCTGCCAAATCCCCTTTAAGCAGTCACTTATGGTTGATTTCACTGGAAATGGTGGCTTGAGTGCATTAGTCTCATTCTTTGTGGAAAATGTTCCCTTGCATTAAATCACCTGGGGCTTGAGGTGGAACTTGCGATGCATGTAATGCTTTAGTCCATTTAATGTCTATACGCTTTATAACGGGGGTAGACAACCATGGTCCTGGAGTTCTAGGGATGGTCCTGGTTTTTGCTCCATCCAAACTTAAAACTGCACGTCTGATTAAATTTTTAATGAATCCGATTTAGTGAATGCAGGTGACCATGTGCTGGAGGCACTCGGCGTTTCACTATTCAGAATATTCGGGCTCCAACTTTTCATAATCCATCAAACACTTCAAAAACCAGAAATGTCACTGGCACTCCGGGACCAGTGTTGCCTACCCCTGCTTTATAACATTTTATAAAGTTTCTTTATAGATGGAAAGAACATTGGCCTAGTTGCACAATACAACATTTCTAAACGTCATATCAAACCTCCTGAAAAATAAATGCATTGTTACTCTTATAGCAAAGCGATGTGGATTTAAATGAGTGTTCTACTTTCACCTTCTCTGCAGAAATTTTGGGTGGCCTGACTGCAATGCATGGTTTTTTGGCATGTGTACATGGTGTTCCTTGATTAAGCCATTTTAGGCTACATATTGATGACG
Source organism: Ilyophis sp. 1 JC-2022 (assembly GCA_022702515.1). Classification (NCBI taxonomy): domain Eukaryota; kingdom Metazoa; phylum Chordata; class Actinopteri; order Anguilliformes; family Synaphobranchidae; genus Ilyophis; species Ilyophis sp. 1 JC-2022. Next base: position 57,676,713 of record CM040400.1, on the reverse strand, counting down.
TTAATTTGCTACATTTTACAGAAGATGGAAATTGATGTTTTCCTTTCCCCACTGCCTCAATCTTCCCCAGACAGCAGTGCGTGATCGCAGGTGTGAGATTGTAGCTTCAGTAAGCTTGATAATGTGTTGCAGAGAAATTAATTAGCTGTGAAAATTAAGTTTCATGACACACAGGTGAAGCACAGCAAATTAAATTTAATGTGTAGAAAGGAGTCTTGCGATACTGGCTGCTGTTGATGCCTGAACTTGTTCCCATTTTCACCCCCCCTCTCTTATTCCAGCCACCCTGGTTACTTCGGTAAGGTCGGTATGAGACATTACCACTTGAAGAAGAACACAATCTTCTGCCCAACCATTAACCTGGACAAGCTTTGGACTTTGGTCAGTGAGCAGACCAGGCTCAACTACGGCAAGAAGCCAGAAGGTCCCGCCCCCATCATTGATGTCGTGCGCGCTGTAAGTATGGGAGCTGTGTACCAGCTAAGCTGCATGTGGAGTCCACGATGAAAGCGTGGGTTACTAGGTGCAGCCGTACTCTGCCCTGCCCGACCCCTGACCCCCGAGACTAGAGTCTCACCCTGACACACTCCTGTTGTCTCGGTGTGCTATAGCTCTCGCAGAGTGAATGCTGATCTTATTCACTGACTGGATCCTCTTATGGTTCAGTCGGCCACACGGTCAGCGACACATCTATATGGTTTATATGCTCAGAATGGATTTGGGCCTTTGAAGCCCCTTAATGGTGTGCATCACCTGAAATGTGGGTATATTGTCACATGTGTTAACATAAGGAAATTGTCACACTAAACGCCTATATCAGTGACGGCTATCTGTATGATGGCAATGGGACTTGCATGGAATGTTATTGGATAAGTGCAACTCAAAGATGTTCATGGCCAAACAAAACTGCAAACCAACGAAGGGTTTTATTCATTTTGAAATGGACATTTACACTAACTTGGTGTCCTGGCTTCAGTTTACCTGCCATTTTGAGCGATCTAATTCATATATAGAATATAAATACACACATGCAGTTCTTGTTTTTAATGCAGATAAGGTAGTAGTTGCTGTACCAAAATTAATTCAAATGAGCTTTTTGGTTTGCCATAAACATTTATTTTCTGTATGTGAATGTGAGAAATGGTACATTTGAGTGTGACCCCTGACCCTGTTGTGTGGTTTGACAGGGGTACTTCAAAGTGTTGGGCAAAGGCAAACTCCCCAAGCAGCCAGTCATCGTGAAGGCTAAGTTCTTCAGCAGGAGGGCTGAGGAGAAGATCAAAGGAGTGGGTGGAGCTTGTGTGCTGATGGCATGATTGCCCGATACAGATTTTGCAAGAATAAATGTTTAAAATTAATTTGCGTGTGTTCCCTTGTCTGTTCACCAGAATGTAGGGCTCAGTTTGAGAATAAGTAAAGCCACATATCTATATGGTGGATGAAATCGAATGCATCTTACACAACTACTGTGATGGTGCTAAGGTGTTTGAAACACTGAACAGTATTGAATCGTCACAATGGGGAAGCTTGTTGTTTTGACTTCCTTTTGACAATGAATTGAACGAGATCAGAGAAAATTAGCACTGCTTTCCAGCCTTCTCCTCCCCCATTCTTGATTACTGACATTCTTCTTGCCTGGATGGTGTTTGATGCTCTTGCTGTAATGACAGTTGACTGCTGTAAAATCGGTCATTAAGGAAGTTTCTTCCTGTCAGCAATGGCTCATTTTATGGAAGTATTTTTGTTTTTAGCAGAAAAGCAAATCAATGGGAATCGTGATTCTTGTCTGCATATATTGAATAAAACGATTGTGGACCCAATCTACAATGCATTGTGGCATGCTGAGTGCTATAAAGTTACTAGGAACATCCCGTTGCTCTTAATCTCTTCCACTGCACATATTCCCTTAAGTATCTGAAAGCTTAGTGCTTATTTTGCATTGAGGTTATTGTCTGGAGTTTTAGTAATTGCTTCTGTAGATGTAACAAAGGTAGTACATGTATTCAACACTGACTATTGAAGGTATCTGTTGATCTGAGCTTCCATAAGCAGGGAGACATTCTTAACGGGTGTCCTCTACAGCTCAGCTTCCCAAGTACACAATGTCTCACTTATTTGAGACAAAGTTAAAGCCTGGAGAACAATTTGCTCCACTGGCTGCACATTAAACAAAGTTTACATTACAATTAAATGGGTCTAAAAGTGCTAACCATATTCAAATATGCGCTGACTGATTGGTGCCCATTATGATTTGGCAGCACAGGCATCCTTGAGGTGAGACCTGAATTCTACAGACCAGGAGAGGTGAATATGGGAATAACAGGTATTCCCATAGGTTACTCAAACAATTTTTAGATGAAGGAATTCACAAGGGAAAATATTAAGTTAGCTATGAGCATTTATATTTGAATATTTTTTTCAGTGATGCAACCATGAACAATCACAGCTGTTGGAGATGTAATTAATTGTGAACATGTTTTCTTTCTGTGGTTTATACATACAAAAACGAGCTGCTAAAAGCATGGGATTTCTCATAAAGTACCTCAGTTCATATAAAAGGCAAGCTAGCCATATAAAGCTCAATCACACAAGCATAAACTACCACTCACTGCATTCATTCAGTTTCACCATACCTCCAATCAGATACTCCACAAAAAAGTTTTTTGTAGTTAAATCAGTGGTTCCTCAAACAGTTTGAATGCACGTTAGGTACCATCCATTAGCAATTAATCTGTTCTTTCAAAATACACAAAAGTCAGTCATATACATAGAAGTTTCAGAGGTGCAACAGAAAAGGCTAATTTCAGAAACATCACAGCCAGCTTAGTAAAATATGTACAAAATTTGAAACCGCTTAAGTTTAACCTCCAATGTACAGTAAATGTTCTAGAGACGACATATATGCGTTACATCAGATAATCTAATGTGCACATTTTGGGAAATGTTTGTACAATGATTCCACAACCTGATGTTTGACAAACTGGTGCAGCAAGCCGTTTTCTTCAGTTCTTTTTGTGAAGAAACCTCATTTTACTTCCTAGAAAAAACAAACCAAGAAAACATGAGTTGACAACATTTAAACACTGATGCACAAAATAGTACATTCCCCATTATAAAACGTATTCATCAAGTACATTCTGTATTCTGTATGAGTGAAATAAAAGGACTTTGTGACAGAATGCTATCACCAGTGCCATGAATGTAGATCCTGAGGGGGATCACACGCCCCTCCCAATTTTGGGAAAACTGGTTAGTGTCATACCAAAAATAAATCCTTAAAAAAATTTCCTGTTTGTCGTCCCCCCAAAGTTAGATGAGATCTACGCTCTTGACCAGAGCAACAAGCACATTTGTGCAGAGTACCCAGCACCACAGACAGTGTACATGAGGCTGTAAGTGAGCCACAGTTTCCCGCTCACCCAGGCCTTTGAGGAACTTGTTGACTCCACTCTGCTCCGTCGGCAGCTCCTCCAGGTACTGCTCCACCCTCTGCTCAAACAGACCTGGCAGGAACACCACACTGGATTAGCTACACAGAATCTGTATATGCAGGTTCTAAATGTATATAGAAAATGGAATTTTAAAACTGGAAAAATGTACTGTAAAATTAAGTTTTTTTTTTTCTTATTCCAACATGTTATACTTTCTTCCAATTTGGAATGGCCAAATCTTAATCGTAGGTCTACCCCTTCACTGCAACCTCCATTAATTTACTGCACAAGCCACTAGCTGAGCTGTGTGCCACAGAACTGCCAATGGAGCTGGTGCAGCTAGTTCTCACGTGTCACGTGACCAGAGGAAGCACTGTTGCATGGTGAGGTCCAGGTTGCAGACTGTCATACTCCAGAGTCTGCTTGGGTGCAGACTTCACCAGACTTTGCCAGTGGGGTTACCCAAAATTCATAGCAATAAGGATGTGACAATATAAAAGGTGTCAAGAAAGCAATGCCAAAATAATAATAATAATCATAAAAGCATGGCTGAAAAAACAACCAAAGAAGGTACTTCAATGCAAGTAATACACAATTGCACAACGTATATTTATTTTCAGACATTGCTTTATTTATTTGGTCATATCCATGGCAACAAGTGAGGTCTGAAGTCCCGTCTCATTACCAGATTTTATACCCTTGCAGATTTCACGTAGTACTTCAGTCAACGTCACAGTACGTAAGACAGAAGTCCACGAGGGCCGAGTCTGCTCTTCTGGAGTGCGGACATTTGGAATCAGCACTAGTGATTTTTCAACCCTCTGAATACTTTTGTGAGATACCCACTATCGCCAGGAGGGGGCGGTCAATACAAGCAAGTGCAGTTAGCAAAGAGAAACATTCCCTGCTAGATGTTACTGTTGAATAGAATATAAACACAGGTTTGAATATGCCAGCTCCATATTTTTAGTGGCTGGGTTTATGCTGACTGAGCAGGGGAGGGCGCACTGAAGACAACACCGTGAACTCAATAAACGTTGTTTTGTTCCCCCTTTCGCTTACACCAGAGATGATCATTTTTACTGGGCAGGCACAGCTCTAGTCTTTCTGCCACTGTAGTCCAGATTTCAGGCTAGGGGGGTTGGCGGTGCTGGAGATAGCGATTGCGGACTCGTTTTGGTAACCCCCCCCCCCCCCCGGACGAATGGTGCCCCTAGGCCTATGTCTAGAACTGGCCCTGACACTGGGGGGTTGAAAGGAGTTGAATGAGAAACCGCGAGAAAGAGAAGCGGCGAGAAAGAGAATCGCCGTTGGGCACCTTTGGCTCTGCACTTGCGCAGCTCCCGGTCCTGTATGAAGCCGGCGAACATCTGCGACTCCATGAAGACGCCCAGGAAGCGGCGGACGCTTTTGGACGCCACGGACTTGCGGAAGGCCTCCCGCTGGAAGACCCGCTGGCCGCGCTCGTTCTGCGTCAGGAACAGTGAGTAGTGACCGATGGCTTCCAGGAAGAACCGAATAAAGGCCTCCGACACCAGGCTGCTCAGGGAGCTACACTCTGCAGAAAGGCATGATATGACACTTTCTGAGATGAGCGGCCAAGCACAAGGCAATGTTCCCTTCCACATGTGTTCAGACTGATACAGTAGGCTACATAGACAGAGGAACAGATGGATATCTGGAGGCTTTGTTGTGGCTGCAGGCTACATACAAACTCGTGTGGAATCATGTACTATGCTCTTCCACACAAAGAACACAGTAGCAATACACTTTAAATAAAAAAATGAATAAGTAACAGAAAACCCGACCAGAAAAATGGCCAAGGAAACTCAAATAAGTGCTTCCCATTGCATTCCACAGATAATAGTCAATATCCCATATTAACACATACAGAAATTAAAAGCATTCCATGGAGCCCGCAACACTAATTTAGTATGTTTTGTATTCACAAAGGGAAGCTGCTCCCCAAAAAAGGAGAACTGTTAAAACTCTCTTTCCCCCCAGCGGTTGTTTAATATGTTTTGTTAATGGGCCATGAGATTTCATAAAGTATTTACAGCAATATTCATCATCTGGGGTGAGGGGATAAAGCTGCCTTCTTCTGTGGATAAGAATGGACACAGACAAAGTGACACAGTCCCCCCGCCAGCCCATAACCATGTGAATATAGCAGAAATATTTACAGTTCAGCTCAAAAACGCACTCCAAAAGAGCGCTGCCAGGAAACTTTCATTCCTTTATTCCTTCAGTAAATTATTCTTTTCTGTTCTAAATGAGGGAACTGTGCTCCTTTCCAAAATCTATTGGTACAAGATACAAAATGGAAATACTTTAGTAACAGGTATCAATTGCTGTCCTTCGTATGTATATTTATTGTTCTCTTTAGAGTTTTGTAGGGGTTGTATACACCTGAAAACACTAATTTATAGATGATTGTGATAAATTGTAAGTTGGAGGTTTCCCAGAAACCCCCACATTATCACCGCCCACACATTTCTCTGTGCAGCAGCGAAGGAAATGAGCACCACATGTGTCTTCCCCTTTAATTTGGGCTCATAACATTGAATTAATATTGTCAAATTGCATAACCCATGGGGCTTTTCACAAATAGTTATATGTGCTTTAACTGCAATAAAAAAAACAGTGTTACAAGCTGGACATGTAATAATAAAAATAAAAAAAAACGCTTGGTCACTCCCTTACCTTCATCAGATTCACTGTCTGTATCTGGGTTGATGATGTCATTTCGCTGTTCCAGAGCCTGCTTCAGTGCAGCTTGAAGTTTCCTTGGTAACAGCGTGGCTTCATCATCCATCTATGCATTTTGATGTCATAATTACTAAGAAAGGTCCAGCTAAGTAGTTAAATACAACTACTCATAAACAATTTGTAGTTCAGCACATTTTTAAAGCTTTTAAAAATCCTTCCCTCTATTAATACTTTAGAAATGCATGCACAAGTGAGATTTGGACAGTAGAAATAGTTGTTTGTTAGTTCTATTCTAGTTTAAACATAGTTATGTGATGCACAAGTAAGTTATTCAGCTTTAGTGGGCTCTTAGTGTGATCCCAGCAGCTATGGAGGGAACAGGGCAGGCACACAGACACACAGACTGTTAAACTGTAGGCTTGTGTACTACCCGTGAAAACAGAAGAGTGCGCAGACATTACAGCACCACTAAGTACCGGGACTGTTGGAGAACAATAGTTTTGTGGTTTCTATTGTGATTTACAGGCTTTTAATAAAACCCATTGGTCTGTGATGCATGGATGAGTCACAGACTGCGGTATGCGAGCAGAGAGTGGAATTTGGAGACGAGTCTGTGGGCCGTGATTCTAGTGAAAGTAAGAAGACAGCAGAATGTTTTATTAATTTTCTGTGCAGTAATCTTTCTAAATACTCAAAAGACTGTAGTGCGAAGTACAAATCTTTTTTATTATTTCAACACTCAATTCACTTTACCTTTGCATATAATAGCATTTTCCACTGGTGTTCTGCACCATTCCAAAACTGAGGTTAACATTAATTTTCCAAACACGTAGCTTTGGAATATCACCTGCCGTCTTTACAGTTCAAAAACACTAGTGTTGTAGTGTTCAATATTCTGATTTGTTCTTCAGTAGGAGTGGGTGTGGGTTTGGGTAAGCAACAAGCAACAATGGCCATGCTAACATTAGCGTAGCCTCACTTGTCAGGCCCGTAACATTATGGTACTGCAAGCTGACCAGGTTAAAACTCTGATGGGAGAGAAGTCTGTCTTGGCAGGTGTTTTGCACATGTCTGTAAGCAGTTATTTTGAGTGCTCAAAGGTACATTTGTGTCAACAATCTGACATAAGAAACAAGTAAAATCATCTCATTTAAATTTTCAGCTTTTGTCAAGATGAAGATTAATATAAATGAACATACTTGACAGAAAATGATTATATTCTTAGGCTATCATACCAAATAAAAACATTAAATACATATGTAAAATACATAATGTTGAAATACATAATTTGTCTGATTTAATTATTGAGAGGAACTTTAGAGATTTAATAGAGCTTGCCTGTCTGATGAAGCGATCTGTTCCCAAGTCCACCATCAAAGCCTGAATTAAGAGACATGAGAGAAGTCAGATAATGACGAAGTGAAAACAGGTTTTTAGAAAATATGCAATTTTATTTTACTGACAAAAATAGGTTATTTAGGGGTTACATATCTGTACACACCCTTAGCCTAATACTTGGTTGCTGCATCTGCAGCGATTGCAGATAATTCCTTTGACCCCATGGCTTGGAGTTTGCTCTGACATGCAGTGTCAACTCTGGGACCTTATATAGGCAGGTGTTGGCAATCCCCAATCATGTCCAATCAATTGAATTTATCACAGGTGGACTCCAATTAAGTTGTAGAAACATCTCAAGCAGTATCAGTGGAAACAAAATGCACCTCAGCTCACTTTTGGGTGTCATATCAAAGGGTGTGCACACTTGTGTACATATGATATTTTACATTTAGATTTTTAATAAATTAGCACAAATGCCTAAAAACCTGTTTTCACTTTGTCATTATGGGCTATTTTGTGTAGAATTATGAGACAAAAAATGAACTCTAATCTATTGTAGAATATGTCTGTAACGTAATAAAACGTGGAGAAGGTAAAGGAGTGTGCAGACTTTCCGGCTTGACTGTATATATATATATATAGAGAGAGAGAGAGAAACAATATGCTGATGTGTGGTCATGCCAATAAAACTCATTTTAATTTTGAATTGAATTGAGAGAGAAGGGGGGGGTCTGACGACGACAGATGTTTTCTAACCAATGCAATAGGGTCATTTTTGAGAGAGTGGCAGCCTATCACTCTCATTGTAAAGGGTGAGATCCTGATGGAAGCTTACAAGTGCATTAGTGGCTAATATTCTGTGTGTTGAAGATGACTGATAGCTTCTCCCCCTCAGTAGTTTGGTGCCAAACCCACAACGAGGGCAAAAGATCCAACTACTCAGGGCCTCTGGCACCAACCCCAGCTGCAGCTGCCGTAGCCCCTCCCACTCATTCCTGAGGGAGGTGGGAACAGTGGCAGGGTCCAGGGAGGGAGCATTAAACTGCCTGAAAACACTGGAGAGGGTGGAAAAAATTCCTCTTTTTTCTTTATATAATGGTGTTGATGTAACTACTGTTTGAGTGCTGGACCTTTGAACACGTTCAGCTCGGAGTATAGGCCTTGTGCCTCCCCCCACTCTAACGCTGAGGCAACACACAGTAGGTCAATGACACCCACATTTGGTCAATGGCCACTCGCAGCAGTGACAGGGTGACAGCAGTGGGACTCCCTGTTTGACCTCCATCTCATGACTTGTGGGAGTTTGAACGTCAGTGCGGGCAGAAACAGATGCTACACATCAAGGAAACCGGTGACTTGTGTGTGTGTGATCTAAATTAATGAAAAGCAATTATATTACTTCACACTGCCTGTAATGATTCAGGGGTTCTTCGCGGTTTGTTTTATTAAGAATCTGAATTGCTACACTCTCGTTAAACGACAATTATGTTACATTAAATTATCAAGTCATTCAGGTTAGTTTAATCCAGATGAATAACCAAAACAAAGCAACAGCCTTCAGGCTATATGCGCAAGAATGCTTGTGGTGTGATCTAAAGATTGTTTAACAGACTATAAACATCAACTGTTTGAAAAACCGGTGGGCATTTTTTTTTTTCTGTAGCTAATTTAATTTCCACAACGAGAACCTTTTGTGGCCACACTGAGAGCCTGCCAGGCTTCAGTTTTTTGGATGCTGTACAAGCTGCCAGGCAGACTTCCTCCAGCACGACTGAGCCCCTTGGGGGGGGGGGGGGTCTCTAATAGCTACTACATGAGCAATTTCCCTTATTCCATGCCCATGAGTACTACGAATCATGACCATCTCTAAACAGAATATCAACACCCTTGCCCTGCCCTCCGCACCCGATAGCAGACGGACCCTCCCCGACACTGTGTAGTAAACATTTTATAAAGACAAGCAGGATAATTGACTGTATAGTTCCAACTGTTTCAGCTAATGAAAAACAGGAAAAAACAATCTTCAATCAAAAAACAATCAAGTTTTTTTTAAGGAAAGAAACGGAACAACAAACAGATCAAAAGTTTCCAGAAACAATAAACAAGAATTATTTTAAAATAAACCAATCATTCAAAAAATTATTTTGGAGGACATTGTACTGTATGTGTGCATGTGTGTCTCTATGGGTGTGTGTGTGTGAGTGTGACTGAGAAAGGGAGAGGCCCACCTCCTCCACTGGGAGCCCCTTGAGTTTAGGCAGGGAGCTGGAGAGCAGGCCCACCAGGAAGGGAGTGGGGCAGCAGACAATGTCCACCATGGAGGCAGGCAGCACGGGGATGAAGGTGTGCTGCCAGGAGAAGGGGTAGAGTAGCGCCACCATGGCATGGACGCAGCTGGACAGGGTACTGCAGAGGGGCACAGCACAGAGAGACGACGGGTCAGTCTACAGGCATCCTCACAGAGCAACATCAGCACAGAGAGACGACGGGTCAGTCTACAGGCATCCTCACAGAGCAACATCAGCACAGAGAGACGACGGGTCAGTCTACAGGCATCCTCACAGAGCAACATCAGCACAGAGAGACGACGGGTCAGTCTACAGGCATCCTCACAGAGCAACATCAGCACAGAGAAACGACGGGTCAGTCTACAGGCATCTTCACAGAGCAACATCAGGTTTTACTGTGAGTGACAGCATGCCCCTACCTAAACAACACAAAATGTATATGCATCTACTCACCCGGACATGTACATTTTGTACACCTTCCCTCCCTGGGCAAAAGCCTTTGCATTGCCAGGCCACGTTCAGCACTGGAATATGATTTCAGACCACGAGGTGCATCACTGTACTAAGGACTATTGCTTTAGCTCAAAGCTCCACCATGGATGCCTTTGCTTTATGTGCCTGCTGTAAGATCCTGTTTGCCTGTGAACAATCTCCGTTGTTTTGGCGCATTGAACCGCGGCCCTTGTGTTAACATGGTGAACCATCTTTGGCACGTCCCCGGTTTTCTTAACTTCTCACGTTCACTCGTATTAGTTTTATAGCTCGCCTGAAATGCCTGAGCAACAAGGTGTTCTTTGTGTGAAATAACATCCAGCCAGTCGGCTGCCAGGGAGCGAAGTGCCCGCACAAGTCCAGGAAGAGCAGCAACAGGCAGCTGGTTTAATCCTGGGTTTGGCAGTTTGTTTTGGACACCGGACAGCCAATCGCCTAATCCGTTGTGCTTTTCCCGCATTCCCTCATGGCGGCCTTTACCATAAACTGCAATGGCGCAAATCAAAACCCATAAAACATCTTGCCTTTACAGCCGTGGTGTGCGACCATCCCAGCTTCACAAGGTCTCCCCTCCCTTTTAAATAAACCAAATGCAGGCGAGTTTCTTTCATTTTCAATGTTCACCGACAGAAAACACCATTGACTGTAAAACTTCACACATTTGTCTTTCTTCACAAAACTCCCGGCTTGTTGAGTGTTCTTCCCCCCCACCCCCACCCCCACCCCCACCCCCTCCTCCTCCTCCTCCTCCTCCTCCTCCGCATGGTATAATTACACAGAGAGAATAAAAATAAGCCCTAAAGCCTTTTTGGAAACATGGCTGGTGTGCTATAGCCCAGCGGATCAAGGGGCCATAGACGCTGCCACACGAGATAAGTTATGACGCCACTTTAAGTGACCGTTCCCTTAGCAACAGTGATGATTTTGCATACTCACTCCTTCATTAGTGTGGAATGCATCTCTGCTAACATATTTAGCCACAGTATTCGTGTAAGGTTTTACCTACATGTGTGGCAGTTCAGGTGCGCTGTGTAGATACACAGGCAGAGGTATGAAGGCAGGCTAAAATACTGGGTGTCAAGGCTGTGCCTGCTGTCTGTGGAGTGTTAGCCGTTCAGCGCCCAGAGTCACAAACCACTAGTGTGACACGGCACAGAGAATGTGTGTGCGTGTGTGTGTGTCCGTGCATTTTCGCATACATGCCTGTAAGCCAGAAAAGCCTTTTAACACAGCTGGTGTTAGTACACAGGGTCATAGTGGGGGAGTTGCGTGACTGTGCTTGTTTGAAGCATTCTGCCCTTCCTGTATGGTCAAGAGAGGGTCAGTACCAGTGCTTGTGTCCCCATGTCCCTCCATACTCTCTCACACCCCATTCCTACACAGGGTCAAGCCCTTTTAATCAGCACAGTCCTTCCCAAAGCAAAGAATAACCTTCAATCCCATCTCCTCCATACATGGCCAATCACATAACAAAAGTATACAGTATATACTGTATGTATTCGACAGATACATATATGGTTTCATATATTCACCATAAGACCTGTAAATGTGTCCAGATAGTACAACCCATTATAACCACTCTCAACCTATGTCCATGCTTGGATCACAGGTCGCTGGTACATTCGCCGGTTCACAGGTGGTTGGATTCAAATCTCACCCGTAAACAGCAACAGCAGTGCGATGAGCCATTCAGCGTCCGTATGCACTTATTGCTCTATCAGAAACGACGTCTGGATCGAATCAAACGATTCCTGGGTGGGTGACACCGAAGTGTCGGAAACAGCGAATGAGAAACTCATCTGGTCAACACTTGGACGCAGAAGCGATTTCTACTCTCCAAGAGATATTTTCCATTCATTCCCACGCCACCCCGCACTCCTTTGGAGAGCTCACAAATCCATATAAAATAGACGGTGGCTGAATGAGTCTACAGGCTGCACGTCTGCAGGTTGCATGTCTCTGATGGAACGGGGCTGTTTTTGGATGTTTTGCCTCAGATGCCGTCCCTCTCGAACTACTTCACCAAATTAGGAACAGGAGATACTGAGAAACACCGATTGCTACAGAAAAAAACAAACACCTTAATTCCCCACAGCCATGGGAAAAGTCTACTCTCTCTTTCTCTCTCTCTCTCTCCCCCTCGCTATCTCTTTCAATTAAAGTCAAATGAGCTTTACTGGCATGACAATAAAAAAGGACTGTGCTGCCAAAAGCAGTTTTAAACCCACAAATACATTTGCTTTCTCTTGCCCTCTCATTCAGTGTGTGCTTCCAAAGAACAATAAAATGAAAGCGCCACAGTTACTGAATCTCTGTCCAAGCTCCATTGGCCCGAAATCTCTTGGTACACTGGGGGTGAGATAATGGCACACATTCTTTCTGTAAATGCACTCAGGGCAGCCCAGCAAATAAGGCAATGCACAAGCAAGTCGCTTCCCTTTGATGGTGTGGAGTGATCATCAAACCATGTGGTTATATAAATTTCATTTACGGAGTTTTTTTGAGAATGAGACTTGCGTTTCCCCACCTGGAGTGGTCAACAGCCCGACTGTGTCTTCCAGTAAGTATTTGATGATACAAATGGGTTTACGGCGCAATTTCCCAAGGGGTGTTCCTCGTGTCAGTCTCAATGGGGTACGCTATCCTCGCAAAATGTGAGCAGAAACCCATATATGGACAGGTAAGACTCCACCTCACTCAGCACACATGATCTACTCCACCCAAAAACTGTCTGTTGTAAAATCAATGGAAATGCACTGTTGCTTTTGCTCTCCCTCTGATCTTGGCCAATGGCTATAAATGACCAATGTGTGTATAAATTACCCCCCCCCCCCCCCCACACACACACACACACAAAGCAGGTTATGACATTAAAAGGGTTTCAAAAAGTTTTCTGTGTACTGGCTGTGGCTTTGGCTTTTTGAAAAATTGACAGTAAACAGTGGCCATTAAGGAAGCTGACAGGAAGCAGGGCCATCTGAATACCCTTGGCTGCGACCACTCTCAGAGTTTGGCTTAAACAGAGTCTGGTTTAATCGGTATGTGCAGTTCACCTTGTATCCAACACATCAAGTCTTGACAGACGACAGGCTCACAGTCAAGTTCTGCAACTCCGCTCCAACATTTCACTGCAGCGCCCAGCTTTTAAAATGAAAGACCTAAAAGCTCATTTTGGGTACAGGGCCAGGCTCCATTTAGATTTGAAAAACCATTTATTTATTTTATCTGTCACTGAAGAGGGGTACAGCCACAATCATCTCAGGGGAGGGTGATTAGAGAGACGGGCTGTACAGAGGGCACTATCTTACAGAGGGAGAGAGAGGGGGGAGAGAGACAGAGAAAGAGAGAGGGAGAGAGAGGGAGGGTCACTACTACCCTTCCCGAGCCACTATGCTAATATTTGTTTAAACTGGTTTCCACTTAGTCCACACCCCTAAAAGGCCCAACAGCCCCCCCAGGGGTAGATGGGAACCCCAGGTCCTTGGGCCCCCTTTTGTCTCACCCTGCCCCGGCCCCCTACGCCACCCCGCTGCTGTCCCGGGATGGCGATGTCCTACTTCCTAATCCAGATCGAACCAAAGCCTGAGGAGGGTTTCCGTTTTTACTGCCACTGATACTTCCTGAAGGGTGTGGCTTTTTAAGGCGGTTTCAGCTCTGGCTGTCATGTAAAAGCATTCATCCCCTGCTGGTTCAACCTCAGGGGAAGCCTAGAATTAGCAAAGTGAATAGGGGGGCGGGGGGCAGTCTGCCATCTCTGGTAACAGAGTGCAGAGAGAAAGTCAGGCAGCCACCGTTAATGTTCCAGCTATTATAATGGTGCTCACTGATTTACTGCACGGGATCAGCCTCTTCCCAGGATTAGGCGGCTCTGACCACCACGTTGCTCATGCTCACAGATGTTAGACTGAGAAGGATTTACCCCGGAGATCTACCGCCATGAGTCCAGACGCACGTTGTAACTCACAGGAGCGCAGCCTAAATTACGAGCTCTACCATCAAACAGAACAAAAGAAGAAGAAGAAAGAAAGACAGCTGGATGAATGTAACGACAGACTTTACGAAGCACAAAAACACCACATAATGTCCTTTTTCATGGAAGGCAGATGTTATTCACATGTTTGAATTTGTCCCCCTGCCAGTCAAAGATGCGATTGGACAGCTATACGAGCAGAAAATGGATTACCGGTTACTTGTGCGGAAGCCAGAGGCTCGACATGTTCACTACACCGCGGTGTGTGGCAAAGTTGAAGCATGGAGAGGGGTTTCTGTATGTATTAATAAAGAATGATGTCTAAGGCAGCATGGCCAAATCATATGCGTGCGCATAACACAATGTAACAAAGTGGGTGACGGCTATGGTGATTTGCTACGATGTACGTTTAGCTGTCCATGAGGACATCAAGTGACCACTTTGCAGACACAAGCATGTGATGCTTCTTGCTTGGTCTTGCATTCAAAGAGAGAAGCACTTCGATTTCCATGCAAGGTAGCAGCAGTTGATTGCATCATGCGAGGCTCAGGCTTCAGTAAAGGTCCAATTTCACATCCTGCTTGATATTCTTACACCCCACAGGATGTGGCTTCATACTTAGCGCATTCCACATCCAAAAAACCAAACCCATCCCATTGAAAATGAGCCTGATAGCTTTACCATGCCTTACACGTTTCAGTATGTGGCGTATAAACACCTAAGACCCAGCAATTAATTTTTGTCTCCTGTAGGGGACATGAGTCTTTGTGCTGAAATATACACTACGAGGGATATTCAACAAAGATCAAATAAGTACAATTTTCACTACAACATGTTTTTGTCATCCAAGACACTTGTATTATTAAAACAAATGATAAAATACTTAAACCTTGTTTCTGCTGTGTCTCAGTGCTCTGGGTAACTTGTGGACTGAACAGTTTTGAAGTGGAGGTTGGCTCTTGCTAAAGGCTGCACATTCTGAAGTGGAGGTTGGTTCTTATTAGAGTTCGTTCCATTTTGAAGTGGAGCTGCGTCAGTACTTGCCCATTTTTAACAGTTTATTTATGCAGACGTCGGGTCTCACCTGAGCTTGTCAGCCACAAAGATGACCCTGCGCTCCAGCAGCAGAGAGGCGAAGATCCGCACCACCTGCCGCACGCTCAGGCAGCTGAAGAGGCTCTCCAGGTCGACGTGCTCCAGGCGAGAGTCTGAGGGCCGCCGCAACTCCATCACCTGGGAGACAGGAGGCACGCATGCAGTCACGCAACTACATTCAGAGGTTGCAGGGTCAAATTCCAGGTGAGGCACTGCCGTTATACCCTCGAGCAAAGTGCCTGTGTCAGTAAAGCATCCAGCTGTAGAACTGGATTATACAGTACGTGAAAAATGTAAGTTGCTCTGGATACAGGTGCAGTAGGGGTTAAATAAATTAATAATAAATTAGCAACCATTCCTAGTCCCTCATGGATTAATTTTGGGAAATGGACAGGGAAGCATGTTTATTATAATATATGTACTTGTTGTACTGAATCCTGGTTAATATGTGGATATGGGGGCTCACCTCATTTCCTGCTCCAGGCAGGAATGTTTTGACCCTGATGGTCTTTCCCGGGGCAGGGAAGGGCGACTCCATCAGGCTCCTCATGAAGGGGTAGACCAGCGCAGCCGAAATGCCTCTGCGCCTCTCCACTTCATCCAGGATCTGCACAGTGGACAACAGGAGCTCTCACCACACAGGAGTCATATCTGTCCCCCCGAAACAGACCCCTCCATCTCAATCCTCCAAAACCCACATCTCTATCTCTGTCCCACCAAAACCCACCTCTCTATCCCCACCCCCCCAAAACCCACCTCTCTATCCCCACCCCCCAAAACCCACCTCTCTATCCCCACCCCCCCAAAACCCACCTCTCCACCTGTCCCCCCAAAACCCACCTCTCCATCTGTCCCCCCAAAACCCACCTCTCCATCTGTCCCCCCAAAACCCACCTCTCTATCCCCACCCCCCCAAAACCCACCTCTCTATCCCCACCCCCCAAAACCCACCTCTCTATCCCCACCCCCCCAAAACCCACCTCTCTATCCCTACCCCCGCAAAACCCACCTCTCCACCTGTCCCCCCAAAACCCACCTCTCCACCTGTCCCCCCAAAACCCACCTCTCCACCTGTCCCCCCAAAACCCATTCTTTGCATCAGTTACTTCTTTACATTCTTTTTAAAATACATTTATCAATGTGAGACATGCAGACAGGCGCAGACATGCTGCGCGGCTTCTCTTCCCTCTGCAGAACACGGGCTGAACGGCACAGTCATTGCGTAAGAGGAGTGCACTTCACACTTAACAGGTACAAGCAGGCGTACAGCAGGCTCAGTCAGCAATAACCGCCTCTGGTACGCAATGAGACGCGCACCAGTACCCAACAGCGTGGTGCATAATTAGCCGTTGCTAATTAGCCGTAAGCTTTTTCCTTTTTTTGGTTGCTGGAATGTCGAATGTAGCCATTATACTGTCCTGCCTGCTGCCTGTCAAGTGTGTGTCAATGTAATGAACTGTGCTCTGAAGTTTTACGGTTTGCATTTTTAGTTTATATGCAGATACCACAAGTTCCTTCGAGAAGAAATAAAGAAAAATAATGCCATTTCTGTTCTATTATATACTTTTAGGAGGTTACAGCTGACTGCAGCCCTCCCCCGTGGGTGAAGCTATGACCAATTATGTACCACCCAGTGGTGCTTCTGTGTCCACTGCACAAATAAATTCAATACCAGCTCAGTGACCAGGGTCCACACACTCAAACCCAGCGCCTTAAAGGTTAACGCATCCTGATGTCGGAAGTAACTAATGCAAAGGCTTGCACAGTTCCATGGTAAAACTCCAGAAGGCCCTCTCCGATATAACAAATCTCGTTTTTATGCCGATTATAAACAGCCAGAATTTCACTGAAAGACATTTATAATCACAATCCAGCCCAACCTTGCTGTGCTCTGAGTGTGGCCCACAGCTCGATCTCAAGAGCCGCTTTACGCTTTGGTGTAATTTTCTCTTTAAGGCAGAGCAACAAAGATTCAAAAGCGGGGAGATCATTAAAAGCTCACTCTTTCATCTTAACTAGGTTGGTAAAGTAAAGGTAACAGTTATACAAGGAAACAGGACGACAAAAGAAAACGAAAACACAAACGTCGAAAGAGGCGTCTTTGATTTTCAGTTCCGAGAGCAAAGCCGACGGAATCCCCCCTCTCGGCCCCAGGGGTCGGGCCTCGGGGAAACATGCTTCTCCCCATCCCGGATTTTCCCCCCCAGAGATCGGGTTTCTGCATTTGTTTTCCGAAGAAACAAAACTGTGAGCTCACCTTGGAGAACAAGTCGAAACAGCCGAGGCGGCTGATGATGCAGTACACCTCGGGTAAGCGAGGACCTTTCCCGCATGGCTGGGGGTGGGCGGTCGGGAGAGAGGCAGAAATTGAAAGTCAACATCAGACACATTGCATGTACAGACAGATGAAAGCATTCCCCTGGCAAGTCACTCTATAACAGCGGGAGAAAGTGCCTGACTGCAATAACCACAATCGTTTCACAATAGTCTGATCATGGCTTTGACACACAGTCCAGAAAGGGCTTGAAAGGGTTCATATGGGGTTTAAAATGGAATGCTGGAGTAAAGTCATATTTCAAAAAAACATACCAAATGATTATAATGAGGTTCGAGGGAAATGAGGTTAACTGAAAAGAGAGAGCACCATTTGTATTACAGCCTAATTAAAAATGCTGAAGCTGACAGTGTAATGGAGCTGCATCTCTTTCCCCTCAGCAGCGCTGACTCAGAAACTATGGTGACTGGGTGCATGAGGGTCTTCCTGGAGGGCCTGATAGCCTGACAGATGCACATAGCCGGCCTGGGTGGCAGACCTGCAGAGGAGGAAGCTTTCAATGGGGAGAGACTCTTCCCATCGTAAACACAGCCCAGGTGCCCTCATCTCAGAGCTAATGTTCGCCCATAACACATATCACAGACCAGCATTGATCTCTCCCACATACACACAATCAAACAGACAGGCATATTTATTAACAAATACACACACACACACACAAGCATACACACACGTACGAATATGCGCACGCACACACACACACACACACACACACACTCATACATACATACATGTCCACACACACTGTACAGACAAGATCATACACAGAGAATTCCCAGTCCTCATGTCCATATTAGGTATGAAAACTTCTCTTTCTAGCAAGTGCACTGGGTGATTAAATCAAGCATGTGGAGCATGGTTAGAATCACAAAGCTGGATTCTGAGGAATGAGACCCCCTCGCCAGCCCCTGGACATCCACCAGGCAGCACAATTAGCAATGCAGATAGCAAGCACAGTTACAGGGACAATGCAGACAGCAAGCACGGTTACAGGGACAATGCAGACAGCAAGCACAGTTACAGGGACAATGCAGACAGCAAGCACGGTTACAGGGACAATGCAGACAGCAAGCACGGTTACAGGGACAATGCAGACAGCAAGCACGGTAACAGGGACAACAGACAACCAGTGGCGGGCCGTCAGGGCCAGCAAGGCCTTCTCTGCTGGCCTAAACATCATCAGAATATAAATTTAATTTTGATATATTTTTTCCACAAATATGTATTAAATTATTCCCCATAGTCTATTCTCTTCATTTCATAGCTTTCCTCTTGGTTGCGCTGCTTCCAGCCTCAGATCGAGATTTGGAGGGCTGGCCTTTATGTTAGAGCTTTTATCCAATCATATTTCAGCCATAATGTGTTGCCAGGGTCCAAGAAATCTGCCCTTAGGCCTTCAGAATAAACATTGCGGGCCCCTGTAGCTTAAAGTGAACGGAACGTTAACTGTGGCGTTAACCAATCAGATTTCGAGTTGGCGAGACCGGGGCCAGCTAGCAGGCGTACGATAACGTCAGCACGTGCACGTCTTTTGATTGGATACGCACTTCGCACTACTGAGAGGCAGAGCTCTGCAGAGATAGCAAACTGAACTTGAATGAGCTCATTTGTGTAGATTTCTACAAGTTGTTTTTTTTCAACCCACAATGGCTGAAGGAGGAGAAGAGATCGATTTGGTCGCAGATATAATTACAACGTCATTTTCAAGACGAACCTTTCAAGAAAAGCTAGACATCGTCAGAAGAGAACGACCAACCCCGACGCTAGCGAGCCGACGCTAGCGAGTCAAAGTGGACATTCAAGGCTAGGAATACACTTTCACCACTGTCGCAAATATATCCTCATGAGCAAATGCTAATTATTTGTTTGTTTTCTTTTATTTTCAGTGAATAGTTTATGTGTCTTTATCGTCACGTTTCTTAAATGAAACCGCTTTGGGTGCGACAATGCGCTGTTTAGCGAACAAACTTGTTAAAGCTAACATACTTTTGGTGGACTTAATAAAACTTTGTAGAAGACTAATCCCTTAAAAGCGCCTTTTATTTTAAAGTTTTGACAGTATCCAAGCGATCTTAAAGCTGGTAGTTTAACACTCTTAATTGTAAATGCGGATTTATTGATTATAAATGCTTCGGAAATATGAATAACTCTGTTGTACTTGACTATGTTAAGGTGATGCAACGCCCGGTTATACTGCGTTTCTGTCTAAATGTATAGTTTCTAGAGCCATGGCGTCATAATGATGGTATTAAGAGGTGGAATAATTCAGGTAGGACTGTGTAGGACATCACTGAAGGCCTAGGTGTGAAATGCACGGCCCGCCACTGCAGACAACAAACATATAATCTCTCTCTCACTGAATCGTTCTCTCACACACAGACACACACACATACACAGACACACGCAGACACACAGTGACACACACACAGACCTCCAGCCAGATCTTGTTTAAACATTAAACTTCTGAGGCTAAAACACAGACCTCTAAAGCCCCACTGTGACACATTACGCTTCCCAGTGACACACTTAGACTGTTTATCCCTTCTCCTCCTTTCATCCTGTCCTGAGAAAGTCTAATTAAATGTAAAGTGTGAAGTTTATGAGCATTCTCACTGAAGCAAACTGGCCAAAATAACCAAACTGTGTACGTAGTAGCTGACCAAGTGTCATTGGTTTACCATCAGCAATTACAGTTCCTATAAGTGTGTTGAAGCAAAAATATTATCTCAGCCTAAACACTGCACCTGGACAGTGTAAATAAATGCATATAAAAAATGCAGAAGGTGCAGCTGAGGGCAGTGATTGGTGGAGAAGGTACAGCCGAGGGCAGTGATTGGTGGAGAAGGTGCGGCTGAGGGCAGTGATTGGTGGAGAATGTGCAGCTTATGACAGAGATTGATGGACAGGGCCTTACCAGAAGCCTCCTGCAGTATCCAAATCGTCGGCTTCCGTCCTCCCCAGTCAACATGAAGGAGAAGGTCTCACTGTGTTCAATCACAGGCAACCGTTATCACGGTCACAACCTCAGTCACACTTTGCCGTCACATAATCGAAAGCAAGCTACCAGAAATCACACCCACAAACACTGAAGCACAACAGGGATCCTGTGGTGACCTGACATCTCTGCAGCTTCGTGAAAACATTACTTATATTTGCTGGGGAATTAATTCAACTCAATTCAATGAGCTTTATTGGCATGAAATAAATTAAACAATATTGCCAAAGCCATAGAGTTGATAATATACAGGAATTAATAAGATTTTTTGATTGTTTACAATAGTGACATGTAGGAATAGTTTATTTACAGTTACTCAGGCTCCCTTGTCCTTGTTAGTCCCTCCCCCATGACCATTCTGAATTCTTCTTCAGAGTTTAGGCAATATTTTCATGATTTGATCTTGAAATGTTTCCCATCTATTATTACATATAATTGACTGCTGGACACTGAGAGGCAGGGGAAGGTACACGCAGTATGATTTTCACATTACGTACTAGGACACACTGAATGACAAAGAGAGGTACGGGCAATGTGTTTTTTGGGGTTCTTATCTGCGGCACTTGAACATACTGACTGTAGGATATAGGGAGACTATGGTGTTTCTGGGGTAAAAGCTTAGCGGTGATGTTTTTGTTTACCTGTTGTACTCAGACACAGGGCTCCAGTCCTTAGCGTCCGGGAAGCAGAACTGAGGGATGGCCTTGAGGCGCTGCTCAGCTTCTCTCACCTGCTTAGTGGGCCTCTCCAGCTGTGAGGAAGAGGAAGATGAGCAGGAAAACGAGGAAGGAAGATGAAGATGAAGAGAAAGAAAGGAACGTAAAGAGGAAGCATGAGGAAAAGCATCATGGCATCAAAGAGGTGGAGGAAGAGGAAGAAGTAAACAAATAGGATGATGAACAGGAGGATGATGAAGATGAAGAAAAAGAAAGAGGGCGTAAGAGGAAGTTGTTCATAAAAAGGAGATGAAAAAAAGCGTAAAAAGAGGACAATGAAAGTTAAACATGAAGAAGTAAAGGGAGAGAATATCCCTCTTGCCTGAACACCCAACCCCCCCCCCCCCCCCACAGTCCTCTAGCCCATTCTGTATCAGTCCCAAACCCCCATTGTGTGCCCTTCCTTGGGCAGAGAGCCGACATAGCTCATCCCCCCAGGGGATCCTATCGTAGCTCCGCAAAAAATGGGGGATACATTTTCTTCTGTGCAAGTAAACAATTAACTACCATGGCAACGGTTTCCTGGCTGTACTACTTACCGTTGATAAAGATCCCGGGACGCCTCTCCCTCAGGCCTAAATGCAAAAGCATGTGCCCACCTCTGCTATCTCGGCATCTAGGCCCTCAGCTTAATCATACATAATGGACACTAACAACCACTGAGTAAGAACAACATAAATAATCTCAAACCGAGACTCTGGGAATAAATCTTAACACTGTGTAAATATGAGTCGTCACTTTCACTCTTCTCAGCCTCTAAAGATGATTATTAGCTCACCTCTGCACTTCAAACCAGTTTAAATTCAAAAACGATGACCTACATTTTAAGTGCGCTTACATTTACAAGCTACAAGCAAATGATACACAGATGGTTTATAGCTGGCAGTCTTCAAGAAAAAAGAAAATGGTCTTCCCATAAGCAGGACAGCCATTATAAAGCTAGAGCAACCACACAGACAGAGTGACAGAGGGGTCACTGTTTTCAGGGACCCTAAATCTGTGTAATGATACCCCTTTTCGCAAAAGAGCTGTTAGTTAATAGAGCGCCCAAGCCTCATACGGGAAGAAGAGGCCTAGTCTAGACACAGTAGTAACCAGCTCTGGTCCTGAAGAGCCACAATGAAGAACTGAAGAACAACCAGTGTAGACCCAGGAACAAGGTGAGGTAACCATGTAATCATCTAATTTAATTGGCAAAGTGAGTGCTAATAGGACCAGGGCTGGGTAACCTTACTCTAGACTGTAGGCAAAAGGATGACCCAGATGGACTGAATGGCCTGTTCTCATCATGAAATATGAACCAGCTAAAGGTACTAATGTGAGAAGGTACAGTATGTTGTGGTTTAGCAGCAGTGAGTTCCAGGTTCATGTCATCATTACCTTGGGGAACTGGTAGGAGACTTCTGGTGTGTAGGAGTTCTTGGTGGGCTTCTTCTTCAGGGAAACCACCACAAAATACTCAAAGAGCTCACGCTCCTGCCACTCAATCAGCTGCAGCTCCAGGGTGCGGTAGCTGGGGGCGCGTCGTAGCAAGGACTGGAGCTTCAGGAGGCGCTGTGTGTGAGCTAGAGAACAAGGATACAGCCAAGAGACAAGCAGGCAGCATTGAGATTTATAGAGGACCAACACACATACTTATACCACTAGTACATTTAGGGCCTGATTAACTAAGATCTTTAGCTTGTGCAAAACTTTTTAGCACACACAAAACTAATTACACAACCAATGGTTGGTGCAAAACAAATACCATGACCAATCATTGGTCATGTTATTGGTTTTGCGTGTGCTAAAATGTTTTGGACAGGCTAAAGGTCTTAGTAAATCAGTCCCTTAATGCACATACTTTCAAAAGAACATATAACAATACTGCAGTCATTCAGTATAACGTATGTATACATCAGATTTAAATTAAATGCAATTGTAGATTTAATAGAAGTAGTTTTTTATGATTAAATATTTGTGCCAGCACTGTGAAACCCCAGCACAGCGCCAGTGTGGTAGTCTGTACTGTGCAGTGTAATGTCTCAGACAAAGACAGCAGGCGGTGGGTGATTGTCCCTGGAGAGAGGGGGGTGATCTCTGGGTGATCTCTCACCTTTGAACCGGTCATCAGAGTCGCTCTCACTCTCGCTGTTGTCTTCTGAAAACAGACACAAGAGAGAAAGCAGATGAAAGTAGTTTGATTACAAGTCAACGTTTGAATGCATGGATTACTGGGAACTTTGTGTGGTGGCCGTGACACATAGATACAAATATGTTAATCTTGTAAAAAGGTACACTACCTCTCGGAGAGGATGCCTCAATATTGGACAAAGAGAGCTTCTTCAGTCTCTTCTTCCCTCTCTTAGAACAGTAGATGGCGTTTATTCTCTGCACCATCTGAAAACAGAGAAATTCCACAACTTGCACTCTGCCAGGACAAAGGGAATATCACTGCACACTAATACAATAATGAACTGTTCGAGGAGCTTTGCTTGCCAATAATACCAGAGTCTGTGTTCCCAAATATCTGGAATGATCGGTTTTAAATCATTCTAAATCTACTGAAGGCTTTATTCAACTGGGACCTGCAGCGGGGTGCAGGGCTCAGAAGCGCAATAAAAAAAGAAAATGTGCCGTTACAGCTCAGTCCTTTAACATAGGAATCGTGAGAGCCGAAATGCTTCCGTACGGAAATGTGCACTGGGGGCCTTGCGACGCCAGTGAATGTTTATAAAAATCATGGGGTGAACCGCTCCGTCGGAAGAAGTGGTCCGCGTGGAGATGTGTGGGCACAAACGACGGAGGAGGACCGGTGAAAAAACCGCCAGGGCTCGGCAGGGCCGGCGGGAATGTGTTCCACAGCCGGGATTGCGGGTGTCTAAATACAGGTGTAAGAATGCTTGTGCCACCTGAGGGCATGCCGGTGTTTTAGGCTATGTCGTGATGTATTAACAGGAGGGCTGGCATTCAGTGAGCGCAGACTGAGCGTGTGACGGGATCCAGAGTCAGTCTGGCTGGTGTGCAGCGTGACTGTGTTCAGAGAGCTGCGCAGTGTCCAACTCAAGAGTGACATCAGCCAGAAAAACTAACTTTGTTCATTTCCCCAGTCTCTGAGGGGTTTGACGTTTTAAAGGAAAATAAATGTGTTTTGGTCAGACTGTCAGACTAGAGAGCTGTACTATGTAGCAGGATTACTTTGGTGGATAACTGCACTGAATAAAACCCGGAATCTTTCCAAATCTGGAACACGGACTGAAGTAAAAAGAGCTGGTCTGGGTTTTACTAGTGCAGTTATCCAGCTAACTCAGTAAGCCTGCTTCGTAGTATACCCCTAAGAACATTCTCAGATGTAGGGCTTTTATTTGGTACATGAACCATGCAGCCGGTGAGTCGTTTGGTGGTGTATCCAGCTAAAGCATTATCCCTCAGTGCAGTAATGGGCCCCAAGACGTTCCAGGCCGTACCTTTGGGACCCTGCGTCGGCAGTGGGGCCCCAGGGTGTCACTTGCGCCGCTCAGGCCATCGTCCAGCCGGCCGCAGGGGGAGGGGGGGACGCTGACTGGGGGGAGGAGCAGCATGTCCTCGTGGCTGTGCCGCTTGGTCAGGCGAGAGACCCGGTGGCACTTCCTGTCCGAGGGGCCCGGGAGGCGCAGGGACTGGCTACTAGGTTTGGAGGGCAGCTGGAGGGCGGAGACATGCACTCAGACATTTGATGTAACATCAATAGGGCAAACTGCTTCACAATGGGAACTTAGAGAAAAAAGTGTCCAGGACATGATTGACGCATCACACATGAGAATAGAGATGGAGATCAATTTATATGAAAAGGGGTTGGCCTTTTCAGAGGGTATTATGCATAAGGTTGAAATTATGATACCACATTCAATCTTTTCTTGCGACCTTTATTTATTTTAGTAAACCTTTATTTAACCAGGTTAGTCTCATTGAGATTAAAAATCTCTTTTTCAAGAGAGACCTGGCCAAGAAAGCAACAATAGATTACAAACACTACAAAAACATTCAATATAAAAGCAGACAAACAACAATGTTCAAAGTTTCATATCTGGTTACACGAGAGTCTAAATATGTGGTGCAACTAAGGGACAAAGCATTTACAAATCTCACTTTCCCCCATAACTATAATCCATGCTTTAAAATAATTAAGTGATACAAGCTCCTGTAAATTAAGCTCTTTCTGGAGCTCATTCTACGCTGAACGAGCTGAGACTGGGTCCAATATTTGTATCATATCATCAGGCATATCCATTCAATCAGCTATAGACAGTTCAGCAGATACATCTCCAACACAACAAGAAGAGCAGGATTGTCCATTCGTTTGAATTGATACTCACCGATGGCCCGCATATCATTCTTTTATAAATGAGCAAAATATTCTGCGTTTGCGGAAAAATGAGCCAGAGCCAGGTTTAACAGGCTTAAAAAGTCAATCCCACCAAGGTGCATTAGGCTGGCAGATCACACCACTTCAGCACATCAGAGGGCTTCTGCCACAGCACAGAGGCACAGAGCGTAAATTTCACCTGTGAAACAAATCTCTCTGTAAACCCAGAGGACCCTGGCCTCTCGCACTGCCTGGGCCTGCCAAGCTCCAATCCCACGGCTGAGGGCTTGAGAGGGGGACGGATTCCTCCTACCGAAGGAAAATACATGGCTGTTCCATCGGCGGCAATGAATTACCTGAGGAGATGTACTGGACTTCCTGTCCTGGGGGGTCCACATCCTGTTGAGTGAGTGGCGCGAGCTCTCGGGTAACAGCCGAGACTTTCGCAGCAGAAGACGGCCCTTCAGGTCCACGTCCTCATATGGGTTCTCCTTTAGAGCCTCTGCGTGGGAACGAGCGGTAACAGCGCAGTGTAAAAAACAAAGTAAGGTGTATGCGCATATGTACACACTCACAGGCTCAGACAGGTCAATACAAAGTAAAGAATTAGGAGAAACAGTATCTGCCCACTGTTGTTGCTCCCAAATATGATGAGCTAATTGCGTAATCGAAGAGACACTCTGTCTGGTGTTATTTTAGAAGGAGGGAATAGAAAGTTGGGAGAGAGAAAGAGAGAGAGGGAAAAGGGGGGTGGTTGAGAGGAAAAAAGAGAGAGAGAGAGAGAAAGAGAGAGAGGGAGGGGGGTTGGGTTTCGGAGGGGAAAAGAGTGTGGAAACTCCTCAGTTTACAATACACACCATATCAAAGATTCAGTCATGCACGGTGCAGTCTCTTGGTTGCCTTGACCTACACAGGTACAGTATTTGTTTCTGAAAACCATTTGTTTATCCTGTGCAATGATCTGGCAGACTGAACTGCATATCAATGACACAAGGAATCACAGAGTCACACTGGCAAACACAAAAACTTCTCACAAATAATTAAACTTGAACAGCCTCAAAATGAATGCTTAACCCCCCCCCCCCCCCCCCCCCAATATGAAATGATGGATACTGGTCAGCAGCAAGCTACTACCTCAGTACTCGCTCAGTGCACATGCAAGCATGTCGATACTGGCACCACATGAGCGTACATACCATCTGCTGACAGCAAGGGGAAAAGGGATCTCACACACTTCACCAGCATTGATTTTTTTTGGAAAATGACCAGAGCGTGTAAAACCTCCAGTAACCAGTAACAGATCAAACAATGCCCACTTCAACATGTGCTGCATGAATCACGTTTTGGCAGGGTCCGAGGGACTGTCAGAAAATGAGCTAAGCAGCACTAAAAAAGAAAATAGAGCAAAAAATGCAGAGTTGGAGCGTTCACAATGATGAAAGCCATTTATTATACTGTAACGATAAGAAAATAAGTGAAACGGCTTTTTGCATTGCTTGAGCGCAGTCGAGTCTGTCTGCAGTCCCTGCGCTGAAGCACATTCTGTTCTAAGTTCTTTTTGACCATGGCTTCCCTGGAGAAAATACTGGAGATTTTGAAAAGTCCCATTAAATGGAAGCCCCGTGTTTTATTAGACTTTTCCCCCCCACTCAAAAATGGTCGTTTGTCTTGTTACACACTTGCTGTGTCTTCACAAAGGATCCATGGAACTCCGAATGTGGAATGCAGTGGAATGTAATTTTCAGGCTAAAACCTTTGAAAGGTTTCTGTTGTTTCTGAGTATAGCCACTGCCGCACTCAATAGAATTCTGACACATATATAGTTACAGTCTTTCTGAAATGGCTCCAAAACACTGCACAATGTACTATGCACTAGGCTACATTGCTATCACCATCTGCACACTGTGCAGACATTGAAACAATCAAGACGTGTTTAGCTTTTCTCCAAGGTTTTCTTGTCATGTACATACAAAGCAGTCAGCTTCGATTAAAACTCAGAGTGCAGCACCCTTCTACCATCCTCTGATACACAGTAGTACACTTCATAGTGTTTATACACAATGCCAACTCTATTTAATCTCTCTCAGAGATAATAATACTTTTTTTTGTAGATGACCTTATCCAGGCAGACTTCCACAGCTTACATTCTTTACATACAATTAATTTATACGGCTGGATAATTTAAGCACCTTGCTCAAGAGTACAATAGCAGTACCCTGCCCAAGAATCAAACTTTCAACCTTGGAGTTAGAAGCCCAGTTCCCGAATCATTCTGCTCCACTGGCACCCACAATAAACTTAAAATGTCCGCCCTGGTGCCAGCACTCAACCACTCAATGACAAAGTCTTGAAACAAGTCAAGAAAATAACAAGCAGCCTTTATTCGACCGTGCCTATAGAACCCACATGTCAAAATGACACTGCAGAGTTGGAGTCGGAATGGGGTCCTAGTCTCCTACCGTATATCATTACTCTTGCATGACGCCTTGGCCCAAATGAAACCTTGTCGTTCTACGGGAACGTTGTACTAAAACTAAGTAATGACAACGTGCAGCAGAAATTATACGTTCCGAAGGCTGTGGGCATAGCGGAGGCTACTAATCAACGGCTCTGGTTACACAAAGCTAAATAATCACAAGAGCAGGAACACCTCACCAGCCTGCACAGGGAACTTGAGTATGTCAGCACTGTGGCTCAAGTATGACATGGGATTGTGACAATAAACAGGGAACAAACATAGCCAAAGCTAAAGCTTGTGTAAACAACTGCAAGTCCGCTGTAGAAAGGCAATGGCAATGACATGGCATTCCTCTGACATGAATCACCATTAAAAAAAAATACATTGCTTATGACGGACAAACCAACGGGACCAAAACCCATAGGTCGTAAGAAATGTTCCACAAACAAAAAATGATTTGTTTATGACAGTTAAGTACATGAGGATAAGCATGGCCTTTAAGTGTTGTGTAACGTACCGGTTCATTCATGCATCAACGGAATTCACTTCTGACAACATAATAAAAAGGGCAGAACGAACACCGCTGCACCACATACTACACAAATCAGTGTGTTTACAGCGGCACACGAAGAGCACCCTGTGACTAAAGAGGCTGCTCTTTACAACAGCTCCTTCTTTTTTTGGTTCTCTCATGTTTAGACACTCAAAGTTAATGGTCACGCATAAGCGTTTCATTATATATGTGATCCCTGCGGGCTAAAACATGCAGCTTTATTCCAAACAACAGACGGCATTGCAGAAAGCCAATGAAGTTAAACTTAAGATAAGGTGTCTTACATCTCTGTAAGCTCCAAAGAGGCGGGCCGCTCAAAATACTCGTCTTAGATTTTAGATCCTGAGAAATCTGTGTTTAAATTCTGCATATACACTATAACAGGAATGGCAATGATTCAGAAATCAAACAGGATACATACTATAAGCGATAAGCCTTAACAAGAAAGAATCATATTTATTGAGATCACACCAACAACAAGAACAGCACAACTAAACAAAATTGATTAAAAAAAACTGGCAACAGGCAAGCAGGTCACAATTCTCAGAGGTAATAAAAATGTGAGTTGACTGAATGATTAAAATGGGACCGGATAGGCTATCGAGATAACTGCCCTGAATGTATCTTCGAATGGACACTGTTCCTGCTCTTAGCCTGTGATCCCATGGTGTAATTTCTGACTTGGTCATGTGCCTGTTTGTACCCATCTAGGGCAGGTATATATTTAATAGCCTCTCAGAGCAACCCACACTCCCACCCACCCCAACTTCACATTCTTATGTCTAATTTGTCATAATTTTAGTTTCATACATTAGGTTTGGTACATGTGGGAGGTTTCAATCCAGGGATAATGGAACTTGTATCTGTGGAGTAGATACTCCACAAAGCAATTGTATACTACCCATTCACAAATATTCAAACTTCACAATCACCCAAGAATTATGTTCTTACTATTTAACTAGAAAAAAATAAATTTTAAGACCTAAATTGTTGCTTATATGATGAGTTTAGCCCTCTCATACAATTAAAAATGCATAAATTTTATACTTTACACTTCTATATAATTGTATTTATAGAAAATTTGTACTACCTGTATACCAGACATATATTTTGCCTTTGTTTGAGTGTGCTGAAAGTGGTGTTGCAGTATATACTAACTGGGCCACAGGTTTAGAAGGCCCATTTCTCAGAGTCCTACACCGATAATCTCCTCGTGCTCGTAATGAAATCGTTTGGAGAGTTCTGACCGGGTCAAAACTGCCTTGTCTACAGGCTGAAATATGAGAATGGTGCTGAAGCACAACGTAGCGGACCTCCCCTCATGGCCTCTAAAACAAGAACAGCTGATGCGTAAGCCTCAGTACGGTCTTTCAGGAAACCAATTGCATTTTATCAGAGGCAGCCATTTCAATCTGGTACAGGACTACAGGGGGGACTGCTCAGGGCAGGCAGAAAAGTGAAGTATTTCACAGGAATTGATCTGCACTACATTACCCACAAAACCCTCATCCCCATCCCCATCCCCAACCTTACACTCCTACAGAAAATGGGGTATACAGACAGGGGTCACCAATGTTTCCAAAAAGGTGAATCCACAGACTTCCCTCAGCCGTCAATCAACACCAGAGACATTGGGAATTACCATGGAGGTTAAACAGGCAGCGGCACTCATAGCACTTCCTTACTGCACTGGAAAAAGCTCTTTATTGCTGTATAAGCATGAGTTATATTTCACTTAGATTACCAGCGAGAGGCAGGTAAGCATCATCTCACCGATGTGGGCTTCGATCCATTTAAAGAAAAATGTATATCCCTAATATTTTCTTATTGCCAAATTTGGAACAACCATGAACACAATCATGTTCTTCATCTCCTCCAAAGAGCACGCTCTCGAGCTACCACTCCTTTTTCACTGCATACTCACAACGAAGAACAATTCAGATTTTCTGAGGAAGCCATTACAAAATAAACTACGTATAAAGTCACGTATGACCACAGATCCCCTTCGTTACAACACAAGGATTTTAACATAACAAATGATACTATAAATCAATATTTCAGTTAAAAACATAGATTCATAAAATTCCCTACAAAAAAATAAAAGTAGTCGGGGTCAGCTAATTTGGACTCCTTGTGTTAGAAAACAGGATGGTATATGAATGTAAACTATGGCTGCCACATTCCTCTTGCCAAGAGAAAGCCAGGACTATATTAGCCGAATGCCTGCTGGCTTTAATGCCTGCTGCCTAGAGATGAATGGTCACCATCCGCAGAACGCAGTGAGGAAACCTTCTGTTTCTCCTCAGTTTCAGCTAAATAAAAAGTAGGTGATAAATCCCAGTTTATCAGACCTATTTACTAAATTATATACATTGGCACAGAGTGCTAATCTGTAAAGAAAATACATAAGAGACCAGGTGTGCCTGGTTTCTTGGCAAGTGTGAACATTAGGCGGTGGCCAGCACTTCAGACTACAACTGGTATTTTACAGTTACCTCCTTATCCAAAGTCACAGTTATTCCTTGCACTTTAAACGTTCCTGGGATTTCCCAGTGGATTAGGAGTCTTTATCCCATTTAGAGCAATGGTTTCTAAACTGTGGGCTATGGTAGGGGTTGAGGTTAGTCAAAGAGAAAAATACTTACTGTTCATTACACTTTTCATTGGCATTTCCACATTACATGCATTACACATGCAGTTGCTTTGATTTACCTCAAAAACATTTTTATTCATTATATGAACAATTTAATGTAAATCTGCAATTTAATAAGGGGTGGGTTAAAAAATTTGTAATTTTTTTTTATTTAATTTTTTGCATTAAGGGTTATAATAATAGTTATGAATGTCTGTATACACTGCTATAGAACAGGGTTGGGGTAAATTCTGATGATATGTCAAAATTTAACAATAAAATTATATTTTTAATAAGCACATTCTAAGTTCTGCTACCTGTAACTCCAATTCAAATTCAGCATCCTGGAGGTTTGTTAAATGCAAAGTCCAATTCCAATTCCAAATTTTGAAGTGACCCAAATGCTGCTATAGAAGAGGACGCTGAAGAAACTTCCATTCGTCTCTCTCTCTCTCGGCTCTGCCAGTCATCAGCCTGGCATACTTACTTACCCACAATATCCTCGTAGGTGTTTTCTTCTGAAGTGCCCTTAGAACTGGGGCGGGTACGGGCCGCCGCGTACATTGTGCCATTCTCCTTGGGCGAGGAGGGCAGGCTGGTGGCATCCTCCGACTCGCACGACTCCCTGTGCCCCGCCCCCAAAGAGAGGAGGGAGGGATGAAAACAGTGGGAGATGCACACAGGGAGAGAAAGAAGGAGAAAGGGTGAGAGAGAACGATGAAACCGGGGACTGAAGACGGGAATACACTGGATGGAGCCCACTCTCACTCTCTGACCTGCGGAAGTGTGTGCTTAAAACCAAGAGTGCCCTCTCTCTCACACTGGAGAACCCCAAAGAAGTCCCAAACATCCCAGACTTGTCAACCCTTCACTAACCTTCTGTGGTGCCAGCAGCCAAGCACAGAGAGGAGAAAAAAATTATCTGATTACCCTGACCGTGACATCTGCTCCAATTGGAAAACCATTTCCTGTTTGTTTAGACTGCACGAAGAGGTGCAATTGTTCTCGTTGTGTAGAGCGCGCAGGACAGATATGTCTTAGTTCACTCGCCAAGCGGACCCTACCTAAAATTAGCACAGTGGCATTGTGCCTGAGAACGCTAATGGCTTTTCGGTTGTCGAGCAATATGTAAAATAGATGCAAGTAGATGTCGGACCAATTTAATGCGCTCCCCTGCCATCCCTCAAAACATGGGAGTTAAACCTGTGATTTCCAAGTTAAAAGGACATTAGAGGATTGTCTCCTCACATTTAACAGGCATTAAGCAAGTCTCCACCTTCGGCAATAGAGCTGGAGAGTTTCTGCTCTGTGGGAACTTGAAAGGAGGAAAGCGTTATAGCCACGGCCCAATATGGACATACCCCAGAGAGCCATAAAACTGTAATAACTGAACTACATGAGAGAAAGAATACATGAAAATCACTGACAAATCCCTCACTAGCAACTCTCCTTAGCATAGCATTCTTCATTCCAAGACTGATGAATGCATATTTTGTTTCTGTCTAACATGTTGTAATAGTTTATGTGCTTTGTTTCCACAGAAGGGTTACTTGTAGACTGTTAACTCTAACCCTGGGCTGCAAGCCTCCAAGGTTTTACAGCATTGGGATACAGCATGGATTTCACATGTTTAAAATTAGCTAAAACTTGGACTTAGATTTTACTGTTTAATTTTATTGTGCCACTTCTTAAGCCTTCCCGCTGCCTCCCTTAAGTATGTTTGTAGTGAATTAGAATGTACAATATAATGTAGAAGAAGGTTACGTAGTGTGAAGGCAAACATCATTAGGAACAAAAATTGAGAAAGTAACTTTGATTTCCCAGAGTTCAGAAGTTAAACCTGAAATCCCATACTTTAACCTTAGTGGATACTTGAATCTGAATACATGTATACACAGCAGAGGAGGTTTATCTAAGACAACAGGTGAAGCAGTGCTTCACCAAAAAAAGGGGGTGAAAAAGAACATGCATATCACACACACAACATAGGCTTTCTTTAATATTGAATCATCACCGACTTTCGACTTTCCCTTGTGAAGCTAAAAAAAAAAGTGCTTAGATTAAAAAATATGCCTTGTATCTTCTTATATAGTTCTGTGCTTGTATCATGAAAAACAGCAACACCCTTTGACTTTTAAAAAGAACTTCAGTGAGGCACAGTGTCTGACCGCTTCACTTGACCATTGGAAATCAATGGGGGACTTTATAAAACATGATTGGATAATTGTGGATTATGACACGTTTTTGAGGCCACCCGTGAAGCACTGCCTCACTAAAGTATTCAATATTCCAATCATGTATTCAGTATTCAGTTCCAATCATGCGTGTTCTTGTGCGCTTTCTCGTCCTGATAATTGACATAATGTCTAACCATTCAGAACACGAGTTCAGCTATCCAGCAATATAATCTAACCTCGTTCCCAGTTTTATCTCTGTCTCATGAGGAGATAAAGCCTGGAAAAGAACTAGTGTCGAAAGGGTAAGATTTCCGGTGTATGTACTTCCCTTGGAAGCTGTCTCCGAACGGAAGGTATTTCGACCAATCACGACACGGTGTTCATGAAAATGTATCCCCCCCAGAAACAACCTCGTTATCACCGTCTCGTCCAGTCTAATATTCATCTCACGATACACAAAAAAATTTGTCAAAATTTTCGCTGATAACTCACATTTTTCTTGAACAAACGTTCAGCGTTCGCTTCTTCTTCGTTCGAGATTTAGTAGCGTCTGCTTCGTTCTTTGTTTCGCTGGGGAATGCAAACAGATCTGCACCGCTTTACCGGAACTTCCTGTCGCCCTGTACTTCCGTTTAGAGACTTTAGGAGATATATGTTGTCCAGCCTAATATAATCATCTTCACCGCCAATTTCGAATAGACCATTACTGTGTTACTGTATTAGAGAAAGAGAAAGGGAGCGAGAGAGAGATTTTTATGGTTGTGGCGTGGTGATTTGTATTGGAAATAGTTTTAAAAAATTATTATTGTGTTGTAGTGTTAATAGCTAGCGTTAGTGATTTAACTAATGTTGCCTAACTTTAGCCTAAACTAGCTCACTTTTTGTAACGTTAGATTTTACCATTTCATTTGGCTGCATTTGAAAGAAAATTGAATCTGTGAATGTAAACATCCTGGATCTGATTCTGCAGGATTAACGTAACGTTATTTTCAATCCTTAAACTGTGAAGAAAGATTCCAAGTGAAGGCGGATGGGAGACCGAAGCTTAATATCAATCTTATTCAGTGAGTGGGCTCGGTAAGTCAGCTTTAACGTTAAATGCTCGTAGTAGCCTACGTCAAGGTGGATTAGTTAACATTACAGGCATCTTGCTAACGGAATCGCATGTATTGCTGGCCATGTGTGTTGTTTAAAG
The DNA here is from genome assembly GCA_022702515.1 of Ilyophis sp. 1 JC-2022. Classification (NCBI taxonomy): domain Eukaryota; kingdom Metazoa; phylum Chordata; class Actinopteri; order Anguilliformes; family Synaphobranchidae; genus Ilyophis; species Ilyophis sp. 1 JC-2022. The sequence goes on along the minus strand of CM040400.1, from coordinate 57,642,005 downwards.
GAAAGCCAATTATTTTTTATCCAAGTGTGTTGCAGAAGATGTCCAATGTTTGCGAGAGATCGCTTTCATTATTTAGGCTACGTAATTCAGGTCTGTTAAAATTAATGCAAAATCGAAAGAGCATGACAGTAGTGTAGCCGTGCGAATTGAGTCTGAGAATTATCATTTTATTGATGAAGGTGTACGCATAACAAAATAACGTTAGTGTGGAAAACCGTGACATTCCTGAGAGGTTGATCGATGCGATTCTTGGGTTGCCGTGAGCTGGCATTTAGGGGAATAACGAGAGTGAAAATTGGGATAACAGAGCAGGGAGTTGACTGAGGTTCCTTCCCGCAATGACGACGTTCAGGATGCACGCTTTAAGTCGCCCTCTGTGTTCTCCGGGATGTCAAATGGCCTAATTCGCACTGGACTAGGGTATTAGGCTACCTGGTGACCTCATATGATTTAGGAATTATCCCCCAAGAGTTTCATGTGGCGCATTCGCACGGGATAAACACAGTCAGTATTTCACTCAAATTTACTTATGAAATCCCAGGGATTATCAACGGGTACGAATGAAATGTAACATTTCTATAGGCTACTTCCATATTCTCAGTTTTTCTGCACATTTGCACATCATATGCAAATTGGTGTGTTGAAGTTGGCTACAGAGTCAAATAGGCTACAATTCCTTTCAATTCAGTCGCGTTAAATTCAGCAGTAACATTTAAATACTTTTGGTATGAGAATAGCACCCAAAATGTCAGAATTAGCAATAATAATTTCCATCGCAGCCTCCATAAATCTCAACTCGGAAGGATGAAGAAAAAAGCGGGGGGAAAACAAGGAATCCTTGCTGGGGAAAAAAATATCACCCCAAATTACTGAGATGCCGATTCACACAGGACTCATATTATCAGATGACCGGTTTTGTGCGAAATATGGTAGGTCATTTACGGTGGGGAATTTTGACTTTACAAATTACGGAAATGCAGATTCACTTGGGATTAAGATCACAGACGATCTCCACAAATCACATGAGGTCCCCAGGTAATACTACTCTACTACTGGTGATATTCTTTTCTGCCTATAGCTGATCAGTTCATGTGGTCAGTGTTAAACAACTAAAAAATGGCCTAGCTCAACAAGTAAAGCAGGGGTTGGATTTTCACAGATAGAGAAAAAATTGTGGGTTTGCGTCACGAAAAATTTTGGTCAGCAGCCGCCACTGATACACAGCATGTCACGTGTAATAAAATTCATTTAAGGCAGCTATATAAACACATAATTTTGACAAAAATAACAGAATATGGGGAAAATATCTTATTGATTTCATAATAAGCAACCATTATCAGGCTTCTACTTGAACTCAATATTCATAGGCAATCAAGTTAGGAAAGACTTGATAAAAAATAAAAAATAAATTTAAAAAAAATTGAATTGGAAAAAAAACACAAGGCACTTCATTCCACATGCATCTTATTTTCATAAGCAACCAAAAAAACAACCAATTGTTGAAAAAAATGAACGGCTAAAACATTGAGACTGAACATAGAATAAAACTTAGACGGACATGAAGCAAAACCATGTTATAATAACACACAGTCCGTGAAGCCAGAGAAACAGTTCACACATCGTGTGTGTCACAGCAAAACCGGCCAGGATGAAAAGCCAGTAATTCACATGCTGGAACAACATCAACAAAGTGAATGTTTGACCTGCCACCCCTTGCCCTTTGCCAAACACTCACAGAGCCTGTTTGATATGCCTTAAAGTCCAAGCTAAATAAATCAACTGCCGGCCCTCAGGAACTCATAAGGGAGCTAAACTAATCTATAGGACTCCCTGTTTTCCTTTACTGCTGATAAATGTGTGTTGTTTTGTCCTGCAGCTTTATAAATCTGCATCCGCCTTCCCTCTTGTTGTGATTTCTCCAGCACAGCCAATTATGTGGAGCCAGCTCTGGGGAGCAGATTCATGAGTTTGTGCTGTTTGAAAGTTAAAGGAGGTGAAAGCTCCACGTGGGGCCATAAGGCTCTCTCACAGGGACGCAAGACTGAAGGAATCAGGGACAGTCATGCACCGCTAACAGGCTACATAGCTGAACCCATCAGCATCTGTTCTTTCCCACCACAGCTAGGCCGAACTTAAAACTCAGGGCCCAGTGCAAATTACAACAATGCTTCCCAATTTATTTATTTTTATTATCTCAAAGCCTGTTAAAATGACCACCACCCTGCCCCTCCACCTCAGTAAAATTATGTACTATGTATTTAACACACTCATACATGTAGCATGTTAAGGATTATTTTCATCCGACTAAAATGTGTCATTTAGGAAACATGTAAACTTCAAAATCAAATAATCTTAAAGAGGAAACATTTATTAAAAGTTTTCTGAGGATCCCCTGCAGAGATTGGAAACCCGTTGCTTAGGAGACCGGAAGCTTCCCTTACCTCTGTGAGCTCCCTTCCTTTCGTATCATGGGGGGGGCCGGGGTGGAGGGCAGAGGGGGAGGCGACTCGAGGGAGCCGCCGGATGGCAGGCCGTTGCTCCTGTTGCACTCGTACTCAAAGGTGCGCTTGGGTTTGGGCACGGGGTTGACGGGTGTGGCCCGTGCAGATTCCGGGGAACTGGGGTCAGGGCTTCCAGGGCCTGCCCTCTGCTCCCGTTTAGGGAGGTTGTCCTGTCCTCGGGCAGCGGAAACATCCATCCCAACAGGGAATGAACAAACACTGGCCCTTTTGCCAACATGCGTGGTGTCGGCGCCCCCGTGCCCGGCGATGGTAAAGGCCCGGTGTCGCATCCTCTCTGGCGCATAGCAGCTGCTAGGATACATGGGCGGGGTGTGGGAGGGGCTGTCCTTCACCGCCTGCTCGATCTTCTGTATCCGGTTTAGGACGGCGGATGGCTCCCTGCGAGAGGTGAAGGAGCGGAGGAGGAGCTCCGTCTTGCTGGGGCTCCTCTCCCGCTCGCAGGCCGCCCCCTCCTCCTCCTCAGTTTCCGGGTACAAGCACTCGGAGAAGGCGATGCTCGCCCTGCGGTTGGCCTTGAGGTTGAACGTCGCCTCGCCGCAGGTCGAGGACAGCTTGTCCAAACACAGGCTCATCCTAGGCAGGGCCCCACGCCGACACTCCCATTGGGAGATGCGCTTGCGGATGGCGACGGCCTGAGGGCCCGTTGTGGGCCGGCTGAGGGAGAGGCTGCGCTGATAGAGGGCGTGGTTGGGGGCGGAGCCCGGGCAGGTCCAGCCCTGCTGACCGCCACTGCCGCTCAGTCCATCCTCAACAGGACCGCCCTCCTGCTGGTTCTCCTTTTGCACTGGGTCCTTTCCCTGCCCCACCCCCTGCCCTTGCTCCTGACCCTGCGTGTCTCCGTCCTTGGCCGGCTTGTAGACCGAGAGCCTGTTGTCCAGGCAGCTGATGCTTCGTGCCTTCAGGAGGCGACTCTGGGAGAAGTAGTCACTGCATAGGGTGGCGCTCTTGCCGCCCGGGTTCCTCAGGCTCCGCAGCCTGGCCTCGCCCACCTTGACGTATCCGTACCCACCGCCACCACGCTGGCAGCAGTCCTCGCCGTCGCTCAGAGGGTGGGGCCGAGCGAGAGCCTTCCCCGCAGAGAGAATGGGGGGTGGAGACGCCGACTGGCACCTGGAGAAGAACCAATCAGAGAGGGAGAGCGATCAGAACCTGGCAAAAGGTAATTGCTATGTACAAGGGGTGCAATGTTTCACAAGACTCATGGTTCGGTTCACGGTTTTGGTGTCACAGTTTCCGTTCGGTTCTGCACGCCAATTCAAAATAAATTAAATACATTTTAATTTATTTGACAAACATATATTAAAAATGGTTATAAAATGTAATCGAATCATTATCATAACCTTGAGAACATTTAACAGGTTTTCTTTCAGAAGGAAAAGCACAACTTTATTATTTTCAAATACAAAATAATACCCACATTATAGCCTACGGCTATCAACATAATATTTTTCACTGTGTCTGAATCTACATGGAAAAAAGGGTGTTGAAATGCTGCAGGGAGGTGGAGCTGTTCTCTCCCTAGGTCTCTCCTTGTGCTTTTGAGGGACACGCCAGGGTGATGTTGACATAAATTGGCCATCATGTTCAACGTGTTCCCTTAGCATACGGCACATTGCAAAGCAATGCTTGCACTGAGACGTTGTTTGATCCACCACTGGCCCATTTTAAAGCCTGAAAGGTAATGGAGTGCTGGGCCTCACACAGAGAACATCACTCGGCCCTGCAGGTAACCGCTTTCACTGCCAGCTGATTAATTGCAGCACAAGCTTACAGGCTGTTTGCAAAGAAGCATGCGCTTTGAATTAGTGTAGTCGGGAGGGAGGCCACAACACAATTGCAAAAGGATTTTTTTTTTTTAACCACGCCGTGATTATAAAACAGCTTCCCTCTGTTATTAAATAAATTAAGCCGCATCTCGCTCCATAGCTGTGGCTGTGTCAGAGGCAGAGGCAGCTGGTGGGCAGGGTGCTCTGTCATTAAGAACAACTGTTGCAGTCTTATGAATCAGCTATTAGGAAAATTAAGACCACTGTGCTATATCGCTAACTGCACTAAGTGCAGATGTGTTGTAATCAATGTCCCTGCTGACATTGGCAGCTCAAACTGGTCAGGTTTCAACGTCCATAAAGATACAGGCTCTGAGTTTAAGCAGGACAAGTGCTTTCCCCATTCAGATCTACCTCAAGTCATGATTAGAATTTTGGCACTTAATCATTATGCTTAGACAAAGAACCCACTGACCACTGCCTGCTTTTGTCTTTCTAGCCTAAATCTCTTGTACCATCACATGCTAAAGCTCAAACATATACCGCAAAAGCTGTTATCCCAAAATGGAGTCCATTTCAGCTTGAACACCACAATCACTTCCGAGAAGGCTGGAGTCATGGCACATGGCTCACACTGCTTTGATGTTTTTCCCTCCAACAATTACCTTCGTCCATCTTAAGAAAATGCAACATTCCACTTACATAATGCTCCACGGCTTCTGCATGAGCCCACTTTCAAACAGGCCGTGGCTCTCTCATGAAATTCAATTACGCCTAAATGGAAACACCTGCAAAATGGCCTCGCGTGTATCTAATGCATAGTATTTAAAGGCGTAGAGATCACTTGAATGTGGGAGAAACTAGTAACAGGGAGAATAGCTGTTAATTAGTTTAGTTCTCTGGGTCCCACCGAATTGCTACTTTCTGCATCTAAATGCTTTCAGATTGAATTGACCTGAACTGCTGCTAACCCCTGTGTAGCATTCGAATGACTCTTAATCACTCTTTATAATGGTCCGTTTCCATTCCATACCAGTGCCATCGTCATGTTCTTTGATGCCGTTTTGTCTTTTTATTTTATTTTGAGTCCATGAGACTGACTCACCAAATTGGTTGACAACTACAAGTAAACTTTACAGTTGGAGCAAAGCTTTCACGAATAAAGAAACAATGTTGTTCATTGATGTTTTTTTCCAGTTATTGATGCGGTTTTCTAAAACCGCAATTGAAGATTGAAATGCCACAAGTCAAATTAAACATGAGCAATACGCTCATTACATTATTAATTACGCTCATTACATTTATGCCTCAAAGGGCAAAACCCCTCTCATGCGATCCATGCACTGAAAATCAGTGCATACCTTGAGCACCTTTCTTTTCCATTCGTCAGCAGTCACACGTGACTGATAAGGCCGTTGAGGTCTGTGCTGTGGTCAGACTGTGCATGAGGACTGCTCATTAAATGGACTCATTCATTCTTCATGGCCAAGGGACTCTGGGTGAATGCTCTTACAAAACCAACAAGCGTGGTTAAAATATTTCTATGTAAGAATTGGCTGAGAGAAGAGATTTTAAAAAACTACAATGGTGAAAAATGTAAAATTTAAATCTTCAGAACATGGAAAACTTCATCAGGCTGTTCTCTGAAAGACACCTGATGTCTGCACAGGGAACACGGGTGTATCTGAAATTATTACCACAACGCTGCACAATAGATCAATCTGGCAGTGGCTCCCTCTCCACACTTAATTTTTATGACTTAAGCCAAACTTGAAATCAATCTGCTGCAGAAATAACAGACAAGAACATGTTTAAAAATACCCCCCACCCCCCAGGCACGCCTCAACCATGATGACTGTAGCAGCCATGGATCGTGTCTGGCCAACACAGGCGTTCAGCTCCTGCAAGTTCCTTTTACACCAAAAGAAAACACCGAGCGGGTCTGTGACGGGCTCGCATCAGAGCGCCGAGTTTTGTGGTTCTCCGGGCCGGTCCAGGAAAAACAACACCAGCTCCTGCACCGCGGAATTCCAGATGCCAAGGCCACACATTGACCATGCGGCGAGCCAATCAGAGCGCTGGACTCCTCAAGGGGTTGGTGGGTAATTTGCCCGCAGGCTGATTCCTGCTTTGAGACCTTGCCAAACAGACATAGAGCTGGTGAGGGTTCTGGTTACCCGGATCAAAGAGGCAGAAATCGCAAAAAGGAGGCCCAATTAACATCCCCTCTAGGGCATCCTAATGCCCCTCTCCTGGACCAACACCCTCTAAACATTTCCCTTCTCTTTCTTTTACAGCGATGCGTCTTGTAAAAGGAGCTTTGCTCTTTGTGGAATTTTGCAATCAATTAAATGACCTGGTTGAAAGGATTCCCTCAACAGGGGATGTGAATGATTAGCCAAGAACCGTTTTATTTTTTTTACTGTAGAAAAGATGTATTGAGTTTTTACTACTGAAGCACTATCCTTTCTTTGAAGCATCGGTTTCTTTGTGTATTTCCCTGACACTGCAGGGCCCTGGAACTGATCAGGTGACGGTGAAAATGGTCTGGATTCAATCAACATTTTTCCTTAACTTTTTTTTTTTGCTTAATTGGACAGCACAGTGTAGAGAGACGGGAAGAATGGGGAGCGAGGGAGTGCCAAAAGTGGCGCGGTCACAATCGAAACGCCGACGTTGCAGCACACAATGAGCATGTGGGTAGTGCTCTACAGGCTACGCCACTGAGACACCCATTTTTCCTTAACTTTAACCACGGATCAATTCAAGAGTAAGATTCTCATTCCACACAACAGTTTGGCCTTCACTTTCGGAAATCCTTTTGGTTTCTCTACAGACGTAACACTTCCAGTTCCATTACCACTTCATCTCTTTTCATTTAATTCAATTCCAGGCAGCAACACCCTCTTTCCTTTTTTCATGGAATAAAAATCATTTGAAGACCAGAGCGAAGCCAAGAGAAAAATAATATCTGCTCCATTAAACAATCGGCATGTGATGGATAAGAGCTACTGATTCATACAAGATTAAGGGGTGACTTTTTCTGCACAACTTTCCTCAGGTGCAGCAGCTGTAAAAAGGCCTGTCGCTCATTCGGTTTTTACTCCATACTTCAGTTGTTTGCTAGCAAGCCAGAGAAGAAACCTAATTTTGTTTTGGAGTACAAGCTGTGCATATTCCTGCGATGGAAACGGAGTTAGCAGAGTTTCTAAAAGCCTGTTTGCATAGCCTTCATCTTGAGTCAGTGTTTCCCTTCCCGTTAGCAGGCAACTACGATCTCTCAATCCGATAAGTAAAACAAGGCCCAGCCCAGGCGAGCAAAGGGTTTATGTCTGAATGGGGCCCTTCTCCAGAATTAAAACAGCCAATTTATAGAAGCATGCATATCCTTCCTTCCCTCTGCCTGGGAATGGAAAACTCCATTTGCAGCAATAGACATATACAAATACAGTGCCTAAGAAAGCACCTACTGTATTACAGACCAAAATGTGCATGGTGCATGATGGGAATTTTGTCAATAGTATGCTGTGAGCTTGAGAATAAGAGCTGGCCTGATATGGAAAAGCAGACGAGAGAGACTGAGGATCGTGTTTCATCATGATTTCTGGTGACGCAATTTCCCTGCCCTGCACAGGGATCAAAATACAGATGCGCAGGAGAAACCACAAACATCGCGCGACACACCACCCCGATTCACCCCTGCAGCTTTCAAACATTCCTATTTGCTTACTGTTCACTTTTCCCGCTCTTTGTCACAGATGTTCAAAAGCCACATTTTACCGTAAAAAAAAAAATGACTGCAAAACTGAGCAGTCCGCAGCATATGAGCGCAAGTCACACTTATTATTATGATTATTATGAGAACCCCCCCCATCCTAATCACTCACCTTTCCGGAATCTCCTGAGGCGTTTTACTCGTTGTGGCCCGGGGGGCAGCCTTGGAGCTCTTGTTGGCTGTCATCCTCCCCTCGACCCTCAGTCGTCCTGCACACCTGATATAAAGCCAAAGGACGAACAATGAGACCACAGGCTTCCTATTACTAAAAATCACAACCTTTCCTATTCATGTGACCATAAAACAAAACGTCTCGCTTAGTCACTCATCTCGTTCAGTCAATGCATACTTAACGAGCCTTAGTGCCCGCACAGCTCCATCAGTATAGCCGTTCACCATAACATGCCGGGCCCTGGGCTTGGCCTCAGCCATCAGCGAAAATGACCGGGAGTACAAAGAGACGGGACACAATCCTCGTCTTTCAAGGGGTAGGGTGAGTTTTAATCAGCCAGGGTTTACTGCTTAGCACTGTAGTAGTTAGTTCTAATGCCATGTCAGTGCTTCAGTTCGAGTGTTTAAATACCAGAAAACATTTTACAGTAAATGCAACCACAGTCTGTCAGCATGTTCAACCTCCAACATCCCTTTGGGATCATTCATTAAAGTATTGTCCCATCTTCACAAAATAATCCCACTACTACAACACATGCAGGTCAGCTACTAAAATGCCAGAAACAAGAAGATAAGATGATTTATAGCCACCTCTGAATAAATCCCCCAAAGACTGGTGAAATCCTTCCATAATATTCAAAGAAACTCCACATTTCTGTCTTAAAAACAAAAGTAAAAATCTAATTAAACACTGATGTGCGTATCTTGCACACAGCCACACTGCCGGGTAACATAATGAAAAATAGCAATGGCATAATAGTTTGTTTTAACATGTTTACATTTTAATGGGAGCCTTGGGTTGTTGGAGTAAATAGGTTAAATCTGGTCAGTAAATATTTAGCCAAAACTATGAAAAGTATGGACCTTAATCCCAACAGTGGGAGTGTCACATAGGATATCAGATTCATTACTTTGCTGAAGTCCAAACAGCTTGAGGGAACATACCGGAAAGGAAGGAAAAAGACCAGGGAAGGGTTTCGAACACTAACTTGAGACTGTGCTTTCAGTCCCGCTGCTTCTAAAAACATAACCATTAGCGTGTCATACAAGAGCATGAAACAGACTAAGAGGTCATTCCAGTAATTAAGAGTTTTAACCAAAGAGATGGGAGAGTATAGTCCACGTCTTAAGACATGTCTTGTGCCTCTAATCATTTTCTAAACAGATCATTTTAGCCACATTACTCCATCTTCTCAAGCATCCCTCCTCCTACCTTTTAAATTCTATTATTTCCCTTATCCTAATGGCAGGAGGTCACAAACCCAAAATCTAAGCCCAGAGTCAAATCAAATGTATCAATTCCAATGTGTGGTAGAGTAGCTTTCAATAAAACTTTAAAAAATTTTAAGTCCTATTTAATCATATCTTTTCTATGGAATGTTTTATGACTGAATGAATATTAAAAGCTGATTAAACTGAGGTCTCAAAGCATCACCTAGCAAATCTATCTGTTGATGGAGGAATCCCCACAATTTTTCTGAAGTTTAAAAAAGCAGTTGGAAAAGCGAAAATAGCAGGGCTGTCATTTTTAAAATGTAAAGCATGTAATTTCCCCTTTACGGTCACATCAATCATACAACACTTTTACCATTTAGGGGGAACAAAAGAGTGGATCACATAGCTTGACATGAGAGTTTAATGTGACACTGTGTTAAATGGCTCTGTAGCCTAGCATTAACTTTTTGACAAGCAAGCAGAGAGAGCATCACTGCTTCCCGAACGGGAATGTTAATGAGCCCGTTTCTGTCCAAATAGGAAAGTCTAGATGAACACACGGAGGTCGCGTTGCTTTATTAAAGAGTATTTTCAGTATCTTTAGTCTTTGCTTATGAATGTGATCAAGAGGAATCTGGAAATGCCCGTCTGTATTGTTTCATGGTATATGAGTTTTACCAGCTGCATTGGAGACTTGAGGATTTTGTGCTCTAAACTGATTAGGGACCAAAGTGAAATGTTGTTGGGCTCCATCCCTCTATTGGGCTGAACCAGCTCCAAATATTTAAGAAGAATGTGTTTGCAATAAACGCCTCATTACAGTCAATATTTACGAGTTGGAAATGATTGTAACTATTTTTAGATTACTATATTAACAAGAAAAAAATATATATATTGAAGTTGTTGATCCCATTTGTGCATACTACACAATAAATAATCAGTTTATTCCTGATGACAGTTTATGCTTTATGTCTCCAACCATCCAGTCAAAGCATCCTGAGTGTGTCACAACAGTCATTACTAAAACCAGCCAATCAGATTCCACCCTGTAACGTACTCCCACTTTCCAAGATGTCTTCATAAACAAATCCCTGTCCTCTCAGGCCCATGTGCTTTTCAAATTAGTTTTGTTCTGCCTCCCCAAGCCAATGAGTGCCCGCTCCCACACAGAAATGTGGAAAATATGAAGCTTCTGAACTAAACGTCTCTCAAACGCCCTCCCCTTTCTTCATTTTTCTCTGGCAAAAATAAATACATAAGTCAGAGAAGCGTATTTTGTTTATGCGGAGGTCGGCGACAAATCTCCGAGAGATCAGGGAAGCCAGCGGGCGGGTCGGGGGGCATAAACGCCGCATGTTCACAGGAAGTCATTGCCTGAAGAAACGGGCTAACGACCAGCAGAGCCGTGTGCCACGGAGACAGATGGAGGAAGACTGGAGGAGAGGAGAACGCATTCCTCCTGTCAGCCATTTCCTGTTTCTGAGGACCATAGATCTTCATTTCAATCCAATGTCAGGAATGTCCTGCCCTGCCAGCCTCTTTCCTTGCCCGTCCTCAACTTTTTTCCTTTTTTATAGCAGGGAAAGTCAAATTGTTCACAGCTGGAGATCAAACCCGTTCGAACTATCCCCAGCATCACTGTCACTTCATATAGAAGAGAAAGGGGTCTGGTCCCTGTAATCACAGGAGGAAGCACTTTCCATTCTCACTTTCACCACTAAAGTGGATGTTCAGGGGAGATGAGTATGTGAACGGTTTGCCGGTCAGTAATACCCAATACATCAGAAACAAGAATCAATACTTCAATAAATTGTAAATACAATACAATAATAATACTGTAATGGCAAAAAAACTAAAACTTTTCTTACAGGAAATGTCCAACTGTTCTCGTGTCCAGAAATTAAATGAGGGTTGAGATGGAAAATGACCACAGATGCTGGTGTTGTGACCAGATGAATTATTCACAGGGTCCTGGTTTTTTCCAGCATGTTGAATATTTTTACCGAGTCGCTGAAAGATCGCACAGCTGCAAAAATACCCAGCTCCTCTCCACGCTTGCGAGAAAAAATTAAATAAAAAACTGACAAATCTAAAATCGGTCATAAAACTCGGAAGGCAAACGTGTATTACAAAACAATAACAACAAAAGGGCAGATAATCCCCACATCTGCATTCAATCCTGATTGGTCTTGTTTATTAGTTCAGGAAATTAGTTTTCCGAGTTTATGACTCCCCTACAGTCACTGCTGCTTTTTCTACTTTGTACAATTAAACAGAGGAAAGAGACATACAGTTTGTGTGTGTGTGTGTGTGTGTGTGTGTGTGTGTCTCAATTTCTTTACAATGAAGTGTGAAAGCAGTGGTTATGACATCACTGTGAAATACTGAGTTATGATGATGCATCCCAAAAGAAGTGTTTTTCATACCCAGCGATTAAACTCAATGGCTTTCCCAAACAAAGTTCAACCCCTGCAATGATTTTAATCTGGCCAGGGACCCTCACGGTTACAAACCAAGAATGCCTTAATTCTCAATGGGCTGAAAGAACGGAGTACAATTCAACATGAGTCTACACGGACTGCTTGGCAGGGACATTGGTGACGGAACAGATCTGGCAACCGCAACCTTCTTTTGTTTTGTTGACATTGTCCCACACCAAGTTCAGTCACGCAGACTTTACACAGGCAAAGGAATTCACCAGGACACAAGTTGTTGAGCATAACTGTTCAGATGAGACCATTCTCTGCCCCATCACTAATCACTGCTGTAGGGGAGAAAGGAATTATGCCAATTTATTTCCAAATTCTTCTTTTTGCTGAGGTTAGTCCTTACCCACTCATGTGAGTTTATGCGAGTGATAGTATCCATAAAAGCAACAACAACAACAGCCAAGTCATGGGAAAACCTATTAAAGCAGTTTTAATATTTAAAATGTAAACATTTAACTGTAATTCTTATAAAAGAAAATGAAGGAAGGTGAAACATGCCGGGGATGTAAACTGTAAACCCAGAGGGCATGCTTCCAGGACATATATAATACCTTTATGGGTGTTGGCAGCAGCGCTTACACACATGCAGATGTACAGGCGCGCACACATACAGGCGTAATGTTGCAAACAAAGGGATACCCGGGCCATGTAAAGATGTAGATTTGTAAACCCAGAAATAGCACAGTCCATAATTTTACAGCACAGTCTGCCTGACTGTGTGGGGTGACAAAATCGAGTGCATTTCTACGCAAGATCAATCCCTAACCATGCGTTTTCACAGTTCAGTTCAAATGCATTATTCAGATGTGAATGTACTGTTGACTCCCGGCCAAACTTTTAAACCAAGGATCCATGAGGATTAAAAAAATAATAATCAATCATCAAATGGTTACATATGCAATTCTAATAAATATCAAAATGGCTTAAAACACTGAAAGGAAAATTTATTTTTGAATGAAAATGTACTCACAAAGGAGGCAATGATCATGGAAAAGAAATCATGTTTCATGTTTCTCCTTATGCGCAGGGATGTGAGCGATCATCGCGTCATTCATTTCTTGACCTTCATTAAACCCCAGCAGGTGTAAAGCAGAAGAGCGTTTAGACGTAATCAATCAGGCGTAGGGAGAACGTGCTTTCTGCCCCGTCTTGCGAAAAACCGTTTCCTACATTAACAGTTATTCCGTTTCTGCTGGGATAAGGATCTTCAAAGTCAGCTTGCTTGCTTGGGTAGCTAACCCTATCTAGTTTTTTTTCCTGACTGCCCAGACATAGTTGAAGTTGATATGGATTTGACAGTGCTGCCTGCTCCCACAGCACCTGCAGTGTCTGATGTGGCTAAAGTGTTGCTCAGACAATTATACAGACTATTATAAAATGTAGTTGTATTTGTAAAATACAATTTAAAAAATTAATTATATTTTATTATACTTCATGATTAATGGTATGCGTTAAGTCATATGTCTGGTGCTTTGAAAGCACAGCAATTGCAATGTAGGCTAGAAAACTGGCATTTTCTCTTGTTTATACAGCTTCTGTTTTAAGCCACAACCAAATACTGATACAGATCGTTTTGTTAGTTGAACAGATATAGATGCAGATACTGCTGTCTTTGAACACCCTTAACACCCATCATGTCCAACATGAGCTTGAACTTGAATTCCCATCTAGCTAACATTTGTAAAGACAATCTCCATGTTTTTCATTGCAAATCCCAGAGTGACTTCTGAATTAGGATATTATTATTTTTGATATAGGCTTTATAAGTCTCATTGTGATAAAAACTTGCCCCGGCCAAGATCTGAATAATTGTTCATTACAATGCAGGCCCTAGTTAACAGCTGTAGCTGGGGTTAATGACATGCATTGAAGTCTGTAGGAAAAAAAACCTTTATTTTACTTTTGGGCACTCTCCTACAACACTGATTGGCCAAAAAAAGTCGCTGTTGCACCCGTCATGCATAGTGCCCACTGTACAAGCTTCTGGAGGCAGTGTTATGATCTGGGGTTGCTTCAATTGGTCAGGTCTAGGCTCAGCAATGTTATGCAGCAATAAAATGAAGTCAGCTGAGTACCTGAATGTACTGAATGACCAGGTTATCCCATCAATGAGCATATTCCAGGACGACAATGCCAAGATTCATCGGGCTCAAATTATGAGAGTGTGATTCAGGGAGCATGAGGAATCATTTTCACACATGAATTGGCCGCCAGAGTCCTGACCTTAACCCCACTGAAAGTCTTTGGGATGTGACAAAATTGAAGAGCTTGTTTTGTAGTGGAAATATTTTATATCCTGTCTAGGATATAAAATAGAGTACAGAATAGATATTTACTGTAACTGCATTCAGTGAAGTTAAGGTTGATGGAAAGATAAAGAACCTGAGGATAACACAATTGTATTACAATATAAAGCGACACTAACAGACCTGCACGCAAACAGGGAAATTTGAATGTTTTCAGGAATAAAATGTTCACAAAAAGTGCACTTTTTTATTTTTGGGTTCTATGATATTTTCTGACTGTTGCTTTGAGATTCATATCTTGTGATAAAGGCTGTGCTTTTTCAGTGATGCTATCTACAAAAAACACAAAGCTTTAATCCCAGTCTGAGTTATTTCATCCCTAATCTGATTGAATCTGGAGCTTGCCAGTGGGAAACTTCTCTTAGCACAGATAGTGGCCTTCAAAGCTCATAGCTAATATTTAGGCTAATCATCAGTACTGCTGCACATTAAATATCTATCAGCACTTATTTGGGCCTGAGATAACATAATTTTCCAGGGTTGTCCATGAGCTTTGATTAGACGAATTTTGGAAAGGAAAATATATCACATGTATATACTGTCGTGTGGCTTTCTCCTCAGGATCGGCCTTGTCAAACTGAATATAAACATTTTAATTCATGAAAGAAATACTAAAAGGCTTGCTGAAAGAAGTTTTCCTGTGTTGCGCACTCCTTTCAGCTCTCAATTAAGCAAGTCTCCACCATGTTGTCCACAAGAGACCAACATCGTATTGACCAGTAGGCTTGCCTTATGAGGTACCTCCCATGGACCCTTAAGTAAAAGAATAACATCTATACAACTGTTTCACATTCCTCTTCTGATAAACGTGTCAACTTAGCACTATTGGAAAATATATATATATATATATATATATACGTACATATGTATATATTTTAAATAACACAGGCCTCCTCTTTATTTTAAGAGTGGTCTATGTCACTGTGTATTATCGCATGCCTGCACTATGCAGTAAGAACTCTTAGCTGTGTTAGCTTCATTCATTCACACAGCATGACAGCCTGAAAGGGTTTTATTAATGGAGCTCAGGTTAAAGCGAGGGCCCGGCTCTCTGAGCCTGACTAATGAGCTGTAACATGAGAGAAAACCGCCACAACAAACAAGCCCAGAAGACCAACGGATCCCCAATGTGGGGGAAAGGAAATCTTTCAAATTTTAATAATATTCATAGGTTTTTAGATGCTTTTCACCAAGTTAAAGTCAACCCACCGGTCTATGCAAAGCCATGGGCGTGGTAATAACCTTATCAGCGATCTCTCAATAAATAACAAAAATCTTGGTGATCACGCTTACACGCCCACATCTACAATGGAAATCACATGCCACGGCCTGCCTTATTCACACGAGGAGAATAATCATCATGTTGTGGCGAGAGCCTTTTGGTTTTTTAGTTAAATACATTTTCTGTCTTCTTGTATTCAGTACTATATTTTATTCGACTTACTGCATGTTTTAATGCGCCAGATGGTCTTACAGATCCAAATTTGTGGTAAGCTGTATGTACCCCTGAACCAGAGAGGAGTCTAGAAAGTGTTTTGTGTTTAGCGCCCTTGAGAAAGTGGTTGTTACAAAGCAAGTTCTTTATCATTGGGCAAAAATATGTTATCAGAATAAGCCCTTCCCCCCATTTCTCCCTCAGTATCGGACATGGAACGGAATGTACACAGTTCAGCCCAATGCTAGAGGTCCCTGGCCTTCACCTTCTCACAGGCCTGAGTGATGGACTCCCTGACCAACAAACAACTGTCAGGAATGCACTAATATTTGCCCCGTCTGTCACGCTGTGAATTCAACACACTGGGAAACGTTTGAAAGACGTGCTCAATACGCCAGAGGAGGGTACGCGACAGTCAATACACAATGGCAACCAAAAATACCACCATTAATGAATTACATTCTCCAGAGGAAGCATACAATTCAGTTAATTAATAATCAGATAAATAAACAAACGTAATTTCTCTGAGGCTCTGCTCTTAATTTGGCAGCCATGTGACAAGCCAGACAGATTGAGGTCCAGAAACAGACCTAACCCTGTCTGCAGCATCAAGGTTGGCAGACTGGAAGATATATTCTTTACAGTTATCAAATATATGGGGGAAAAACTCAAGGGGGAGTTTTCAGAGGAACAATGTAGGGGAGCCAGTTGCGGATGTGGAATTTCTGAAAAAGGCACGAGGGACATTTCTGTATGGGACTCAATTAATGACGGGTGACTTTGTCATGATGTTTTTGGGAGGATAAAAAAGAAGCATCTGGAAACGATGGCCGCACCTCTCATTTGAAGCAAGACAGTGGGACCATGTACTTGCCAGGTCAACCCACATTTTCTGCTGATCAGCACCACCGACGGTTTGTAAAACCACCACGGAACTTGATTACAGCCAAAAAGTGGAGGAGAGAATGAAAGCTCTGCAAATTCTCAACGCTTTCCAGACTCTGTAAACCATCGGGAGACAGGACTGAATGGGAGAGTCTATTTACGGGAGATTCCCTGCACATTTAAAAAAAAAACACAAAAAAAAACAAAGAACAAAAATGTTATTTTCTCCCATTGCTGTACGGCATGTAGGTTTTTGGATTATTGTTAGAAATCAAACATGTCAGATGCAAACCCGCAAGCGCAGGAGTTGGATTACTGCATAAATACCACAGGCGTGGGGAATGAGGGCCTTCTCCAGACACTCTGCGCCTAACATAACATCATATGGTCTCCATAAAAGGCTTTACATGGCGACTGCATGCACTGTGCATATATATATATATATGGTGCATGTGTTCGCTTTGCTGTTGTTATCCAAGCGCGCTGCCTTTGGGCTGAGGAATTCGAAATATGTTTCTAAAAAGCACACATTTAATATGTACATTTCTTAAATACTCTTCCTCCTGGGTGAAGCTCACATCCATGGCTTGACAAAATCAGGTCTACTCTTTGAAGTCAATTAAGATGGAGGGTGCTTGCATTTTCTGACTGACTTGCTGAGTGCTGTGAAAATGTAGTTGTTTTATTGTGTAGAAGAAAAATAAAGCATTAATTTGGTCTGATAGTGTAATTCGTTTTTACACCGGTTTACGGATTCCAAAACAATTGCCTCAATTCCCCTGGAGCTCATTAGTGGCATTGAGGCCCCCAATCAGGGCAAGCTCTGCGGTCTCCCTCACACCCTCCAGAGGGGATTCATGGAGCCTATACTATACAAAAGTAAATTGGGCCTATACTATACAAAAGTACAAAACTATACAAAATGTCTCTCTGAACAGTCTGTATCACTCTTGCTCACATAGGTGGTTATGTTGTATTAAACTTCCCCTATTTTGATACAAACATTGAGCTTGCCTCTAAGTGAATATAGAGATTACTAGACTCATCGTACACTTGTGTGGATTTACCAGCAATGGCAGCGCTGGCGAGACAGCGACTGTGGAGGGGATAAGAGTGGGCATTTTCACAGCATGAATTAGGGTCCCTTGATGAGTAGTTGACAGTGCCCCATTGTTGCCTCCTGAAAGAGACAGACACCCTGGCTCACTCTGTTCACACCAGCTGTACAATTCCAGCACACATACCCACAATTCCCCACACTCATGTCATGCTCCAGATGGAACCAATTCCTTAAGCTATCCTCGGTCTCTTGCTCTCTCTCTTTCTGCCACACACACACACAGCGCACAGTAAGTTGCTCTGTGACCTGACGAGACTGCATGTGTTTGCCAGGGCCAGCCCCCCACCTCCCAAACAAAAGTAGGGGTCAGTGACTCTGACAAAGTACCAACACACACTCTTCACTCTCATGCATATCTAAAACGCTACGTATACTTGCGTCTCCCACAGTGGACACCTACAGCAGTCATCCATATATTTTGTGCGATTGATGCTACTACAGACAGACCAACGGTCTGTAATTTCACACCACTGACATACAACTGTTACGTCAAGGGGCACAACTATGGTCTAATAAAACACACACAAGTTTAGAAAATGATTAATGTCACTAACGACACTAACGTCACTAACATTCTCCTAACGAAGCCTGCTGCCAGTTTCAAATCACAACAGGTCATTTCAAGCAAACAAGTAAACAATGAAAATGAAATGCTGGAAGAAGTGACATGGGAGTGTTGTAAGGCATCCGGATTGTAAGCCTGGGCAGTTCCTCAGCAGAACGCCTCACAGAACCACCTGCTAACAGGGTCCAGGTGC
Organism: Ilyophis sp. 1 JC-2022; assembly: GCA_022702515.1. Taxonomy (NCBI): domain Eukaryota; kingdom Metazoa; phylum Chordata; class Actinopteri; order Anguilliformes; family Synaphobranchidae; genus Ilyophis; species Ilyophis sp. 1 JC-2022. The sequence continues at coordinate 57,623,563 of CM040400.1, read as the reverse complement.
TTGCAGCAGGTTACCAGTGGATTACGTTACACAGCGCTTCTCACAAGGACCTGCGCTTCAGAAAAGAGCACCGCGCGACAGTTGGCCGGGCATTTTAAATTCAGTTTTATTTCTCTATGACAATGAAGGGAGGCAGGAGCTCGGACTGCTGTCCTCCCATCAGCACATCAAATGCCCATCTGGCCCCTCACAGATAAGGGCGGGGAAGGAAGCGTCGTAATGACCTCGGTCCCGCGGCGCTCTAGGGACGGGGTGGGGGGGGGGTGGGGGTGGCGGAGGAGTGAACCTGGGGTGATTCACCTCCCAGGAGAACAGGAGGGCCCCTGTGATTCACTAATTGTCGACAGTGTGGGGAAAGGGGCAAGATGAGTGGAGATAAGATAAGAGGCTGAGAAATGGAAATGCTTCCAGAGCATTCTTTTTTGGAAGAATTCTCCCTCTTTTTCCCTCAAATTGGAACTGATAATTGCGAAATCAACTGCTATCTGCACTCCTCCTATGCATTTACTTGCAAACCAGTGACTACTTTATAGCTTAAACCCTGCACAGTACTACAAGGGAGATAGTACTGATTTTAGGAGGTACATACTGTATCTCTCACTGACCACAACTGCTATCCTGTGGGCACTTGATGCATCTTTGGGAGGACCTAAGTCAGTGGTAACCAAGGAGCCCTGGCTGACTTAAATCCACCCAATCCTTGGTGGGGCAGGGGGGTTACAATTCCCATTCAAGCCCTAAATATTCCAGACAGTTCTGAGCCCTTCATGGGACAGTGCACTGTGAAGACTTTCACTGACCAGCACTGCTTCTGCCACTGCCCTGTGAATGGTGAGACACAAAACCGCCCAACATGCAAACAGGTCCTTGCGATGGGGCTGTCCGTGATGGGGGGGGGGGGGAGTCGGGCTACACCCCAACAGGTAACTGGCACACGCACCTGTATCAAATTACAGATGTGCTAACTTTTAGAGTAGCTGCTGGGAACCAAGTGAGAAGATGCCAGAGAGAGCTCTGGCTAGAGGAACCCGGGTAAGAAATACACACAGTTTGCCACGTGTGCCAAAATGATGCCTTTTTAATTTGTTAGAAACTTGAAGGTCCCAACCAAAAAAAGGGTGAGTGCTGAAGATTTGAGGTACTGTTCATTTCCAAAATTAATGATTCTCTTTAGAGCGTTCTATTCAGTTTCTTTCCTCAGAACGAATTTCAGTCCAACAGCATGTGGCTAATCCTTTGCCACTTATTAGTCTGTTCTCAATGGGGGGTGTGGCATGTAACAGTCCCCTTCTCTAGTCCACAATACATTCTGTGATCTGGGGACTCACTTTAATTAACATGTAGGCCAAATTACTTTTAGCACACTTTGCTCAACACACTGAATCTTTCTGTGAATCGCAACCTGCACACCTTTATTCAGCTTTCTGCACACCTGCTGCTCCTTAATGCAAGTTAATCACACCTTGGAACGGCAACCTAACCCTGGACCAGAACAACGGAGATTACACCATTACACTCTCAGTCTGCCTACCTATCAACTTTCAGCTTTATTGGAAAAAAGATCTGACAAGTATATTATGCAGCAACATGAACTGAGCTTCAGCAACAACTTGTGTTTGAAACAAGGGTAACACTTTACATTAAGTTGCACCTATACCTGTGTAGTTAAATTAAATAAATAGCTAATTTGGTAACAAGAGGTTATTAGTGTTACTGAGTAACTCCAACATAAGTACCATGGAACAACAGTTAGCTGTATTCATAATTACAGATGTGAATATTTTGAAATATGTTATGTACACTCATAGGCCACATGTTCATTATACACAATAAATAAACCTTGCCTGTTAATTTCACAAAGTGTCTTTATAATTTGGAATCATTTAATTTCAGCAGGAGAGATGCAACAGGGCTGGTATTCTTAATTACACAATCACAATCACGTTGGGGTTACTCAGTAATAACCTCTCGTTACCAAATTAGTTACAATTGAACTACACAGGTATAGGTGCAACTTAATGTAAAGCGCTACCGAAACAAGACACACACAGGGACGATGCAGTTCCCAAAATTCACAATACAATACAATACAAAAACACACACACAAGCACCCACAACACAGCTAAAGGTGAATAAGAGTTCATGGGAACTCCTTACTTGAACGATGGATAAAAAACTGTATGTGCTGTGACGAGTTTGGACTAGTGATGGAAGGCTGGCTTCATGAACCCCATTAACATTTAGAGACAATAACACCACCCTTCTCCTATTATTCAAATATGGCCCGAGAAAATCATGATCTGGATTTTGGGTCCATAATAATAATGTAAGGTCCATAATAATCCAATGTAATCAGAAGGAGAGGACAAAGGACAATCTGTGGAGAAAAGCCAATAATTTCAATGAACCGATAGCACTGATTAAGCTGAATGAGATCATCTTAAAATACATTTGGAAAATTTCGATGAAAAAATTATCGGCTAAATTACTGTGCACTGCAGTCTCTTATCTGAGACAAACACCCAAGGGAAATTCTGTTCGGCAATCGACAGTAGGCTACACGCTTAATCCGCATAACAGTGTTGATATAACGATATTTGTATTTGCCAGAGCTAAATCCAAATGTAACTGTGGCAGAAAAAAACACTGTTTTCAATTAACTTCAAAAACCCTTCGCACATCCGGATTTATGCATGTCCACTTGGATCTCTGTGTCCGTCTACACACGATTCCCTCCGATAAATTTGATTGTGAGCGCCGAAGCATTCCTCATATGCGCCACAGAGCAGAAAACAAAGCAACCTACGTGAAAGAGCTATTTATCTCCAGGCACTCACAAATATAAAACCATGCTACGGGGGATACGATTTAGAAGATGACAAATGGGCTAAAATGCAAGACAACAGTAAATTACCAAATATGGTCACAATTCTCTATAAATGTTTAAGTTTTCTGATTTGCCAAGAGAACATTTTTGTTTCTATATGACATCATCCAGTAGAAATGTTCCACATTTGTTTGGGGAAATTGATTTAAGCATTCCGAAAGACACAAAGTTGTAACTTTCTCTTTCCTGTCTGTAACAAACAGGGATGAAGTGAAAAATGCCAACATAACAGAATTACCTCAAAGCAGCACGGCTTCTCTTTCCACGCCATTCTCATTTTTGTATTTCCCAGATAAACATAAATCCTATTAGCTGCACTGTTGCAAGCCCCTGGCGTTTACCCGTGATACCTGCTGCTCTTCCTTCAACTGTCAGACATGACCTTCCCAGCCAACTTTAATCCCTCCCTCAGAGAATGTCGTTGCAGGCTGGGCTAGTTTCTATGGGGATTTTGTATTTTGCCCCCTCACTCACGGAGCGAGCCAAAAACATCAAGAACCAAAGCAGGTCATTATTCGCAGATTTTACATTAAAATAATCGGTCTTTCAAAAAAAAAAAAAAAAATGCACTGTATAAAACTATAAACCCTTCTCTATTGCGATTCTTTAAGATAGCTTTATAGAATAGATGCATTGTAGAGACCCCTCTGCACATTCTAGTGCAGTCCAACATGGATAGACAACTCATACCAGATTACCTACCTAATGATAGTCTAAGCAGGTAAACTTGCTTTTCAATTATAAATGCTGAATGAGTGTTTTCATAAAGCCATTTCCACAACGTGGTAGTCAACCAAAAATTAAATAGGACTAAATCCTACTGACAGTCCTATCTCAAAATTCCTTTCCAAAATATGACCAAAATAATTTGGAGGCCATGTGACGCTAACAATATCTACTCTAATTCTACTGTTATTTAATCTAACCTAATTCAGGGCACATGGGTTTAGCAATGCCTGGTAATGCAGCCGACTGTAGTCTGGCATAGCAAGATGCATCTGTAATGCTCCAACATTATTTTCTGTATTTTTCCTCTCTCACCCAATCCAGGGACAAGGAGACCCATCTGTACATGCTTTATGCATTGAATGGATAAGAAGGGTCCCACCAGAACAGTAATTTGGGCATCTGATGTACAGTCTCCATGGATATATGGCCTGCTGGATGACAAGTAAATGAACAAATTATGGTCTGCTGCATTGCTAATCTCGCTAGGTGACTGACCAAGACACGCTGCACCAATGCTGAGTCTGGTTGGCAGCCCTTAATGGTGGTGTACAATTGGCCATTCATTCATATTATTCCATATTGTAAAGTAATGAACACCAGGGTAAGTGCTGTTGAAATGAGCCAAGCCAATGGATGACTCCAACCAACATTTATAAGTTCTGTAGCACTTGAAAAGATTGTTTCAAAGTTTCAAATGATTGTTTCATTGAAGATATTCACATACTGTACATATGTCTGACCATAGAGAGTAAGGCCAAAGGATGAGATCTGGCTGAGGAGGGATGTATCCGAACCTGAATACCCTATCCGGAATAGCACAGATAATGCGTAATATGCAGATTTCTTTCTTTCAGTTGACCAAGTTGACAAGTGATATCTGGATGATATTTGGAAAATGAGATTAGTGGAAAAAGAAAAATGGAAATGGAAAATTAAACTGGTCATTTGTTGTGCACAGTAAAACATGCTGTTTAATTAATTCTTCAACATATGGACAGATGCATCTATTAAATAACAGGGCAAGCACTAATCCCCCTTGACAGTTTGTTGTCACCCCCTCCTAATACAGATACAGAGAGCGTTGTCTCTGTCTGGGCACACAGGTTACCACACAATTAAAGAATGTTAAACCGTCTCAATTAATTATCCGGACACTAGAGCACTTCTTATTCTCCCTCAATAGATTCAGACAGAGTCAAGAGACACACAGAGCTGCTCTTTATACAGCCTCGTTAAAACAAGCTGGAGATCCTTCTTCCATAGCCAAGTCATCCGCAATTAATGCACTCCAGGAAAGCAGCACAAAGGAAACTCAAACTCAGAGAGAAAGAAAAAAGGAGAGAGAGAGAGAACAAGAGAGACAGAGGGAGCCGTATGTTTATCTATCCACAGATAATGTAATACTAGAAAACATTCTGAGCATTTAAGGAATATCCACTGCTGACTGCACACATTTTGGCTACTCTTAGAGAAAACAGATGGTCTGATAAACAGGCTGTTTTCTGTGCTAGGTCTGATTCAAAAGTAATTTCAAAAGGTAATGTCAAGCAGTACAGATGCAAGGCAACAAGTCTACAAATATGAATTTTTGTTTGAAAGTTAAGTGTTACTAATAATAATCCATTCTCTGTAGATACAGCCATTGTTATCTGGCTGTATCTACAGAACACCCCACTTCCAACACCCCCAATTAGCAGAACCTGTGCAGTTACAAAGTGCCCCAGGGAACACACTAATAGACTGAAGTACACATGAAAGATACCAACCACATCTTAAGTGTATAATTGTGGCATTAAAGTTATGACTGAAAGCCACACCATAGACATCAATTAAGCCACATACCTATACAATTGTACAATTGATTTGTGCAATTAGTCGGCATTGGCATATCACATAATGCATATCCATTGTACAAATAATTGGTTTAGGCCATATAATAATGCGAAACTTTAAGACATAAAATGTGAGACACTGCCATAATTTAGATTAAATAAAGTGCTAGTAAAAAAAAAAAAAAACTTTCCATACTGAATAACTAATGTGTATAATATACTGTATGTCACAAAATCCATTGCAAGCACCAATAATAGTGACAGATGAGTGATTACCCAGGACACAGGGGAGGGTGGCTGACTGTCTTGTTCCTCCCAACAATGTACCAGAACCCTACCACTACCAGGTGTCGTTAGCATAGCACACACCTCTGCTGCATCAGCGCTAACTCTCCTGTGTATAGGCATGGGTGAGATAGGGGTGACAAGAGGCACAACCGATGAGCCCCAATTGGGGGGGAAAAACAGGAAATGAGACAGATAAGTGTTAATAAAAAGGGGGGACATGCTGAGCACTCCGGTTGGCTCTCCACTGTAGAAAGAAACAAAACAGGCCCAGACTAAACATTACTCAAGGGGGAGGGTGCCTGTTAGGAGAATCATGAAACGAAAACATGTGGCTTTTTCTCTTTTCTGATGGCAGGTTAACTCAAAGCTGAACTCTCTTTTGTCGATGTGGTTGAATGGACTTGACCGAGTCACAACGAAATGCACAGTCCCAACTTCCAAGCATCCGCTTGCATTATCAAAGGAAAGAATGTTCCTACAATGTCGCAAATGTCATTATACAACCATTACACAAGATGAGCTGGATTAATCAGACATTAAGAGGAGACAAACAGGCATTTGAAGTAAGTATTTGAAAGAAAATACTCTTTTTTAGTGATTGACTGATCCCATTAGTAACACATTTGGTACAATGAAACCCGATTGGCTGTCCATGTGTTCTTTCCAGGGGTTGCAAGACAACAGACCTATAAGGAAGCTAGGCAGGAGTTGCTGTTCAAAATGAACAAGAGCAAACCGGTTCCCCACACTCAACGGCAGAGCATGAGAGCACTACCATCCCCTTAACCACGCTCCCAACCCACACCTCACCAACATACTCAAACACAGGGCTAGTCTTGTTTCTGCAACAGTTGCTTTAGGTGCATTCCATCCAGAGCACAGCCACGGCATGTTTGTATTCACTGTTAGTACGTTTGAAATGTTTTTTTTTTTTTTATAATTGTTTGGCGCCCAGCGCAGGGCTGCATTATATCCAGTTCCCACCATAACTTGTAATGTCCAATTATCTGCAACCGCAGCCGCGTTCATGTGCGAACTCCACAGCCAACTCGGAAGAGTATAGACATCTGTGGTTCTCTCTCCGAAACATGCGCTAACTTCTTGTCACACCCCAGACTACAGCTAAACTCGCATAGAGTGAAGTCAGAGGATGACCTGTCGTATATGTGGCTTTGAAGTGTAGTCTACAGGTGCCCTAATCGGCCAGTGGAGGTCACTAGAGAGCGATGAAACACAAACCACGAACCCACTGAACCTTCCCATGCCCTGGGCGACACAAACACCAAATGTGTGTGGCCCACTGGCCCTATGGAGCTACCGGCCACAGTCGGCACTGGCACGGTTCAAATTCGATCCGAGGCCGTGAGGCTCGTCCGTGCGCCACAGCATGGTGCCTTAACCAAATCAGCGATCCAGCAGCTCATGAAAAGGGTTTTTATCCAGGGCTTGACCCAACAGGGTATTCCCATCAAGCAGTCGGAGTCGGAGGTGGAGGAAGCTAATGTTACAGTGACAGGAGGATGCCCCCTGTCAGCTTGGGTATGGTACAGCAAGAGAGTGACAAACACGAATATCCCAGAGTACTCGGCTGTTCTTATCACAAAGCCACGTCATTACTGAGGGGCCTGCATGGAGACATTTCTGTGCTTCGCTCTCAGGCATTTTTTTTAAAGATTTAAAAAGGATTATATTTCTCCCTGTGATTTGACAGCGCCACGATTTCCCCCAACAGCTGTGTGCAATGGAAAGAAAACACAGGCTGTGCTATTGTTGATCTATAACCAAAACCTAAACTTGATACTTCTGGAATTCAGTCTGTTCCTGGCTGGCTTTGCCTCAAGTGTTTCTTCAGTGCATATCGAAGTGAATGCCTTTTCCTGTGTCCTATACATGAGAAAATCTGTGTTTTCCAAAAACCTAAAAACAACCGTGTTACGCCAATGCTCTAGGGTCATTAGAAATCCCTTCCATACAGTGAGTAAATTAAGTGGACAGCTATGGACGGATAGTTAGTGTCTTTTGTATAGTAATTTATTTTTTTTCAAAGAATGATTGCCGCAGTTTGTCCGTCGCACTTTTGTTTCTGTAAAATGTATTTCGGGGGCCATTTTTTCCCCATGAGCGCCCCTCTCAGCACTGGACACCTGCAAAAGTAATTCAGGCAAGAGGAAAACAGCAATAATATCGCCATCGCAACTAGATCTCTCACTAGATTAAATTTACATGCACCAGCAGTAAGAGACCCCTGTCTGTCATTTTTAGGGACCCTAAAAAAGCGACAAAACACCACAGTTCCCAAAGGAGCACCCCTTAAGTCTTCCTCATTGCCTGGCTGTGCTACGAAATATTGAAGTGAGGCTGGGTCAAGGAAGTTATGGAAACATACATTGTCTGGTCTTTTTTTTATGTGAGTTGGGATAGTTGCATTGCTCTTGTAGCGAAAACATTGTTTCTTAATACTAGGTATAGTGATCTTGACCTTGACCGACAATGGCCAGCAGCCATACATTGTTGAAGGGGGGGTTAGTGATGGGACAGGGTTATGAATTTTCCAAACTGGGAAGGATAAGAAAAAAATGTAAAAAATTAAATCCACCCGAGGATGAATTTTTTTTATAAATAAGAAAAACAACTGAGTGCTATAGCCTGGATGAGTAGCCAAGTAAAGATCTCCAGTTTTATAAGCTGTACAATATGCGTAACGCACTTACAGTATGCCAGTGACTGAGGAACTGTTCCAAAGTGTCATATAAGCTCTAGAACTGAGCTTCCTCCAGACGATGCCTGGCAACTTGCCGCGCCCAGCATCTGTTACAACATCTGGTGAAACTCCACATAAAAAGAGTTCACCGGTCTCGCTGCACAGTGACAAAATTGTATTTTTCCCCCATCTTGCCACAGACAAACCACATGTATGTACACAGAAGTATATCGCCAGCACTGTTTGACCTAGCAGACTTCTGAATGTTCTTGTCCTAATTTGCTCTTCTATGTCAGAAGCATGATCAGGGGTTGGTAGTGGGGATGGGTGGGGGCTGAGATTCTGTCATGATGGCGACATAGATCAATCTTACTCGAGACTCACAGAACATGCCTCTGTGCAGGGCCTACGATACAAGATGCCTATTATGTGAAGAGCTACAAAGCCCTATGGAAGCCTCTGTCATGGCATACATCTCTGCTCTCCCTCAATCTCAGTTTAGTATGGAATTTCAGTGTTTCAGAGTTTTCTCTCCCTCAAAACACCATACAGTGTAATGGTGTATTGTACTGTGAGGGAATTGCTTTGAATTATTTTGTGCTGTATTGCATTTGAGAGACATAATAAAAAAGTAAGTGGAAACCAAAAGCATAATCAATCCACACACTTAAACTGATTGGACCCACCTGTTAATAGGCTCTCCTCGCGGCCGTCAGCTGTGCCGCAACATCAAAGGGGGCGGGGCTCTGTTACGCTCAAATCTGAACCTTTATTCTAATCGGTTTTGTGTTCGAAGATGTTACATTCGCGATAGGTGATGTAGGCCTGGTCTATCTAACACATGTATAGGCTATAGGCCTATATATGAGCAAAAATACAACTGTAATAACCTGACAACAGGATGTCCATAGTAACCACGCTAAGCCTGCAAAACTGACCCTCAGTGTCAATTAGTTTATATTTATTCACGAATTACCTTTCCATAAAAATAAAAAATAAAAAAACATTTTGAAGACGCAAATAAAGCACACTGAACCTGCTGAAAACCACGGTGGGCGAGACAGACTGTCTTCTTCCATCCACTGGCTCTGACTGGAGTTTCGGAGCAGCCAAAATAACTACATTGCCTCCACAGAAGATCCTAGACGAGGAGTCCTTGGACGCTTTGGCAATTTCGTTTGTTTTCAGATGCGCCCCACTGCCCTTATCTAAACAAGTCCACAGTAACCCTGAACAGCAGTTAAGGCAGACACCCTCGAAACACAGGATAATGATAATAAAAATGTATATTTCCATACCCTAGTCCACACACTTGTGGATATCTGCAGATGTCAGTTGGGTAGCATACAGATAATGGCTATAGGCCTACCGCCTACGTATCCAATAGGAACCGTGAATGCTGATGTAAATAGCAGTACAGTAGGCCTAGGCTATACGCAGATTCCTGGCATAAATTAATTCTCAAATTGCATAAAAATGATTAGCATTTTATATTCTGTCTGATAAACAACCCCCATAAGGAGTTGAAGTGCGCCCCCTTGTATCCTTATAAAGTAGCCCAAGATAGCCTATATTCGTTTACTGAAATTTGCGGTCGATTATTACAAAAATAAATCCGTAAAAATAATGTTTTCTAAACAGGCAGGCTACGTTACCATTTTTCAATGTATTAGGCTACACGTCATCAAAAACAACACCGGTAAGTTTCCATGTGATAGTTACAAAATGTATCGTCTTGACCTAAATTAAATTAATCAAATTAGCTAATTAGTTGCGATTTTATAACTTTGATACTGCGTCTCGTTAGTAGCTTATTTCACGCCTTCATAGCTAACATAGGCTATATGAACAATGAACAAAACTTTGGCGTAAAGAGGTTTAGTCCAACTTTATGGAAATTAATTTAAATAATAGCCTACTGTTCAATAACGCCGAACTAGTCTACTCGCTGTAATATTTTTTTTGATTTAGCAGCCTGTGGAACACTGTGGAATCATTTTTAAGCATTCCCAAGCCTTCCGTGGAGTAAAAACAGAAAGATAAGGCACTCACCTCTTGTTCTTTTCTGTGTTTTGTTACGCGTATTTTTTTTCAGAAATCCATTGCTTGTCTCTGCTCCCCGTGTCTGCACAAGTTCTGGCTTAACTGCACCGGCAAGAATCTTTTTTGGATCGCAACAATGCCGGAAAAAAAAACACAGGAAGCGATGACGACTGCTCTGTGAAAGTATCATACATTTTCAAGGCAGCGGAATATGCTCATTTTATGAACGCCGAACTCCACTCAGCCCACCAAATAAACTGGTTTATTTCCAACTTTACAGTTAATGCCAGATTTAGGCTAGCCTACTCTTAAAATTTATTTCAGCATCGGTAGAATGACAGACTACTAGGCTACACACAAACACACCAGAAAATACGATTGGATTTTCCATATCTGTACAATGATGTAGTATCCTACATATTCTTGTTAACCAAGAGCGGGTTTTAAGATGATAGAACATAGGCTATCTATTAAAAATGAATAGCCTTCACTACACGAAAATATAAGTCATTCATAAACCCAGAGCACAATTCATATACCCAAATCAACTAATTATAATTTTTTTTTAAATTTTGTTCTCATAATACTGTTATAGCTTTTTAGGCTACGGGTTTAACCATTTAAATCGTTCGCCCGCATTCACAGTAGGCTACGGTACCTGCGTGACAACTGTCAACAGGGTGCATAGCGCACCACCTAGTGGATTACATGAGACATTGCAGGGACATCTACCACTGTAGTGAACACACAGCTCAAGACCGGCGATGTAGAACCCAGAACAAGTCTTTTAAGTGAGCCACAGTAATTGTCGCCTTGTAAACAGTGCGGAAGGTGGGGCCTCCACACAGTGGAAAATGACAGGCGGACACTGCAGTGGATTCAGCCCATCAACTAACGCCCTGTCAGGAACACAAGTAACCCATATCACCATCACATACTGACCACTTTCTCAGGTGTGAAACATTGCACTACATGATTTAAATTTTTTCATGCTGTTTCATGGTCTGGGATAAAACTCAAGTATTGTCCTCAGTTCAGCTTAACACTATCCCTTCAAGTGGTTACCATGATGAAACACATAATTTATATCTTATCGTGATCTGTAATCTGCAGCACTTGGCTGATGACAAACACACAAGACGTGACATGCTAATGTGACAGCTCATGTGTAAATTCTGTTTGTCCACAAGTATAATTTCAAATGAAAAGAGCATACGACTGTGGAAATAACACCGTGAGCAAAGTGTTCTTTGTACAACACAATTTAATTTAAAATTAGAGGGTATCACAGAAATGATACAGGACTTAAGTAACATTTTAATTAGAATCTCTCAGGCTGAACATTGACAGCTACACGTATCAGAATCTCTCCAATATAATTTCTATTTAACCCAAATCAAATGCCTTTTTCTAATCCACGAATGCAGGGGTGTACAGTCTTATCTGAAAAGGGCTGGTGTGGGTGCAGGGCTGCATTCGCATCCGAATTCTATGCTTTCTTCCCGTTGTTCCCTCCCCTTGCTTCAAGGGGGGAATCCTCAAAATGCCCACATTTCATCCTGGCATTTTGGGGATTCCCCTGTTGAAACAAAAGAAGAGAACTACAGGAGGAAAGAATACAATTTGGATCCGAACGCAGCCCTGGTTTTTGTTTTAGCCCAGCCCACCTTAATCAACTAACTAACTAATCGTGGTCTTCAATGAAGATCTTGATAAATAGAATCAGGTGTAGTACTGCTGGGCTAAAACAAAAACCTGCACCCAAACCGGTCTTTTCAGATAAGATTTGACACCCCTGCACTGCTGGCAAAACAAACTTCATTAAAAGTCTGGATGTAAATGACCTAAGACACATATTGGCATGCTATAGTACTGGTAACCTTTAGTGATTATGACATGTTGATTTATCTTAAGATTTAGTAACAATTTGAGCTGAGAACAATTGCTCGCTGAACAAATAATGGTAGAGAAAAACATGTGCCCATTTTACATATGAACAATGAAACCAAGTAAAAGGACTTTTAAAAAGTGCAGTTAATGAACCCTGTATAGGCAAACACAATAAATCCAATAGGACATCACATTTTGGATTATTCACACTAAACTGTTCAAGTAAGAGATCAAAAACAGATTATAAATATTATCAATGCATTGTCCACATGTATATTTAAGCAGTTTCATCGACAGGTTTATTTTATACTGCATCCATAACATTAGGAATGAGATGAAATATTGACTGATTTACTTGAAACCATCCTAACAGTCATTAATGTGAAGGAGACACAGGAAGTCATGACATCATCAAGACTGATATCACACCTTACTTGGCAAAATGCTATTCAAATACTGTACATTTCATATAATTAAGTTAGTTAGTTTTCTACAATAACTCAAAAAAAAAAAATCCAGGGCATGCAAGTATATCTGCAGAAAAGACAGATATATAGTACACGTAGGGCCTGATTTACTAAGACCTTTAGTGTGTCCAAAACCTTTAAGCACATGAAAAACCAATAACATGACCAATGATTGGTCATTGCATTTGTTTTGCACCAATCAATAGTTGTGTTATTAGTTTTGCGTGCGCTGAACGGTTTTGCACATGCTAACGGTCGTTGTAAATTAGGCCCTTAATTCATAGATATTCAATCACGTTCTGGGGAAAATGGGAGTGGAGTTGCTTGGAATATATATATATTTTTTTTTAAAGCGCTCAAGACATCCACAAAATTCTGCAACCCACTGAAGTCTGTTCAAGCTGAGCAGGGCTCCACCCCATTTCTGTCTGTTGGCAGTACTATTTTCACACAGACTGCATGGGAAAAGCGCTGCCGTTTGCTCAATTACGTGAAAAACGATCTGTGAAGTATGTAAACACCCTTGATCTGTTCAAGCTGGAGGGACTGGATTCTCCCGTTTTGTGGGGCCATGCAAGTCCCGCTGAGATCAAATTTTGGCCAAACAAATTTTCACAAATTGTAAAAAACGAAAAAACTGACCAAACGAATGCGCACGTCATCAGAGGAGTTGCATGGGTTTCATTTTGAAAATGTGTGTGTGTGGGGGGGGGTGTGTGTGTGTGAGAGAGAGAGAGTGTGTGTGTGTGTGTGGGACTGCTGCTGAGTGGTCGGGGGATGATGGAACGCGCTTTGTCTCTCATAAAAATCGGGGAACGAATGATTCTCCCCAAAAAGTGAGAGGGACAAACCCGCCTCCCCTGGCCTCGTCATCCATAATGCACGTTCTGTGTGTCAGAGGCTTGAACTATGAACTCTGGAGTGCTAAACTACAAACGGAGAGAAATAAACTTCTAACACATGACTGGTGAACACCCGTTACACACTGAGTTGCACATACATGTTCTCTACTTAGACAGTAAAGATCAAGATGTAAAAAAAAAAAACAAAAAAACCCCTATGAGGATTTCTTACTGGGAGGTAAATGTAGGTTTGGGGGGGGTGGGGGAGGGCAGGGAAGACCCGGTCACAGTGATCTCGCTCCTCTCAAGGGACCCAGACGGGCAGTGGCAGGGTTTAGCTGAGCACCACGTGCCGGTCAAACACGGACTTGCGCTGCTCCTGCACCTGCCGTTTCCAGCGCTGCTGTGCGTGCTCCACTTTGTTCAGCATGTTGGACCTCGACCGTGACCGCGACAGCACGTCGTGCGCATTGGCGAAGGGCTGCTGGTCCTGGAAAGCAAGAAAACAAAACAAATTTTTAAAAAAACAACCCATTATTTTATTCAGACAAGTGACAAGCCCAGGTGGGCTCTGTGTTATTAGTACAATGTGCAGACCCCCATGACCAGACCACATGGTTACAGCCCAGCATCAAAAGTCATTGTGTTTACAGTCCTGGGAAATAACAAACTCTGAAGGTCCAGGCAGCTTGGGTCACCTGACCTGAGCCTCTGCAGGGCTCCCACACTTTTCATTTTGTTCCAGGACATATTACGTGATTAGATTTTGACCAGGAGAAGGGGTTTATTGTGATCAGGGAGCAGAGGGGTTGTGGATTCTGAGCACGAACCAGGGGGAGGGGTGCGATTGGACTTGCAGACTTTACTTTAGCCTGGAAAGCAGCATTAAAATATTCCAGGTTTTCCAGGATGAGTGGGAATCCTGCTCTGTCACAACCCTGCTCCTGAAGAGGGCCCAGGTGTGAGGCAGAAAAACCAGGGTGTCCCTGAAGAAGGCCCAGGGTGTGAGGCACAAAAACCAAGGTGTCCCTGAAGAGGGACAGGGGTATGAGACAGAGGCTCCAGGGTGTGAGGCAGAGGAACCAGGGTGTCCCTGAAGAGGGACAGGGGTAGAAGACAGACGGCCCAGGGTGTGAGGCAGAGGAACCAGGGTGTCCCTGAAGAGGGACAGGGGTAGAAGACAGACGGCCCAGGGTGTGAGGCAGAGGAACCAGGGTGTCCCTGAAGAGGGCCCAGGGTGTGAGGCAGAGGAACCAGGGGTGAGAGTCAGGTACATACCCCGGCATCGTCATCGCTCTGGATGAGCTGCGAGTGTCCGAACAGCCTCCTCTTCAGCACGGGCTCCAGCAGGGTCAGGTAAACCATGTATAGCAGCAGCACGCCCAGGATGGACAGGTAGATGATGATGGTCACCTGAGACACAGTGCAGGGAGTCATTAGCTCACCCACCTGGGATGTACTGTACACTGCTCACATCATACCCAAACCTGAGAACCTACGGATGCTATGGATGTATACATCCACATTTATCCCAAAGCCCAACCGACCAGCTCTTTAGCTGGATACACACAACCCGAGAGCCTGAGATTTGTCATTCTTTACTGCGACTAGTCTTTGCACAGTGGACCACAGGGCCCTATTCTGGACTGGAGCCCTCAATAACCTGCAACAGTACATGGTGGTTTTTAATGCTGCTCCCAAATAATTAGACAGGAAAGACCCCATTAGAGGTAAAGGGGTCTGTTCAGGCTAAATTCCCTGCTTTGGTTTTGCACTGTTGAGGATTCAAATACTTGCTGTGCTTTATCATTGTCTGTATCATATATGACATGACAAATACCCCTTATATTAATGGAGACATAGGCTGTGGCAGTAATGGTTGACATTGGTTGACATTGGTTTGTGTGTATGTGTGTGTGTGTATACAGAGCTTATAAATGATTAGTGCAGCTAAAGCTGCTGATAATGAGCTGAATTATTGTTTTAAGAGTTGCCAATGAACTCTAGTTATCTTTCTATCATCCACACACGAATGTAGTACTACTGAGCACGTGCAAACTGCACATCATATTGTACAGCCTGCTTAGCATTTTTAGAACGAAATAGCTTGTTCGAATATAACAAGCAACAATATAAGATATAACAATATAAGAAGCATAATTACAGTAGTATACAATTTAACTCAATCCAGCAAAATGACTTTTTCTGAAGAGAGACCTTTTAAAGACTCTAGTGTGAGACATTAGTAAACATTAAAGAGACCTTTTTAGAAACTGGCTGTGCATTAACTATTAATATCAAGAGTATGTGTTCAATGAATAAATAACTTATTAACAACAACCCGTGGTAAAGACATGCATTCTAAGGTACTAAATGGCCACTTACTTTAATAGTGCTGGAACTTCTCTCCTCATATTTGCATTCACAGCGCAGACAGTAAGCCTCCACATCCTTGCCTTCCACTGGCATGGGCTCCACCACATGCAGGCAGTTACTGAAAGGACGCAAAACCGCGTTAGCAAAACTGCATAGGAATACGGCTCACGCGTGAAGGAGCAGCAATTACGTCAGGATATTTCTTAGACATAAAAAGTAGGAATGCATCACAAAGAATCTCCTTCAGCCAAAATATTATCCTGTGTATGAGGGTGGGGCCCATGGTATCAAAAAAAAGGTATACATGGCATCAAAACATCCTTATACACTAACAAATATAACTTGAACGTATACATAGAACTTCTATTGAATTAACCAAAAGTTTAGCAGATATGTGCATTTGTTTGGAATGTGTGTAAACAGAATTCTCTGTGACAATTATGTGTCCAAGAGCTGTAATAATTACTCTCAGATACTGTAGAATCATGGAACTTTCCATAATTTCATGGCTCAATATTATGATTATATCAATTATGGTTCAACTAGCAAAGAAATGCGTTCATGAACTGTAGTTTTGGTTAAGGGCATACCAGTCCTTCAGGGACACATTCTGATTGTAGATCTGCCCCAAAACTTCCTTGTAAGGTGGACAAATGCATTTACACCTGATATCTTCCGAATTCTGCAGAGAAAATAGAGTCAAGACAACGAGCAGGGCTCGGCGAGGGGTTCATCAACAGCAGTGGTCCAAAACTCTATCCTGGAGTACCCCTGTGTATGCTTTCATATGTTTTCATTCCAATCACAATCTCAATCCCAGAATTATAAAAAGCAGTCCCCTGTCACCGTGTATAAATCCCTCAACACACGAAAAAAAAACATAAGAAAAATTAACCGCTTTTTGGTTGGAACGAAAACCAGTATAGGCGACTACAAGACCGAGTTGGGGAACGACTGCCCTACATGATCAGCTGGGCTACATCAAGTCCTTTCACGGTGAAACGTATCAACAATAAACAATAAGGATCACGTTAGATCAGACACGTTAAAACGGTGACATCACCCGACTTTAGGTAATGTGGAAAAACGTTTGCAATGTCGCAACTCGTTTTAAATGACTTCAAGTAGCTTCTACCTTAAGATCTAAAAAAAACAATCAGTTTATCTAGGTTAGTGTTTGAATATAGCTTTATACAGTGCTATCTAAATACAACTGTACACGTGACTTTCTCAATGTCAGATCACTCGAACGACGTTGGCAGCACAAGGGTAACAATTAATCTCGTTACTAGTTGACCAGTTCAGTTAGTATATCAGAGTTACTGTCCACAAAATATAACTATGCAGCTAGCTAGCTATACAAAGCATACTGTTACATGGTTGGCAGCAAGCTAACACATTACATTACACGCTGACGCTACTGTACCTTGGCGTTTGTTGTTTGTGATGACAATACAAGAAGAAAACAGACGGAAGAAAACAGCTGGAGACAAAGTACGATTCGGGACATAATTCAATGGTATTATAAAAGCAGATAGCCCAGAGTCGTTGATGTTATTCGTTAACTAGCTACATATATATCCTCGTTAAATAAATTGTTACCGCGACCTGTCAATGCATTACTTTTCAATAGCTGACTGAACAGCTGATCGCTTGCACAACAAAGCGCTTCCTGTCCCCGTGTATAAATATTCCGCCGGAAACAAGTAGCAAAGGTACTCTTTTGAGAAAGACTGCTGAAACATTGGACTGTGTGCGGGTACATCTCCATGATAAAAAAAAATATATATGACTGATGCAACCATTACAAACAATTGTGCACCACAGTCAGAGCTGGCACAGTCAGGATTTTGTTCCAAGTCACTGCACTGAAAGCAAGTGTTTTGGTTTGTTGATTGGTGTGCAGTGTACAGTCGGCTACAGTGTATTAAATCCAGTTAGCTATATCCAGAATATGTATATGATTTATGATCCTTTGATGCCATCATCATCAGGGATGTCAACTTTGAGAGTTGGGCAAGAGTGAGAATAGACTTTCGATGACCAAACTCGACACGACCCGACTCACCCCACCTGACCAATCACTGCCTCACGAATGAAATACTCAATTCTAGTTTCAAATTCAAAAAAGTTTGACAAATACTAAGAAGCTGGGCCTTTTCAGTGAATATGGAGATGGTTATTTTCTTCTGTACAGATTGAGGACTCGTTGAAGATGTTTGTGGTGTAATTGTAATCCCTTTTGAATGGTGGTTTTGGTCTTGTTATTGCCACTTGTCATTGTAGGGATACATAATGATTTAGACATGTAGAGTTAAGAGTTGATGTTGGAGAATTAATTTTTCAACTATCAATGCAACATCTCACAAAAATGGGAAGGTCAGACATGGGGACTTCCACGTTATATAGGGCCTAGTTGAATATCAAATTAACAACTTCAATGATTCATTAATTTGGACAGGGGAAAATAACCATCACCATATTCACTTAGAAGAAAACATTAAATATTATGAAGGAACAATATTCCAAGGCCCAGCTTCATAGTACTAGTGAAACATAGAGAACTGGTATTGTATTGTGGTAATCGGGAGTGGGATTGGTGTGGGTTTTCGGGGGTCCGTGGCTTTATTTTGACCATTAATTTGGAATCCTCATGTCTTAGTCATAATTACAAGAAGCAACTTGGTACAAATTGGATGATTGGGTAGTACTATATTTACAGAATATTATATGAATCCTACAACAGTAAAGGTCCTGTCTGGGTCCAATCAATTGACTTGTTTAATTTCTCAGTTTCTTCAATTCATTCCTACAAATGTGTACTTATCTATTTATAACTATAGAAAGCATTTTGTAACAATCTGAAAAGGTGGGTGTCGAAATCCACTTTTCTGTGTGTTTTACAAGAAATGATCCACCTCTCATTTTAATTTGTCTCCTTTTTAGCTAGCTAGCTAACTATGGGCTAGTCTTAGTAACAGCTAACATTACATTAGTCTGATGTTAGCTGAAGTGCATTTTCGTTTACTTACAGTCGACATTTGCGCGCGCGCAACACAACTCGGTTCGAGTCTGTTTTCCAAACTGCGCGATGCGTTTGTAGTGTGCACTCCACCCTCTCACCCTTTCATCGCCAATGATAAGCGATTGGCTGATGATGAGAGGGTTGAGTGTACGTGGAAGTGTGAAGGTTGGTTTGGAACACGCTGATAGAAAACGGCTATCAGCGTGCAGTGCACACGCATGAGTTTCGGGACACGGGAAGTTGGGAAGTTTAACTATTTTTGCTATGGAAAAAAAAATGCAGCGATGAGAATTGTTGCTGTTCCGTGAAAATGCGTGATATATTTTGCATTAGCGTGAGACCGTGAGAAAAGGGTCAAATGTGTGAGTCTCACCGTCAGTGCGTCAGAGTTGACATCCCTGCATCATCATAATCTCAATTATCATAATTTATTAATTTAGCACAGGTTATATAACAAGGATGTCTGAAGATTGAAGTGCTTTCTGTAAGCCATGAGAGGGCACTATAAGACAGAGTGTGTCTCCTAGTCTGTTTTCCAAATGCATGATGCACCAGGGGTAGTTTTGTAGTTCATAGACTTGTTTCAGAAATCAATCTTGTTTCAGAATTTATGAGAGGCTTACACTGAAATTAGAAATTTGGGGGCGGGGGTGGTTCTTTTCTAAACTGTTGAAATGAAAACTGCTGGCTGATTATTTTTGGGGAACTCCCAGAGCAACAGAGCAATGCCATTTATCACAAGTATTGAAGTGCATCTTTGTTGGGAGACATCTGTCTGCTGCATCTACACCATCTGTTAGACCTGATAAAGCCAGAAAATAAAAGACATTAAAGACTATCTCTTTCTATGCTCTAGTGCTGTCGTTGACTTCTCTTTCTGTCTCCCTGCTTAACACATCTTCCGTTCACTGTTCACCCTTTCCCTCTCTCCCTTCTTATGCCCTGTTTATATTTCTCTCTCCTTCCTCTTCTATGTTCTGTCCCGCCTTTCCCTCTCTTGTCCTCTCTCTTTCTTCTCAGCCTCTGTTTTCTCTTCCTCCCGTTTTTTTCTGTTTTCTGAGGCTCTGCTTTGTGGGGGGTCTGCTGTCTGCAGGGCATTCCAGCGGGACAGAGAGAGAGAGAGAGAGAGAGAGAGAGATACAGCGGGACACAGAGAGTAGAAGAGAAAGATACAGCACGACACAGTGAGTGGAAGAGGGAGTTACAGCGTGACACAGAGAGTGGAAGAGAGAGATACAGCACGGCACAGAGAGTGGAAGAGAGAGATACAAAAAGGGACAGAGAGGGGAAGAGAGAGATACAGAAAGGGACCGAGCTGCAAGGCACAGAGAGCGGAAGAGAGTGATACAGAAAGGGACTGAGCTGCAAGGCACAGAGAGCGGAAGAGAGTGATACAGAAAGGGACCGAGCTGCAAGGCACAGAGAGCGGAAGAGAGTGATACAGAAAGGGACAGAGCTGCCAGTTTCACACTTGCATTCTCCAGAGCTTGTGGATGAGACCATAATGAGATGCTTCAGGCCAAATCATCGCCAATCACTGTGGACTGCCGGTGCCAGGATCCATGTAAAAAGCGCTTATTCAAATTTTCAAAAGTTAGACCAAGCCCAAAACAAAAATGATGATTATTGGGCTCCCAAGTGGCTCAGCTGTAAAAGGGACTCAATGAGCACGGACTGGGACCTACAGTCCTGACATCACAGATTTGAGCCAGGACTGTATCACCAGCTGACTGTGACATCATGCAGCGAAACAGTTGGCTTTGTCCTTCCAGGAGTTAAGATGGCTTCAATTGAGCATCACATTGCTGCTACATTAGCACCTACAGTCTACCAGTTGTCATGGGTCAGAGATATGGCATGTCGAATCACCACTATTTCTCTTCTGTAGTACCATTACTGGCTTGTAGGGTGTAAAATAATCAATTGCAAAGCTTCTTTATGGGGCAGGCAGTAGAGAAGGTCATAGAAAGAAAAAATGGAAAACATTCTATATTATTTTTCTTGTGAAGACCTTTGTTTTGTTTTATGTTTGTGTCTGGAGAGCCTTTATTGCAGAATTTACTAAATGCAAATAAATAATCCGTAATTTCCAGAAAAATATTCAATCAGATAGCAGTATTTATGTAATATCTGGTACTGATATTGCAATACGCAGGTGGGGGTGTGACAATCATATATTAGTGGATCAAAATGGAGGGACCATCAGTGTCAATCAACTTGAATATTCCCAACTTCCCAGCTCCATTAGTGAGAGACGACGGTGTTCGGTACTATGACAGTAACTGATAACTGTATTCAGTTTTTTTTTTAATACTCTTGTCATCTTATTAGAGCACGGGCTTGTCAGACGTCTGACTCACTATAGGTGCTTAATTCACACTCTATATGAAATACTCAAGAGTGCTAATTGCTGTGAATGAGACAAGTGATCTTTCTGATATCAAATCAGAATTTGGTTTTGTAAAAGATCGCTGTGATCTGCAGTTGTCATTTTCAAACACCCCGATGCTCAAGGAATAACCTATAGCCTAACCTTTACAAAATGACTAACTTGTGATTTCACAAAAAGGCAGATGCTACTGTATATCAAAGCTATAGTGTGAATAAGACTACATAAATCAAATTGCAAACAAAAAACAGTAAGTAAAAATGTTTGAGTGTTGATTGCAACACTTCTACAGTGAAAAAAAACCTTATCGAACCAGTATTCACATTAACCAGCACAATCATCATTTTTTTGAAAATTGATGTTGTCCCTGTAAATATCCAAATGTAGCCGAACTTGTACCGTAGTGAAATTCTGCTGTTCTTTCCACTTCACAGTCTCCAATGGCCCCTGAGGAGCTTACGTTTCCATCCAGCACAACCACCATCAAAAGGAGCGACACTTCTGAATTAATACAACTTGCAGAGAGCTGACCCAAGTTTTGGACAGTTTGGGAATCGCTGTCCAAATTTACTTTACTGTGTGACTCAGTTCAGCTGTCTCTTTCTCGCTCTCTCTCTCTCTCTCTCTCTCAGGATGCTGAAAACATCCCTGAAAATGCCTGACTCTTCTTTTAAAATCACATCTCACTTTGGGCACATTTGGACAGGTCTAGCCAGTTTCCTCAGCGCAGACTCATTTGAAATGAAATACAGTCGTTGCAGTCTGGGCTGGTTTTTGGAACCCACAATGTGATGAAAGCATATTAAAAACATCCAATTCCAAACCAATTAACACTGACATTTTGAAGAAATGTCATAAAAGAAGTTTAGGCTTGGAAGTTTCCCTTCCAACCCTGAAATAAAGTCGCAGACATTTCACATTTTTGATTTTTGAGCATAGCTCACCCCTGCAATAAGAAATTAATTTGTCACCAAAATCTAGCCTCCCCCACAAAAAACCAGACATTTGCAGTTTCATTTTGACTTCACCTTATAATTCAAAGACCCATTATACTTGTCTCTGCAGGGTACAGTGGAGGTACATTTTTACTCTGAACAAATTTCCAGACCCAAATGTACCCTGAAAGTACAATAATGTTCTATTGTACTAAGTTTCTTATAAAAAGGGGCATTCATTATGTATTGCTGGCGAGGGGTACAAGTTTATGTACCTATAGGGTACCACCCCAGTGACAAGTGTTTGTACTTTCTTTTCTGAGAGTGTGGATATACTTACACTGATGTATGGGTTCGCTGAAAAAGATGGACAATACGTCTGGAGCCTCTGTTCATGGCCTTTTCATGTTAAAAAGTACCAGAGGCAGTGTCATGGCAAGGTACCATTTTGTCTCCTAGTAAAAGGTTGCGTTAATACCAGCAGAAAAATAGTTCACACATGCACACATGTTTCTTCTTTTAATACACCCCTCATCTCTGAGCTGTTCTTACTGAATCTGCATTGTTCATTAGGTGAACTTCAAACCCATGGAAAGCATTTGATCAGCGATTCTAAGCATTTACGAATGAGCACCACTCATTGTTTTATTTGAACATATCAAGCAGACACAAAGTACTAACAATTACCGTATGGGTTGTGTACTTGATGCACTACTGCATACAAGTACAACTCCTTTGTTTGTGCTTCAACTGAGATATTCACCATCATGTAAAATAGTGAAAAACTAAAACAAGGTCTATGGGCACTCGAGACCCAACTATCCAGATATTTGATGGCACAGAAGCGGCACTATACACCCATATTTGTTGACACAGTGTGGTGCAGCTTTCTCTGCGGCAGCCTCAAAATGTCAGAGAGAAAGATCCCGTGACGGGATTGGATGCAAAGAGACACAGACAATCCGAACGATGACACACCTGCTAACCGGTCATCTCCAGCCAATCTGAATCAGCGGGCTTACTTTGAAGTAGGACCAGGTGCATTGTCAAGTTGACAGGTGAACACACACTGCTACGTGTGTGGCATTTGACGCAGGTGCATCAAAGCTTTGATTTGATTCCAGCCTAGCCCTCCCCATGTGTGCGTACAGCCTTTGTAGACATCCCAGTACAATACTTCTTCATCCTCAAAGGCCCACTGTTCTGACCCTGACCCAGCATCCTTTGAGGCAGCGGCTGCTTCCAGCGCCCCCTGCAGTCAGTGTTTAGAAATACATATTTTTTGCGATTCTATTTTTAAACATTATGCCTCTGGTTAATTACACACGAATGTAAATAATTCACAGTAATTTTTGGTGAGCAATGTCGAGCCACAAGTGCAGACCTTGCTTTACATAGGACTGTTTTTTCAAAACAGTAGCATGAGCAGAAAAATTTAGGCAATGAGCACGATGACATTTTAGATACGTATGGCTAATTGACGGATGTACTTTGTAGTTTTACATTTTCCTTTATCTCCAATTTGAAATTTTCCATCATTACTGTATGAATGGCTGCAATGTGTCCTTCGTTAATTTGGGAGTGTCATACACCAGGCCATCAGAATGCAGGGAGATGTGGAAATTCTGGTTTTCATCTGCATTTTATTGCCAATTGAGAGACAGAGAGTGTGTTTTTTGAACAAACAAAAAAAATAAGCAAAACACTTCTCCTTCCGCTCGCACAGGTTCCAGGTTGAAATCTTTAACTAAAATAACAAAGTCAAAATAAACCAAACACAGCTTCTCAGCTCGGTTCTCTTTTCCTTGCTCTCGTTCTCTCTGCGTGTGGATTCCTGGTCTCAGCCGTCCAGAAAGGGACACACACCATTAAGCCCTGGGCTGATTCATCAACGCAAACCAGGTGTGTGTGTCTACTGAACCAGTAGGCACGGCCCCAGACTGCCTCGACTCCCTCCGCTGGACCGAGCCCTGCTACAGGGAGATTAAAATGTTTCCTCTGCAGCCCACTAACTGAGCAGTGAACTTGTTAAACCTGAGGGCTGCATTACCGGTGCAGCTGAGGCAGATAGAACACAGGTGCCCAAATCACCAGAACACCTTGGCTACTGAAACATGGCTCCTCCCCCAGTGATGCTGTGGCCAATCATGCATCACCTCTCGGGACCCCCCAGCCAAAATATGCATATGTACAGATTTGCATAATCAGGGTTCAGTTTAGGACCCTGTGGGTGGGTCACTGCTTTAGCCTGATGGGCTACCCTGCAGGCCCCAGTGGAATCTTTTATAACTGAAGACAAAAATAATTCAATTGCATCACTTAAAGCTGCTCTATTTTCACAAAATCCACAAGCCAGTCTGGGGAAGAAAATGGACCTCCAGTCTCTTTTCAAAGAGCAAAAATAATGCTGACCAAAAATAAGACTGTCCCCAGGGAAAACCTTACGTGTATCCGTGTGGAATTAATTCCTCTGCAGACCCAAGGGGCTGATAAGATATCAGTCCTACTCCCTCTTCACCATGTTTTCAGTCTCACAGAAGAAGCTGAATCTCCAGTGATCTCATTTTTCTTCATCTGTGACAGAACGCTCTGTAGAAGGACAAGAGCAGAGAGGTGCTGAAACTGCTAAAGCAGGGGTGTCCAAACCTATCTGAAAAGGGCCGGTGTGAGTGCAGGTTTTTGTATTAGCCCAGCACTACGACACCTGATTCTACTTATCAAGGTGTTGACTGAAGACCATGATTAGTTAATTAGTTGAATCAGGGGTCGTAGAGCTGGGCTAAAACAAAAACCTGCACCCACCCGGAACTTTTTAGATAAGATTGGACACTCCTGTTTTAAAAGATGCACTAGTCAATGATGACTTTACATAAAACAAAACCAGCTGTGACAGAAGTAAGGAACCACTTTCCCAATCATGATTTTTCTTTAATGGAGTATCTTTTAGAAAGGGAGTTAAGAATAAATTAACTTCAGTAACGCTGTAACCTGGTACCTCATTAAAGAGACAGACTGTGCATCACCACCGTGTCACACATGAGCACAAATGAGGGTTATCTGCATAACTATATTTCATCATTGGCAGGTCAGAGGAAATGTGCTCAGGAAAACCATAGCTAATTGTTTTGTGTTGGTGCTGACTTCCAGAAGTGACACAAAAGTGACCTTTCAAAGCTCTGTGGCATTTAAAACAGACAAATAACTCAAGCGCAATTTTGTATTTTGACAGTTTCTCTAACAATTAAAATCCATTTCAAACGCCTATTCATAGGCAGCGTGGCTTCATTTGAGCAGAATGAAAAGTTCCTTTTTTTGGTGCTTTGCATTCAAATTAAGAATTTCTCAGCCCATTGATTGTGTTTAAAACCAGCCATCATATACAGGCATAAAATACAAGTAAATACATTCAAATTATTGGAAAACACAAAAAAAACATCTTTAATAAATGTATATACTACAATAAAATTGCTGGAGTACATTTTTTTGCAGCTGGCACAGTGGTATAAACCATAAAAAAACAGACGATCAATCCATATCACATACAATAATACATAATACAAATGCACATACATTTTTCAAATCCCTGCCTTTTAAATACTGCCCATTGACTGTGTATAAAAACAAGTGTACCAGCAAAGCTCATACAGAAAACAGATAGTCTTTTCCGGAAAAACACATGCCCTAACATTAGAACCATGCCATTCAGATGGGCAGGAGAAGTGCAGATCTCTGTTACCCACCCACCCTATGGGCAGCAGGCCTTCATCTCTTCACTTAAATCTTGCACCGCAAGGAAAACAGCAGGATTGTGTAATGCTGACGGTGGATTTCCGGCGTTGCTTTCCAGCTGCCCTGCGCTCATACACCATCACTCTGAGAGGAGGTGAGCTCCGATGCACATCTTAGGAGGCCTCTTCTGCGGCATCTCCTCTGACCCGTCGTGTGCTGGGCTGAAAGCATGCATAGCTCAGTCTCACATGGGGGAGTAACGTGAGGTCTTGGTTGAAGCAGTCCTCTGGGTTGACCTCAACAAGAGGTTTTTAGGAATGCAGTCCGCTGGCCCTCCGACTCTGGTAATTAAGAGGCCTGTGCAGAGAGAAGACATGTACGCAGCTCAGGTGCTCCGTTAGAGTAACCTCTGGCCCTCAGACTCCGCTAATTAAGAGGCCTGTGCAGAGAGAGGACATGTACGCAGCTCAGGTGCTCCGTTAGAGTAACCGCTGACCCTCAGACTCCGCTAATTAAGAGGCCTGTGCAGAGAGAGGACATGTACGCAGCTCAGGTGCTCCGTTAGAGTAACCGTTGGCCCTCAGACTCCGCTAATTAAGAAGCCTGTGCAGAGAGAGGACATGTACGCAGCTCAGATGCTCCGTTAGAGTAAAGTTCAAAGTATTGGCATAGCTGTTGAAGCTGAGCCTAGCGAGGCTGAAATCCATAACCAGGCAGCAACAACATTTGTCTGTTTGATTGGGTCAGTAGCCAGGCTGCCAAACACAAGGTGTAGCCCAAACAATGAAGACCTACCTGTATGGATACACATTTCACCTCACAGCAGAATTTTACAGAGATACGTTTGGTATGTTTACAAAACCAGAATACATTTTAGATGGTCAAATAGTGCAGCCATAATATAGAACTGGGACCCCATTGCACAGCGGGAGAAGTGATTTCACCAGAATATCTCTGTAAATATTATTTTTTTAAATGAGCTTTCTTTCCAAAAAAAAAAAAGAAATTCTAGCCAGGCCCATTACCATGGTAACACATTCGGGTTCAATAAACATGTTACAAAGCAAGCCAACAGGCCATTTTTAGCTATCAAATATTTCTGGTGCAAAGACTGACAGTGTATACTATACACCCCCATTCCTCTGTGCTATATACCTCGAGCCTGGAGGTCCAACCACCGCAGGCGCTGCCCGGCTAACCTGGTCTGCCCACCCCTGTCCCTTCATAAGGAACTCTCAGTGGTGGGTGGACTATGGAACTGCTGCTCAGCTGTCCAGAAAACTGACTTCATCACTGCCTATGCTAAGGTGAAGTCCCTCCACTTCATGGCTCTCACTGAGACCTGGATCACTCCAGATAACACAGCCACTCCCGCTGCTCTGTCTGCTGGCTATTTCTTCTCCCACACCCCCAGGGCCTCTGGCCGAGGCGGGGGTACTGGGTTGCTCTGTTCCTCATCCTGGAAATTTTCTATTCACACTGCACACTGCCTGAAATTCTCTTCTTTTGAGTTTCATGCAGTCACTGTAACCCACCCATCTACACTTAACATTGTAGTTCTCTATCGCCCTCCAGGTCCGCTCGGTGCTTTCCTGGATGAACTGGACACTCTCCTGAGCTCCTTCCCTGAGGATGGCACCCCTGTAATCCTACTGGGAGACTTCAACCTCCATCCAGAGAGTTCCCAGCTACCCAGTGTCGCCTCACTCTTCCAGTCCTTCGCACTCACTCAATCCCCATCGCCTGCCACCCACAAGGCTGGTAACCAACTAGACCTTGTACTCACCAGGAGCTGCGCCACGTCTGAACTCACGGTGACCCCGCTCCACGTATCGGACCATTTCTTTATTTCATTCTCTCTTTCCCTCCCACTCTCCCTCAACCCTACTAACGATCCACCCACTGTTATGTTCAGGAGAAATCTCCGCACCCTCTCGCACTCCTCCCTCACTACTTCCGCTCTCTCTAAACTTCCTCCTCCCGCTTCCTTTGCGAATATGCATGTTGATGTTGCCACCTCTATGTTTAACTCCTGCCTCTCTCAGTCTCTCATTCACTTTGTCCTCTTGTCTCCAAAACAGCTCGACCATCACCCCCCTCCCCGTGGCTGACAGATTCTCTCAGATCCAGCAGAACCCTGCTGCGAGCCGCTGAGAGAAAGTGGAGAAAATCCAGATCCCCAGATGACCTGGCCTCCTATCACACTCTGCTGGCAGCCTTCACAGCTACAACTACATCGGCTAAGGCTTCTTTTTTTCAGTCTAGAATTAATGCATGTGTGTCTAATCCACGGAAACTCTTTTCCACCTTCTCCTCCCTGCTTATCCCCCCTCCGCCCCCTTCACCCTCCTCCCTCTCTGCAGATGACTTCCTAACCCACTTCGAGGGGAAGGTGGCCATGATCCGCAACTCCTTCACACCTCAGGTGACACCCCACATCCCCCATACCGAACCCATCGCCACGCTGTCGTCCTTCAAGACTCTGGAGGAGGCAGATGTGCTCCAACTCATGACGCACCAGCGCGCAACCACCTGTGCGCTGGACCCCATCCCGTCGGCAGTCCTCCAGTCAATATCCGCTGAGCTTGTTCCATATCTGTCTTCTATTATCAACACCTCCCTAACCTGTGGCCATGTTCCTGCTGTTTTTAAGACTGCCCGTGTAACCCCACTCTTAAAAAAACCTAGCTTGGACCCCTCTGATGTCAGGAACTACCGTCCTGTATCTCTCTTGCCCTTCCTGTCCAAAAACCTTGAACGAGCTGTACATAACCAACTGTCTGTTTTTCTCCACCAGAATAACCTGCTTGACCCCCATCAGTCCGGCTTCAGAACCGGACATTCCACTGAAACTGCTCTCCTGGCCGTGACCGAGGCACTCTCCAATGCTAGAGCCTCATCCCTCTCCTCTGTCCTGATTCTACTTGACCTGTCTGCAGCATTTGACACGCTCAACCACAAACTCCTGATCTCTACACTTTCTGAGATGGGCATTTCTGGGACTGCCCTCTCCTGGTTTGTATCGTACCTCACTGATAGATCCTACCAAGTCTCTTGGAAGGGTTTTGTTTCTGCACCCCATCCCCTGTCTACAGGAGTCCCGCAGGGATCTGTACTTGGTCCTCTGCTGTTCTCCATTTATACAAAGTCTCTTGGTTCAGTAATCAATTCACATGGCTTCTCATACCATAGTTATGCTGACGATACTCAACTCTTCCTTTCTTTCCCTCCCTCTACCCAACAGGTGAAGGAGAGGATATCTGCTTGTCTGGCCGACATCTCTGAGTGGATGACTACCCATCACCTGAAGCTCAACCTCGACAAGACAGAGCTCCTCTTCATGCCATACAAAACCTCCCCGCTACTTGACCTCTCCATCACCGTTGACGGGACCGTGGTGGCTGCCTCCCGCTCTGCAAAGAACCTGGGGGTGGTCCTAGACGACCAGCTGGACTTCAAAGACCACATCAGGGCGACGGCACGGTCCTGCAGGTTCCTCTTGTACAACATCAGGAGGATTCGACCGTACCTGACCACCTACTCCACCCAGCTTCTGGTCCAGACTATGGTCACCTCACGCCTGGACTACTGCAACTCCCTGCTCGCAAGCTTTCACATGTCACCCCCCTGTTGAGGTCACTCCACTGGCTGCCAGTTGCAGCTAGGATCAGGTTCAAAGTTCTGACCCTGGCCCACACTGCAGCTAATAGGACAGGCCCCGTCTACCTGCAGGACCTGATCCAGACCTATGTTCCTGCTCGACCACTTCGCTCATCTACAGCAGGGCGCCTCGCACTTCCCCCCCTCCGTGTCAATGGCACTCGCTCCTCCCGACTGCGGAGCTTTTCCACCCTAGCTCCCCAGTGGTGGAACGAACTTCCCATTCCCCTACGCTCAATACCAACCCTGCCTGCTTTCCGTCGTGGCCTGAAAACACACCTTTTCAGGCTCCACCTGGACTAATACTTATCTAGGACCTCATGGTATGTCTTCTTGTTGAACTGTGTACTCAAGTTTATACTATTTAGAATAGAATTGTAGTAGAGATGATTTACCCAGTTCACTGTGAACTGCACTGTGTTCGTTACTAGGGATAGCTGATACTGTATGGGAAGAATGTGCTTTCTTATCTGTTCTGTAGTTACTTCGATGACCTTTCTATATGCACTTACTGTACATCGCTTTGGATAAAAGCGTCTGCTAAATGACTGTAATGTAATGTAATGTAATGTAATGTATACGTTTATAAATTAATCAATAACCAATCACA
Source organism: Ilyophis sp. 1 JC-2022 (assembly GCA_022702515.1). NCBI lineage: Eukaryota > Metazoa > Chordata > Actinopteri > Anguilliformes > Synaphobranchidae > Ilyophis > Ilyophis sp. 1 JC-2022. The sequence goes on along the minus strand of CM040400.1, from coordinate 57,593,160 downwards.
AGTTAATTATTCATTTTGAAAAAATCACCTTGTAAAAATCGCAATGATGAGGGTAGTTGGTACGAATGAATATACTCAGATATTGAAGCAGTAAAATGTAATGTAAATGCTATGTAGTGATGGGCATTCAAAAACTGCCAACATATATATTTGCAAATTGGAATGAAATGTTATACCAATAGGCAGTATGGATGTGGCAGTCTGTATTAACATATAAAGGATATAATTGGATTTTTGCTACCTTCCAACACTGAAACATTTCTAATGCATTTGAACACATTTGTTCATATATTGCTGCAGTTTGAGATGTCAAATGTGACAAATGTCTGTGCAATGTTGAATATTATATAATATAAAATTGCTATTGTTTTATGCATAGAATATGCATGGGTAGTTCCATTATTTCAAGAGTATTTAATACAATATTCTATTCTGGGAACACATGGTTGGTATTTGCAAAAAGGTAGACACCAGCAATCCACGATACAAATGCACTGAGTATTCTAAAATGCCTTAATGCATTTCTTTCAGTGAGAGCCAATTCTCAGTTTAATATTCTTTTCTGTATTTCTGTTAATTGAAAAATAAAAAAGGGCAATAGAATGACACTATTACTAAGTCTTGGCTGGCTAGCTAACATATTTTATGCAAACAACAGTCTGTAGTTCAGAGTTTTGAACCAGTGATTAAGTGAATGGTATTTCAATTTCAAATTAGGGTATTTTTGTTTTCTCGGTTGAAAGGAATTTCACGCATAACATGGCATAAAATAACATTCGGTGTTTGGTTCATTTAATTTGTATAATCTATTCCAGCATCTGTCTGACATTGATCAAGGGCAGTGTTAGGACGCCTGTGGTCTTGCTTGTCTTTGTCCATATAGGTCACTGATCACACTGTGGGAAGTGTATATGTTTCAGTGTTGCAGCCATTTCAATATGCCGCGAGGAAAACATCAGGATTGAGGATTGATATGATTCTGAAATACTTATTTGTGGCATATTTTTAACCACACATTTAGCCGAGGCCCCTTTGTGACCACTGCCTTAAGGCTTTTAATCAAACAGATGGGAAGTGTTTGTAACAAGCATTGTAATAAAAACATTGGTAACACTTTATAATAATGTCATAGATCATATAATAATAGATCATTAGTAAGACATTTGTTCATTATTTAATTACAATTTATAAATCATTATTCCTACTTTCACTAACATCTATAAATGTATTAATTAACATGAGCTAAAAGTGTTTTGAGACCCATGTGGGTGATAATTCATTTTAAATGAAATTTAATTGATTGATTGATTTATAGACACACACACACACACACTCACACATCATTCCACCTGACCATGCTCCTCTTCTAATAACTCATTTGAAGTGACAGAGGCAAATTACCTCTCTGAGAGCCCAGAGCAAATACAGTTAAGGGGCCTAGTACCAGCCTTAACCTGGGCCCTGCCCTTGGGCCAAGCCCCAGTCCCAGCCTACCCATTGGAAGCAAGAGGATATATAAGATAAATTGTTCACATGTTCTCTCCCAGTTGACCAGCAAGTCTTTGATCTTTACTTAACTCATGTTAATTAATACATGTATAGATGTTTGTGAATGTAAGAATACTAATTAATAAATTATAAGTAAATAATGAACAAATGCTTTATTAATGATGTATTACAAGACATTATTATAAAGTGTTACCAAAACATTTACGTTTATTATTAGTTTATCATTTCTCTGACTGTGCGAAGAATACTTTTCAATATTTACATCTCTGGCTTTTCTCCAGTCAAGCTAAAAAAAGTAGTGTAGTTTGGAGGGACAGACCTAGCAACCCTGGAAGCTTACCTCTCTGCTGTGCTATTCTCTGATAGGTGCTCTCAGTCAGCAGGCTCCATTCTAGCTGCAGACCAGAGCTTCACCTATCATCCCCATTATTTAAAATGTCAGCATTTTTCTCCAACTTGGTTTTTACTTATTTAACTTAGAAACCGATGACTAAACAGAAACATTGAATCCCCTGATGTTATTCGGACTCTGTGTTACTGAGCAACATTGTCAGTGCTGGAAGGAAAGCTTTAAAGATGATAAGCGCATGGTTACAGGAATAGCCCACAAGCTAATTCAGAGGCAAGTGTATCTGAAGTGTACATGAAGCAGAAACTCTGTTGGGTTGCCTGACATATTTTGCTGTAAAAGCAGATTTATGTACAGCATAGCAGGCACATACAGACTATCATAAATGAGCCATCTGTGAATCTGGGCATACGTATCTCAAGCTGATATGGGGCCTGTGCTTTAGGGTCAGTTTATCTGACTGGGCGAAATACAATAAAATGACAGAATTGGCCAATGACTGTTTCATGTCCTTTTTTCTTTTTGGAGTGAAAAACAAAAAATAGAAGAATTCAGATTCTGGAAACCACAGCTGCTGGTTTGTGTTGTCAACTTAGAGCCAAAAATTGTAATTGAATTTGAATTTGTTGAATTTGTAATTCAGCACTGAGGAATTGTGGAAACCACTTGACTCTGCAGGTCTCTAGGACCACGGTCGTATTGTCTAACAGGACTATTTCCACAATGTAGTGCCATTTACAAACAAATTCGACGTGGCTGAGAAGAGCCAAGATTAGTGGCCATTATGCTGTGATGTCTGTGTTCAGAGAAAACTGTGCCTTATATTTGACCTAGCAATCAATGCAATGAGGCACACCTGGGCCGATTATCAACCTCAGCTGGGCACACCTGCAAAGTGAGGGCACCACTGTCCATGAGCCTGAATGTCTCCCAGCCTTTGGGAGGCAACAAGAAGCTCTGACAATACCAAAGAAGAAGAAGCAGCTACGCCCCACCTCAATTTCTGTTTCATCCGCATTATTTTTGCCCCATTTTTTTCCCCATAATAAATGTGGAGACAGGAGTAAACAGAAATGGAAGACTGAATGTTTATAGAAATATAGAAACAGGGAAGTGAAACATTCAGTGATTAGACCATGTAATGTATCGCAGGAGAGCACTTAGGCTATCTTAATCAGATGTTTAGATTCTTTAAATATAGGAATAAACTCTCCATGCCAAGTGCTCTGTAATAAGCTTTACTGTAGTAAGTGTTTTATTCGCTTTCTGAAGTGGTACAATTAAATGCTTGTTGTCAAAGTGCAGAGCTGTTGTTGAAACTCCCAGTACTCTTTCACATTTATTATGGCAGGTCAGGCACAAACCCAAATAATTAAGCTGAGCTGAGTTATTTCCGTTTATTGACCCAGGTGGTAATTAACTGGGTAATATGACTTACCTCAAAACCCTAGAATATTCTCTAAAGCATTTGTGTGATCAGTTAGAGACATCTTCATGCCTATGAGCACCATGCAAAAAGCACTTTCTATTATGTTATAATGTTATGTTATAACCGCACAGGAAAACTTGCTAACACTCATGCACGCACAAACATGAAATCACAATGTGGCTTAATGGTTCGTACAGCCACCAGAAATTATTCTGCAGGAAAGACAGAAATATAAAAACTCTGTCTGGAATGGATATAAAACTCGAAAAATGACTACTTGTAATGCCATGTATGTTTTTACTATAAATTCATATTTTTAACACTTCTGCTGCAGTACAGCTATGTGTTTCTGCTTTCCATAAGGTTGAATCCCACAGGTTTTCAGAGCACCTCCTGTTGGAAGCGTACTTACTCTTCCCCCCTTGGTCACACCACAGCCGAGATGCAGTAACAGAGGAGCAAGGTGCCGGCATGAGCAATGAACCAATTAAGTAGTTCCCTTGTTGGTCCATTGTTGGGTCAGAGGAGGACAGATCTTTCTTCTGATGGCTTTAATGTTGAGTAACAGCTCTCATAGCAGCTGTTTCCCAGTGAAACTGTGCCAGGCTGCCCGTACAGCGCTGGGCATGTCTCCATTCCTGCATGTCCTCTGCTCTTTTTCTTGATTTCTCTGTAGGCTCTGATCATAAACCAGTTTGAAGAGCACATTAATATTCATTGCAAACCGTGTTGCTCAGAAGCGCCACAAGCCATTTAAAAAAATAAATGTACACATGTAATTACACTGGGGGTGACACGCACACTACAGGAGCTTGCAAAGGAGCCAGTGGTAAACAGGAAATATGGTTCCAGATGTATACGTCAAAATTGAAATTCTAATACAATTTCAAGTCAAAATATACACAATATGCATTGTAAAATTTACATAAATTGCATGACATTAACGTTTTTATTCTACGGAACATTGTCAATGCATGGCTTCTACAGGTAATTTATGAAAAGAATGTTGTTTACGATTATCGTTCGCCATTATTTAACAGAAGCACAGCCTGAGTATGTGTGGCAATTAGTGTTGCGTTATGTGACCATGAGCTGGAAAATTTCCCAGGTTTATTTAATTATAGGTGGTTCACTAAATGGCTTGACTTGTTTAACATCTTGTAAATGCTAATGTAATATTTCTTAATCAGTTGTGTGCGCATGTTCCACGGCTGTACATTGATTAAGTGACAACCATATCATCAATTATATGTCTCTTTTGTTAAGCATCACAATGCAATGGAATGGAACATGTTATCTAAATGTTATCGAAGTTGTTCGAGTGTGTATCATAATAATAAACGTGAGCCAATATTTTCAGATAGTAATCACAAAGGAGAATTAATGTGACCCGCACATAAGCACAGAAATGGACCGATCATTTATATCGTAAACATAATTGTGAACCCGATTGTTCGATGTGATAAAAATAAAAGCAGATTATTGAAAACCATAAACACAGAACCAATGCCTCCATTAGTTAAGGTATTAGAACAGTGTATCATGGGAGGGATATGAGCAGTAATGGGCATGAGTTCAGTTATAGGCCAGCTGCGCCTTCTAACGATCAGCCTCAATTGAGGGCCTTGGTATTTATTCTGCAATCTGGGAGTAGAGAGAAGACATTACAACTGTAGCTATCGGTCTTTCTCTCGCAGCAAAAATGGCGATGTACATTTAACACCCTGAGGGGTTTTTATGGGTCCGTGGACTCATATAAATGCCCTACGGTGTTAAATGTACACCAGTAGTGTTATATTTACACTGACATTCTTGCTGTGCTGATGAAGGGTGCATTTTCCTCTGTTTCACATTATTTTTACAGTCATTTTCATCTGGTAACACAATAGGTTATTCTACCTGCATTTTATTCCATTTATTTTGTGATCCTTTCATTCCTGCTCAATTGTTTATTTATTTGCTTATTTTTTGCCTGATAAATTCTTGGCATTTAGTTTTTTTCTTCTTTCTGTCAGTGTTCGATGTGCCCATCAATGCTCATTAGAAGAAGGGCACGGCGGATTCTGGAAATGGCACAGCAATCACGGGCGGCGGTCTCCCAAAAACTGTCTTTTCCTGTGGCGGGCATTTGGTTTGCCTCCTTGATTAGTAGGGGCTGGCCCTGATTGGCACAAAAGACAGAAAGAACTCTTGCTGTGAACTTTGAGTCAGCCAAATAATTTTTTACTGCAACAGCAGCCTGTGGTTCTGGATTATGTGTAGCTGAACAACTAACATCAAGTCACAGTTTGGCTTGGAACCTTCATCTCTCTTTTAATGTCATTTTCCTGTTGCTGAGTGAGCCACTCGGTTAAGTGTGGCATTACAGTGAGTTTCCCGAATCATTTACTCTATAGCTATCTCTTAGCAGGGGACACTCCATAGTGATATTGCGTATCTGGCTATATACTGGCTTTTCTTCCCAGCAGCACACACAACGTGGCAGACTATCGGCCCTGTCTGATGACTCCAGATTCTGAACTCAGTCTATTCAGCATATCAAGATGTGCCCATTATCATCATCATCATCATCATCATTATTTCTGGGCAAATTATTCGACATGGAACTATACTGAGGTTCCTCTGAATCCTCCTCATAATTCAGTCGTTTCCTGCTGGGTCTTTCATGGCTTTCAGCCTGTTATGGATGTCCGGCCTGAGTCTGAGTTCATGGGAAGAGACAGCACTGCTTTGCTCTTACCGTATGGGTGATCCCAGGGGAGAGATGCATTATTATTTTCACTGTGGCAGCTGCCATATGCACTGCCACTGATTCATGCTTGCTAAGTCATTGTCCACAGCCACTGCTAATTGCTGCGTGCCTGGTGAATAGAGACGCCTCATCAAGTCAAAGTCCCAGATACCAGGGGTGAAATTTTAATATCTCTCTCTGCTCCTCTGTGTAGTATCTAAGTCACCTTAAGCTTGATCCACTTCTAGCATCCAGAACCAAGGGCGAGACAAGGCAGCTTTTGAAATTGTATGCAGCTTTTGAAATTGTATGCAGCTTTTGAATGATTGTATATTAGATAACAGAACTCAGGGAAAGTTACACTCACAATGAAAAGCACAGAGGGTTAGCTAATTTATAAATGCTTATTTTGCGGATAATAGTGTTCGATCAGAAATAGTGTGCAGCTTGGAAGGCCCTGTTCAGGCCACCTGCTCAGTGCTCTGTCAAATTATATGTCACCAAGCCCTGAGTTTCCCTCACGGGCCCCCTGCAGGTTATAATCACAGTCTATCACTACAAATGGCGCTGTTTCTAAATTAATTGCATGCCATTAACAGCTTTAAGCCTTGTAATTAATTCCAAGCCCAATTAAAGTGGGATTTGGTCCTGTCTTCTTCAGTTTGTAAGGTAAAGTTGAAGAGGTGACCCAGGGTGATGAGTGGAAATTTCCACTCAGGAGTGTTACTGCAGGGGAGGCTGACCATATCACATGGAAGCGTTTGGCCTGGCCATGTGTCCGTAGCAGCCTTCTTCTCCAACAGAATTGCCGTAAATATTACAGGGTAGGCTATTCATTGTGTTAGCTGTGCCCCTCCACTGGTTGTCCACATGTGCCTTTCCAATGGCTTGTAAAATTTTGGCAATTCTGAAAGGCAGACGAATGGAAAAAATTCACTGGAAATAAAGTTTAATTTGTTTTGTGTTAGTATTTCTAGTCAGTGATGCGTCTTTGTACTTGTGTTCCCCCAAGCATTCACAATAATTGGAAATGCAGTGGTACTGTTGTTCTTCTTGTTTTAGTTTCTTTTGGAAAACCAGACAAAATTGGAAAAGGTTAAGATCGTGCCTTCCACCAGACTTGTCACGTCAAATGAAATGTCTAAAACAAAGTTGAATGTGCACACAACATAAATGTTAAAAGGCAAAAACAGAGGGCAAAATAAGATATATAAATTCAACATTAGAACAAATGACAACACCCCCCCCCCACCCCCACCCCCTTACCCCAAAAAAAACAACACAACAGATCCATTATGACCTCGTTCAATTTTTTTAAAATTTCTCTATTTCGTCTGTGCTAGAGGTAAGCATGAGATTGTTTTCCCCATGATTGTACAAATGTCAGCCATGAGAAGGTCTCAGCTGAACGGAGCCAGGATGTAACATTTTGGCAGGGCTTTTTGGCAGAATCTTTGCTTTTACCCCTCCCGCTGGGCCAATGAGAAAGCATGTAACTGTGGAACGAAGCCTGTCGCCGTGCCCGCCTGCAGACTAGCATCTCTGATCCCTGATGGGACTCAGCAGAATCACAACTTGCGCAATTTCTGTCTGCAAATGGAACAACCCCGGCTGCCAAACGTGATTTACTCGACCATGAGGTGCAATACACAATACACAATGCAATAGAATAGAATAAAACTCTCCTGCTGGGTGGAATATTGTTTACAGGCAGCATCAGACTTAAAAATACCATTTTTGAAAAATACTGAGCAAAACATTCCCCATCTTTTATCGTCTGGTGATGTGAAATGTTGAAAAAACACTTGAATAAATGCATACTGTAGATAGTCAATCAGTTAAAACAATATTTTTGTAGATACCGAAGATAAAAGATATTGATATTCGGGGGGGGGAATCTGCATGAGGGCCAAAAAAGAAAGAAGCGAAAATGCTTACAGTTGGATGGTAATGTTCACGCATGATATTACAACTGTTCTCCTTATACATTTGACAGTAAGTTTCTTCACGATGCATATTAAGCAGCGTATCACATGAGGGACATGCTATTTTCTTTCTGTTTTTCTTTAACCAAGCTTCACATGCAGTTGTCATCTGATCTCATGCTGTACGTCTAGTTTCCTCCCTGAATATATGGATGTCATGCATTTTCTTCAGTTAAATAAATACATGTGCCTCTTGCCTTTCTTTGAACACAGCATATTTCAATGCTCTGTGAAATTACCACAATAACATCTACTACATGGATTCATTAAGTTTGGAATTATGTGGTTTTAATATCCAAGCCAATGGGATATGAAAATGCTCATTACTGTATGAGTATAGTTATTACCACAACAGTAGGTGTTAATGCTCTAGGAAGATAATATTGACATCGTATCTCATTCAAACCAGTGTTTTTATGGGCTGCCCATATTGAAAGGCAGGAAGAGATACATATATACAAGTATAGGCAATGTTTCTTGTACGGTCTTTAAAAATATCCCCCCTAATATTCAGTTAATCACCATAGGCAATAAACAGTGGTAAGAGATGTGTAGCCATTATCTGAACTTGCAGGTAATCAAGCAGACAATTAGAGGAAACATGTGGCTAATCACAGTGGAACTGGAGGCTCAGAAAAAAGTACAGAACCAGAGCAGAGCAACATGCCTCAAGGTTTATGATTGAGCCAAGACTGATCTTACAATGTTATTGTTTTTGTTGTTTGTTGTTTGTTAGTTTTGATTATTCCACTCATCTAATTCCCCACAGGTTTAATGAAGCTTGATTTTTTAAGTTCAGAACCCCCAATAGTGTCAGGTCTATTTCTCAGCTGTGCTCCCTGAGCCAATCAGCTGGGTTATTGAACCGCACCTCCTCACCAAATTAAGGCATGCTCTGCATTCCTCAGGCACAAATTCCACTGCAGACAGAACCTGGGATTCATTATACTGCTCTTGTTTCCGTGTACCCGCCCCCCTCAGAGAGTCCTGGGACAATCACGGAAAGACAGCCGCAAGCTGTTCATTAAATGCAGGAAAATTAATGGATGTCAGATTTAGACAGGTACCTGTCATATTTTTGAATAAAAAAAAACTCCGCACATTTTCTGAAGTACTTCTTTTGAATGATAATACAACCAGTTATGGTGTTTACACACATCAGGATAATAAACCAAACGTAATAAAGCATTTTGATTTTTAACTTTTGAATGGATTTTCGTGCTCAATGAGACATTTGTCTTCTGTGTGAGATCAATATGTGTCAAAGGGGCCATTTAGAATCTCAAGCTCAATTATCATTAAATCAGTCCATTAAAACAACATTAGGCCTATAGTGAGAAATAATGCAAAAGTGCCAAAGAGGTTATGGACAAGTTCTAGACAGACATAATCATGCATGTTTATATTTAAAACGAGAAAAGATTCCACTAGGGGTTCTGAGTGTGCCCATGTTTCTAACACCCAGCTTTAAACCATCTTTACATGTCAGAGGAACGAGACTGATTTAGTTATGCGCTGTTCTTCACCTCCTCAGTTTACTTGCAAGATATGATTGATATTATTCTTGACTTGGATTGTTGCATTGTTCTGCTTTCTGTGTTCATAATGTTTCTGTTACGGTTATATTTTTTATTTATTCGTAAGGAAATTCCAATCGTCGATGATTGTTTGTAGAGCCGATAATTCGTTTGAAGTCATGCTGAATAATCCATGTTCTGAGGGCATTGGTGGTGTTTACTGTGGTGGTCGTGATGGGGGTGGGGTGTAATGGTACCAGTGCTGGTCCTGTGTTAACACATTTCATATACCTTCTCAACTGATGTATCTTTTAACAGTGGTATTAGCCAACCCCAAACCTTTGTTAAAAATATTGAAACAGCAGCAATAACAACAGTCATGTTAAGATTGGGAGCCTAATGTCAGGCCCTGTTGGCCAGATCTCATTCATAACTGTACCTGGCTTGCAATATCTGCTACTAACTAAACCAGGGCTCCCCAACCCTGTTTCTGGAGATCTACCATCCTGTAGGTTTTCACTCCAACCCTAACAAAGCACTCCCCTCATCCAACAGCTAGAGATCTCATTGAGCTGCTGGAATCATGTGTGCCAAATTAGGGTTGAAATGATGGTAGATCTCCAGGAACAGGGTTGGGCAGCCCTGATCTAAACTGAAGCAAAAGCAATGCTCTTACAAGAGCTTTTCTCTGCAAACTAGACATCACACAGTATACAGTGCACATCAACTTGACTGAGAAGACGGTTGAAGTGCACAACAATATAACATTTATATTGCCCTTGGAAAGCAGAGTAGCAATGGTGGGCAGGGCTACATCTGGTCTGATAACAGATATTGTTAACAGAGTGAGTGCGGTGAGTGGGGAGCTGTGGTGAAATTTGAACGCCCTGCACATTATGGAAAGATGGTATACTACTGTCATCTGGGCTCTGAAGCATTCTCTAGCTCTTAGCTGATGGGTGAACATGTTTGGTATGGAGGCTGAGATGGCTGAGTTTCGCGCAACATGTCTAGGTAATTTTGGATAGAAAGAAGGAATTAATTAATCAATATGTATAGCAAATGACACACTTGAGGACAGTGATTTCCTGGGATAATTAAAATACACAAACATATACGTAGGCCTAATAAACAATGAAAATGGTCATAATATAAATACATTAACTTAGCTGTGTGTTTGCTGGGCTGATTCACTTCTTTTCTAAGGTCTCGGACATGAGAAGTCTTTAATAAGGCACCTTTCTTTTGTCTCCATTTAGACAACTTCATCAGTCACCTCTACAGCACAGCACTCCCACCAGTGCACTGGGATGTCAACATGCATGTCAGTGAAAGTTTGAATGGGGCAGGTATGGGTATTGTAAGAAGTCTTTGATGTATTTCCATGAAGTTTAATGCAGGCAATGTACAATGCACAATGGTATTTTTGTGTTGAACCATATTAGAGAGACCATTAATTCCACTGCTTAGTGAACTGAGTATATTTACATAACTGAAAGTTACACTGCACCACACCCATATACTGTAAAGAACAAAATATGAATGTAATACAACAGTTCTTTTTATATAGGCTGCAGTGTTGTAGTCGAGACCGCCATGCCCGAGACCAAGACCAAGACCAAGACCGAGACTCATGGTCCGAGACCAAGACCGAGACCAAGACCCATGGTCCGAGACCAAGACCGAGACCTGAATGGTTCGAGACCAAGACGAGACCTCGAGACCGTGTGCACTTACATTTAATATACGTCTAATATGGCACAAATAAACAAAAGTGACCAATATCGAAATGCAATGGTAATAAACATTTATTGGCTTATTGCACACTGCTTCATAATATATTATCCAACCTTAAGTTTCACTCCATAAAATAAATCCAATTTCAAATGAGGAAAAATAAGTTCATGATGAATATTCAACACTATTTCGTATGAACTGATAGCAACATTACTCAAACGGCACACTGCACCAAAGTAAATGTAATGTGTATGCATATGCAACATATCTTTCTTTTGTAGCAACGTGTACTATGCAACTGTAAAACAACCATGCATTCAATTACTTGTGAAGACAGATGAAATATGTTCAACAGAAATTAAGAATTATTCTGGGGGAAAAAAATATTTTAAAAGGTATTATGCCCGCTTTCATAAATATCTTATTACAAATCAAGATGCCTGATGTACTAACTTGTAAATCACAAGTACAACAAAGGGTATCCAGTGTCTTATCCACAAAATTACCACTCCTATGTATGTAATGTAAGAACATTTATAAGTACATTATTTAAGTGAAAATGCAAAGGATCTTATTTTAAGCCTAAAGATAAAGGCACATTGTTCAGTTATTTGAAGAAAAAAAAAAAAACAATGTTAACTTGTCATACTCCTAAGACTTTTGCAGATTTCATTTTGTATAGCCCATGTGGACAATGTTTTATTTTAATGAAACAGCCAGTTAAACAGAACAAAAAAAAGTTTCCTTTGGTGTGTTATTAATATTCAGTTTAGGACATGTTCATTACATTTCAAAAACATAAGCATTGACAACATCTCAGCTGAAAGCCGGGCACGGTGCGGTCTCATGATAATCCCACCCCTGCTGAAAACTTATAAATTACATGCACGCTATCTCGGCCAGGTACTGTATTGTATTCACGTGTTTGGGATTGGACGCTTTTCTTGCGAGTGACGTGTGCACCATAGAGTTACGTGGTGTGCACACACACGCACGCGTATACACAAATCGTAGGGGTGTACGAACTTGTACTATTGTACTGAAATATAATACTCACAATAATCCCTACGCGATCAATGGAATTTGAACGCCGAAATAATGCTGTGAGCTGCGTGCGACGGGTTTTATGGGAGGCAGTTGCGGGTATATAAGGTATATAAGTTCATTGCTTGCTGCATTGCGCATTTACTTGATAACGCAATATGTCAGCACCCATGAAAAACAGTTTCAACTGCGTATTTTAAATGACAAACGTCAGCACATTTTGTCTCAATTTACACCTAGATATCATATATATTTTTTACCGGTCTCGATGGTCGAGACCAGCATATTCGAGACCGCAAACCTCCGAGACCGAGACAAGACCGAGACCGTAGAGAGCCAAGACCGAGACCAAGACCGAGACCTGGAAAAAGTGGTCTCGAGACCGAGACCGGTCTCGAGACCTACAACACTGATAGGCTGTACAACAATAAAATAAAAGTAATTGGCACATGCAATCTCTGAATATGTCTCACTTAGAGCCTAAATAGTATTTCAATGGCAAAAAAAAAGAAAGAAAGGACGCAAATCCTTGTGGGAAGAAAAGTATTTATCAACCTGAGGGGGACAGACAGACAATAGAGCTATAGTTCCCCACAGCAAAAGGACATCTAAAGGGAGCGAGAAGCATTCTAATGAAAACAGGTTACATTTTCCAGCGAACAATAGGTTTAATAAAGTGGGCTGGGGAAAGTGTGGTGTGAAATCCCTTCAGTAGGGAAGAGAGCAGTGTGACACTACAGTGCCTTCCTTCTGCAGATACTGCACAGTACAGTGTGTTCACAGCAGCTGCTGCCAGTAGCCTGGGTGAGCTCTGGAACTCATCACAGCTATCAGCAAGGAAACACAGTGCAAAGGATGAAATAGAAGCTTTGTACTAACAGGTCTCTGAAATGATTTAGCCAGCCCTCGGTTTAAAAGGGGAGATAATCAGAAAGACAGCTAAGCCTGGATTCAATCATCATTTGTCTTAACCTTTACCTACAAGTACATTTAAGTCTTGTTGCTTCAAGCGTATTTGACAAATTAATGTTGGTCCTTGTTGAACACACAAATCCAATAAACAAATTTATGGAAAACAAATGAGCAAATTGTAATGGTTTCAGTAGCGCAGAATCAAATGTGATGGGGAGGGGAATCAGAAAAAATCACCCACAAAGGTAAGGACCACTAAGGAAGCTTAAACCGCTAATGTGTAGAAAATAAAAAAGAATAATCCTTGTAGCTAAACAGCCAAATAATAATCAACCCAGAAAAATGGGGTAAACTCGAAAACACGAGTGAGAGAACAAAACAAAGTCACCCGAGCTCAAATACTAGAGCTGACAAAGGGAAACAATAGAAAAGAAACACCTTCGGCACATAACACTAAAACGGCCGGTAAGAAGGTGAAATGAAAATTAAACAACAAAGGAGACTGTCTCAGGGAGAGCAGCACGGAGTAAGTCGTACAGTATATCTTAAACGGGGAATAATCCGCTACGTAAAAACTAACACGAAGAAGCAAGTCCCTCGTAAACATAAAGCAAGGCTTTAATATCACGAGGTCGCTTGTACCTAATTATACCTGGCTCAATGTAAGTCGGAATGACAAAGAAGCACCGGGAAGTGGAAGTGAGGAGCTTAAATACCCTGCATGAAGTAGCACAGGTGAAATGAATAATAGGCGAGGTGAAGCAAAACCCCGGAACAGAACGTGGGAAAAAATCTGATAGATTCCCACCCGGAGAGAAAGGACTAGAACTGCAGCGAAAAAGAAAAAATAAACCACGGACTTTGACACAAATACTATATAACACAATATAATACGTAAGAAATAGACAGACATGTTTGAATGGCATGGCATTTCTGTCATAAGCAATAGTATGAGCCCATGTTGTGATACCAGACCATTGAACAGATGGGGCTTCAGTTGTTAGGGTAAAGTTTATAAAGGGATGCCTTGGTTTATCTTTGTGATAACAGGTGGTGCTGTTCCTATAGTTTTTATGGGGAAGTTAAATAACAGCACACAGAGGATAGCATTCAGGAGAACCCATTTATTAGAGCAGTATTCAGTCCCCTGTTGCTTTGGTTTGCAATACTCACCCACCTACAGGACTGAAATCAATCAAATCCATCGATTCCTTTCACAGCTCAAAGATTCAAATGGCACTGAAAGCAGATAAACTCGCTCAGTCATCTACTTTCCGAGAGTGTCTGCTACTCTGCTTCCCACTTTTTAAACTATTTTATCTCAGATTTTTCTCTTTTTCATAGTTTGGATTTCCAAGACATATCAAGAGGAGACCTGTCTCATTGCTACAATGTCTTCTGCCAATTTAGGAGAGAGGAGACAAGCAAATTCTTTTTACTTCTTGCAGTCGGCGCAGACAGACTGTAGACACCAGATGAGTCACTCTTGCATGATGAAATACGAACAAACCTGCAGAAAGAAACCTTCTCTCCACTGGTGCCACTGTGGTCAATTATGCATCCTGCTTCAGGTCCGCTGGTCATAGCTGGCACCAGCAAGATCAGGATTCAATACCAGAGTGGGGCACATATTTATGCTAGAACCCAGTATGACAGGTGATGAAGGGTTGATCAGGGAGGGCCAGGGCTGGTTTCGAGATCAGCATTCAGAGTTAGCATGACATAATGGGTCTGCCAAAGACTGGAACACCATAAAACAACACAACCAGAACAAAAAGCAATACTCTCAATAACACTCGTTTTTTGAAAAATGTGCCTGCCTTACTAGTGCCTGCCTAAAGAAACACAAGTAAAAAAAATTGTTCTGCTCAGTAATGAGTCTATTTTCCTATCAAAATGACAAATGCTTGTTTTGTCGAGGCAATCTTAGAAGACAAGCCAAAGCGGCAGTCTGTTTTAGAAGTCAGCCAAAAAAGCCCCACTCCAAAGGTAAAGCCAGAGAGAGTCTGTTGATGCTGGGCTGCATCAGGCCAAAGTGGGCTGAGCTGTGTTAGGGCACAAAGGCGCTGTAAATTCCACGCAGCTAGACCAATGAGGGAATAGCTCGGATCGAAGGTTTAAGCGTGATGTATTCTGCTATTGCAGTGGGAAAAGGTAAAAGTTATTGTGAAATATCACTAATTTATTTACTCATTTATCTGACTCCAATTAGAATTGATGCTTGATTGCGAGTGGAATTCTGTTCTGTTGAAACTGTCTATACCAGGCACGTTGATAGCCCCGTATATGGGGTGCAAACTGACACACTGAATCGGACTGACAAGCTAAAAGACCCTAGCCCATAGAAACTCAGAGGGTTTGGAACGTGTCACCATCACAGGTTTACAGAGGTTTTGTACCATATAATCTACGAGGTTAACTTGAAACTCAGAGGGTTTGGAACGTATCACAGAGGTTTTTGACCATAGGATCTACCAAATACTAGGAAACAGAAATTCTGATGTTTTGAAACTATCACCATCGCAGGTGCTCAGATGTTTTAGAACATAAAATTTTCCTAGTACTGGTTAAGGTCTAGCAGAGCAGTCACATTACCACAAACAATTAGTCAGTGTGAAACCCGGTAATAGAGACACAATTCACAGAGACCACGCAAATCAAGTCTAGAAATAGAACAATTTATTAGCCAGGCAGGTGGACATGGACGTGAGATATGCGGGAAAGTCTGACTACAGCTTCCCCATACTGGAATAACTATTGTTACGGTTCTAACCGTTCCACGCCATGTTTTATGTTTATTGTTATGTCACGCCCTTATTTGTATTCACGTTCTGTCATAGTTTATTAGTTTCATACATTTCTATGTGTTTCCGCGAACTCGCGTTCATGCTTTCTCTCTCTTCCGCTTTTGCTTACGTGTTTTCCATTGTATCTGCCATTCCCTGTCTAACTAACAGATTACTAACAATTAGCTAGATCATTGCTTACTAACCATCTAATCTCTTGTAGTTAATTGTTACCTTACGTTTCTAGTGCATGTCCTTACTAATTAACTAATTTACTAACGCTAGGATGGGATAATTACTAACAGACTAATTGACTAATGATCTTCATCTCGTTTTCCCAAGCTGTTTCTAATTTCTCTCTGTTCTCAAGCTAAGTGTTTGCACCTGTCTACACACACATATAAGCCCTCAGTTTTCACCGGTTCTGTGCGAAATTGTTGCCTCACTAGCACTCTTAAGCATTTGTCAAGTATACGTTTTCTGATTTCCTGTTTTGATCCAAGCCTGTTTTTTGACCACTGTTTACTGCCAGCCTTTTGTTTTCACTGCCTGTCCTGACCACGATTCCTGCTTGCTGATTTTGTACTTTTGCCACGCGGCGAGGACTCCGGTCTGACCCTGCTTGTTTTTTCGACTATTCTTTTGCCTGCTCCCTTTTGTACCTCTGCCACGCTGATTGCCTTCCTGGTTCCGAACTACTGCCGGGCTTACCGACGACGAGACTGCCTTCTCCCTCGGTACTTTTGTTTATTGGCTGGATTTTTTTGTGTATGACCTTTGCTTGTGCTAAGACAACGATTACTGGACTTTCCTTAATAAAGCCCTTGCGGGTATTTATTACATCTGTTCTGAGTCGTGCTTCTCGGGTCCAACCCTCCACGCACTACGTCTCAACTATGGTACCACTACAGCACCAGGAGACCTGTTAAGCAGATTCTCCCATACTGGGAACTTGCACTCAGCCCTGAACGAGACGCAGGGGTTCCGACTCCGAGACTCAAGAATACATACCACAGTGCTCGAAACACTGCAGCTCAGATCATATACTCTGGTTAAGCACTTGGAGCTGGAAAAAGGGAGGGTTGAAAAGAAAGATGCAGATGATGTGAATCATGGTAATTTATTAATGACAATAATCACTGGTTACGACTGTGAGAGCAAATATGAACACATTCAATACCTATAGCTAAACACAGGATAATAGCTAAACACAGGATAATATGCTGCTAAGACAAAAAAAAAAACATGAACAGATTCACCAACACAGTATATAACAAAATGATTCCGTACGGTGTGACTATGGTACCAGGAGAACTGTTAAGCAGATTCTCCCATACAGTGTGACTATGGTGCCACTACAGCACCAGGAGAACTGTTAAGCAGATTCTCCCCGAATGTCCCTTTGGACTTCCCTTAAATGCAGTCCTGAGCAGGCCTTCCACATTCCACAATTCCCTTTGTTTGTCCAAATAAGGTCTGGCAGGAAGAGAGATGAAACTCCTCACCACCCGGAGACCCCCTCCAGGAAAAGAAACTGCATAGTCTATTCTCTCCGATCTAGTGATAGGATTAAGCCCTATCATTTATCTAGATACCAGGTGACGTCCAGGTGATGGCCACTCCAGATACTTATGTGGACAAGTGCATCCCTGATAACCTATAAAATCCTCTTTTCTTTCACATTCTTTATTCCTTCTCATGTATTTTGTCCCCTTTTATACTTTCACACACCCACACTTCAATTGGCATTAATCCCAGTTCACCACATTTATCATATTATCCACAATTATTTACATTATTTACAGTCAACTTCTCTATGTCCTGCAGAATGCCGTTTACTTCTAATGTCCGTTTACTTTTAATGTCCAGGGTCAATTCCAGCTGTCGTTTACGACCTTGTGCTTTTTATGACTCAAAGTTGCAGAGCAGTGGAGTTGGAAGTCCTGTGGGAAGAGGCAAAGATGCAACGTGGTGGGTAGCTTAGGCCACCTGGTGAACTGTTTTATTGCACCCTCAAGGAAGTCGCCACCAGCTCAGCAACCCAGGGTTTATGACTGATAATCCAAAGGATCAATAATGTTCGGTCTTACAGCGCAACACCAGCTAAAACTAACAAACATAAAACTCATACGTTTGGATGAAAATTATGTTTAAAAAAATAGCTCTCTGTTATCCTCAAAATGTAATATTCACTATATAATAATATATATGTTGGATTTAATCTAAACAAGTAGAATTTACTTGAAAAATTATAAGTATACTTCCTATGGCCAGGATTCGTCCTTGATGAAATAATATTTTTTGAATATTTTATCTGACTCTTAAGGTTCAACATGTTTCCAGTCCGATACTTTGAGGAGTAACCAGGCTAGATAAAGTTAACCCCAGCTTTGCCTATAGCTGTATAGGCAGCTGCTTTCCATGGGCCTGGAGGGTCTCCCATGCTTTGGAAAACAGCGGGAAACACTGACAGCACCCATAGAGGTGTCGCATTCTCTGCCCTTCCCCCACACCTCTCAACATCACAGCTCATGATTGTCCCTCTACAGGGAATTAATAATGACACTTGCAAATAAAGAGCATCATATATGCTGATGATGGCAATCACTGTAAACCACTTTTGTAATTGTGCATACTGAGAAGTTAATCGTTTTTTTTTATCAGCATGATGACCTAATAACATTTCAGTCCACGGAGCAGGACGAACTGCAGTGTGAGGGACATGCTCGAGAATATGGTCGCCACTCCAGGGCTGTACTCCACAGAGGAAGCTGGTAAAGATGAAAATTAACAAGATTAATGTGTAATCACTCAAGATGTGTTTAGCACCACCTTCATGCATTAATATATCTTTTGTCTGTACTGCTTTTATTTGGGTGAAAGATGTTCAAGCTGTTCCTATTGTACATAAGAAAGTATGTGAATAAATTAAAAACTGACAATGCAGCAGGTGCTCATTGTTAGTTTCAGTAAAAGTAGACAAGTAAGCTAGCTTGCTGAACATATTCAGTACATATTTATAATTTAAAAATTTTCTTTTACTTTTAATTCCTCAGTTCTTGAAACACTCATTATTGGATAGTTCACCGTTTTAGCCTCTTTCTCTTTCTCTTACACTGTTGCATTTATTGAATTTAATTTAACTTAATTTGGATGGTTTGTGGTCATAGCATTGGTCCCTGATTCTGGCCCACATCTGGCCACTTCACTGCACAAACAGTGATTCCAACCTTCGCAACAGCTCAGATTACCCAGCGTTCCCCACTTGATAACTGAGCATGCTCCAACCTCTCCACCTGCTGTAATTTACCATCACTTAGGGGACACTCAGGTATCACCTCTGAGAGGATATCAGGCTGTGTGCACAGCACAAGCTCAATGAAACTTATTGCCATAGTACTTGATGTTGAACGTGATACTGTAAGGTGGGAGCGACATTCTGACTTGTGGTTTTGCTAGTGATTCACTTGCACAAGCAGGCAGTGCAGAGTACTCAGGATATTGGCTACCAGAATCTATACTGACCTGCGGAAGTGGAAGCCACAAATTTAAAAGCCCAGTGCCCTTAAAGGCAGCTGATAAACGATGCTTGTCCCAGAAGTGAAACCACAAAGACCCTTCTGTACTTTGATTCTTGAAGCTAATGATTGCATACCCCTTGGGGAAATTAGTTTTTGTCTTCAGAGTCACAGTAGTCTTCAGCTCTTTAATAAAACATAGAACCCCTGGCTGCAGTACACCCAGTAAAGTGCTTGTGATCACACCATTGAGTTATTTTAGCGTTCATTAAATGTATACATTATTTAGATTGGTTTTTAATGGTTTGACCCACTAAAAAAAACCCATACCAGGTTTTGTTTTGTATAATCATTCTACTTACATATTACTTTACATATTACATATAATTGTACGTCGCTTTGGATAAAAGCGTCTGCCAAATAACTGTAATGTACTTTGCAGTGAAAAAGATGAAGATGTAGATGAAAGGTCCTTTCGAGTAAAAAACAAACAAAAAACACTGTCCACATGCTACGATTACACAGTTTAGGTATCCCCAGAATGCATGTACTGTACCTGACTAAATAAGGCAACGGTTATTTTTTACAAAGAGAAAACAGCAGGCCTCAATATATAATAGGCTGTTTAATATCATTAGGAACATCTCTGCTGAATGCACACATTTGTTTTTAATAGCACACTTTGGACTGTAATTGCTTCGAATCTAAATAAGTGGTTTGATTGTTGAGACGTTGCAACGTTAACATCCTTTACTGTGACAAGGCTTTCATATTTCTTGGCGTAATTTTTCTTTGATTTGTTATGATAGAAGATGCCTATGCCACCCAAAGCATGCTGTGGACCCCGTTCAAGACTGTGCATGTTTCCACAATAAGCTTAGAAAAGTTGATGATACCAGGCCATTGAGCTCATCAAGGGTGGATAGTTTTCAAGCTGAAGCACAGGCCAAATCATATCCGTAGCACCGAGTATCGAAAACTGTTCAAGTATTGAAAAAGTATTCGGTGCCAATTTTCGGTACTTTTCAGTAAAAATTTCTAAAATTATCTGTTAAGTACCAATTTTTTAGCCCCACCAGGGGACTCGTTTTTGTTTTTGGATCAGACTTTTAAAAATTTAAATCATAATTTCTTTCATTTTATACTATATTTTATACAGCTCTTTGAGTTAACAACATTAAACACTGAAGCATTTGAGAGGTTTTTGCTTATTTTGTAATGAGAAAGATTTTTGGGGATATTGTTGAAAAATGTGTTCACACTCAACAAAAAAAGGTATTGAAATAAGTATCAATTTGGCATCGGTATCGAACACCACGTATTGGTATCGGGACCTGTATCGAAACATTTCAAATGATACCCAGCCCTAGTGGGCAGAGAAACGTTTCCATGTTAATTACATTTTTTAAATATAGTCTGCCTTCCTTAAAGTGGCTCTTTGAATTTCACCACAGAACAGGCCTGTTTGTGTTTGCTTTTTATCCCATACAGTAGCAGTGGAAGGCTCAGAAGCTTCAGAGAAACGTTGGATGCTAGGCTACTTAAACAAAGAACAATTTCACTGTCCCTGCACAGGCATTTGTAAACGTCATGGTTTCTTAAACCGGCTTTGTGCTATGTACAGTAAATTTTGTACAAAGCCTCTGCCATCCACTGGTTCAAGTCAGATTCATTCCATACACACTATTCCCAAGAGTTTTTCTTTGGCCTGCATCATGGCAAAAGTTTGTGCTTTGCTGGGCTCAACTGTAAGGTAGTAGTAACTTTTTTTGTAATCGAAATCGTACTGCACTTTTATCGTTGATATCTGAAGCTGAATATACCATATGCGCACAGTAAAACACATTTTAATGCAATTCTGCCTATTATATAGGCCTATTGTCAGATGCATGTATTAAATAACAGTGTAAGAACAACCCCCCCTCCCTCCCTCCCAAACTCGCTCATAAATGCAACAGCCCCACCACACCTCCCCCTTGCCATCCAACGACCGAGCATTCTTGGGGTGGGGCAGTGGAAGGGTGGGAATGTCCAGATCTCTGACCATAACTTCATCGATGAGGTTCACGTCCGCTCCAGAGTCTGAGTGCGCTCACTTGAACCTCCCTCAGGTAGCATGTGTGGCAGTGAGGGTAGGGTGAGTATCGCTCTTGGAGATCCTCTCCTGGTGGGTTGAAGACCTCACTCCCACGGATGACTCGGAATTCCTGGACCGGATGGTGCACTGTGCTTGAGAATGCCCCAGCTTTCCGCAGTAGAAGCATGCACCGGTCCCCCTCCGACGTATCCGTTCCTTGGGCGAGATCTTAACTCCTGTATGGGAAAGATCCATTGGTTCAACTACCCAAGCCTGGTTCTCCTCCGTCAGTGAGGCAGGTACTTGTCTGGGGTACGGCTGACCGGGCGGAATCGGTCTCTCCCTCCGGCAAAGTCTGTAGCGGTTATCCAAGCGAATAGCGGCTCGGACGAGAGCGTCAAACTCCTTGATGGGTTCCTGATGGGCTAACTCGTCCTGGAGCGCCCCGTTCAGACTGGCCCGGAACAAATCCACCAGGGCCGAGTCATTCCAGTGGGTAGCCGCAGCAATAGTCCGACAGGCAATATAATGGTCCGTGGCGATTTTAAGGCCTTGGCGGAGGGCAATGACTTGCTGTGAGGGCTCTTGGTCACTGGAGGCGTGCTGGAACACTTTGCGGATTTCCCCCGAAAAGATCACATAGCAGAGAGGAAATGAACCTCCGGACCACACCACAGTAGCCCAGTCCAAAGCTCTCCCCTTGAGTAGCCCCATCACGTAGCCAATCCGTCGTTTGTCAGTCGGATATGTCAAAGGCTGTTGTCGGAAGACAGTCGCATTGTAGTAGGAACGCCTTGCATCTCCCTGGCTCACCATCAAACCTCTCCGGGGGGGGGGGCTGTTGTGGCTCCCGGAATTGCCAGGCTCCCATGGGGTTGGAGGGTGGGATAGCAGGCGGTTTAGCAGGTTGCTCTGGAGTGCGTGGTTGAACTGCAATAGCCAGTCTCCTCATCTCAGCGCACAACTCTTTAATCTCCTCCCGGAGCTCAGAAATCCCCTGGGCGTGCTGCTGCACGATGAGGCCTTGTTGTTGCAGGGCGTGGAACATGGCAGTTGAGTCAGCAGGGTCCATCTTGGCGAAATTGTTCTGAGACGGGTGTGTGCGGGTTGGACCCGTAATGCACGACTCAGAACACAAACTTGATAATAAATACCCGCAAGGGCTTTATTATGGGGAAATCCAAAAACGTAGTCACACAAGCAAAGTCCAAAAACCAATAAATCCAGCCAGACCAAAGACACAGTACCGAGGGAGAAGGCAGTCTCGAAGTCGGTATCCATGCAAGAGTTCGTTAACCAGAGTAGCAGAAGTCCGTAGTCGTGGGGCGAAGCAGGAGTCAGACCGAAGTCCTATCCGCGGGGCAGAGGTACAAACAGACAGCAGGCAAAACTCATGGTCAAAAACAGGCAGTGGAAACAATAGGCAGGCAGTAACGATGGTCAATAAACAGGCTAGATCAATAACGGTGGTCAAAACAATGGAAAAACGCTCAAGAGTGACAATAGTAAACTAAGGCAACAATTTCGCAACGAACAGACATGAACACTGAGCTTAAATGCAGGTGTAGACAGGTGCAAACATTTAGCTTGAGAGCAGCAGGAAATTCACAACAGCTTGAGAAAATGAGACACGTAACGAGGCAATTAGTAAATCGTTAGTAGTTAACCTATCCTGACCTAGCGTTAGTAAATTAGTAATCAACATGCACGAGAAACGTAAGGTAAACATGAACACATGGTTAGATAGTTAGTATTACCCAATCCTGATCTAATGTTAGTATATTAGTAACTAGACAAGGGAGAATGAAACAATTAGGGAAGCGTGAGTGACAGCAAGAGATGAAACAGCATGAACGCAAGGCTGCGGAAAAACATGGAAATATGTATGCAAACAATGAACTGCATCGTAACATAAACAGAAAATAAACTGTGACAAACACTAAACATGAAACATGGCATAAACATGACAGAAACGTAACAGCTAAGTCATCAAGGGTCTGACGTATCAAACGAGCCTTAAACCATCACTCTGCTGCCAGAAGAGCAGTAGATATGGATGGATAACTTGAAAGGTTTCTTCTCCTGACTTATTTTCTATAGAGTTCAATAGAAAAATGTGTAAGAAGAAACCACCCTTAAAGTGATCCATCCATATCTACTGCATATCTGGCAGCAGAGTCATGATTTGAGCTTCGTTTGATACCACAGATCATTGATGACTTGCAGCCATTTCGCCAACCATGTATTCCATACTGTTCCAGCATAATTTACAGCTAAATCTAGTTCCACCCCCCAATTCCCATAGAGATCCATTCAAATGCAGAGAAGTTATAGTATCGCTTGTAAGAGTTAAATGAGCATTTAAGTTCTGTTTTTCTAAAATTGTCTTCCTGGGGGTGGGGGGGGGGCATGCCCCCGGACGACCCCTTAGCACTCAAGCATCCGCCACAGATGCCAAACCCCACCTACGCCCTTGGCCCCTTTCATTCGATTTTAAAAATTTATATTTCTACTGTTATTGATTGTTGCTGTCATTCATTTGAATCATTCAATTTTGGTGTCATCAAATTTTTCTAGGTTGATGTGCCCTTTTCTCACTTTGAGCACCTGTTTCTCAAAAGGTTTCTGCACGGCCCTGGTTATGGCAGATCTTGTACCAGATCTTGTTCTCTGCCCAGTGCAACTACCTTTTCAGCAGGTGGCCATTGCATTCTGAGCACTGTTCCAATCGCACAAGCGGTCCCCGGGACCCCCCCTGAAAGAGATGAGGGTCATGGATGGTTTCTTTCCACTGATTGTATACAAAATTGGATAGCATAAACCCCGATTCACTGCAGCACCATGATGCTGTTCAACTTCACCATTCACATGAATGAAACAATTCCAGTAAAAAATTTTTTACCAAGGTTAAGTACCTCAGCTCAACACAAAAATAAAAGAATACACTTGATTTCACAGATGATAGAATATGCCTCCACACTTAGCATCAGGAGTAACACCTGGGATAAGTAAATAGATTAAATTTGCTCTAAAGGGAAAAATTGGCATTGATTTCCTGATCTTATAAACCTGTGCTCTCTGCATTTAAAAAAACCTTCTCTCTTTGCCCCTGTCAGCCATCTTGGAAATTGGTAGAGCGCTCATAAAAGATCAGGAGATATGTGGGTGGCTGGAGGTCACATTCTGGCACAAGGAGCTGTGCTGTCTCTGGGTGCTCTCTCTCTCTTTGTGCTCCCCTCAATCAATTATTCACTGGCACACATTTATGTCATATTTCTGTGAAGATTCCAGAAACGTAATGCCACCCTGCGCCAGCAAGGCACCGAAGATGCCAATGCCCACTGTGCTTGGAACAAGACACGCTTAACAAAGAAGGAGATGGACAATGAACCCCAGGAGAGGGCTTGAGAAAACCACCTGTACACCATTAAAGAGCGATTGCTTCTCATAGGGTGCCAGAGGTCTTGAGACTCATTTGTGTTGTTGTGTGTGGTGAAGAAAGGTGAACAGGGGGGATTGTGGAAATAATGAGATATCAGATGAGACTTGTGAGTCGAATGTGAGACTGAGAGAGAAGGAGAGAGAGAGAGAGAGGGAATGTGTGAATGTGTGAACATCTCTGTGAGGGGTGCAGTGGGGATGGTGAGAAAGATAAAGGACAGCTCGCTATGAAAATAGATTGCACTTCATGCCTGCCTCTACAGAATTTGACATTGTAGCCTTTAGGCCAATTCATAGTTGCCAAGTATGCATTCGGACGTCGGCAGGGTCTGCGCAGACCTAAATTACATCAGAGCAGACACAAAATGGATGTCCGCCTAGGCATTCTGCACAGACCTGTCCCCACGGACCTGTCATTTCACAAGCGTACCTTTTGCATACCGTAAACTTCTTCCATGAAGGACACCATTGTTCTTTGCGCTTTGCACACAACAATGATGGGAAATGTAGTCTAGAAAGGGGTTTGGTACGCTCGACTATGAAAGACAAAAGTCTGCGGACAATCCGGCAGACTGTCCGTCCACATACGTGTCTGCTCCCTGTTTTAAACACTCTGTGGCCACCTTTATTTATCTTCTGCTCCTCCTCACCTGAGACTGCGCTCCCTCTGTTTTCTTCTCCTCCTCACATGAGACTGCTCTCCCTCAATCTCAGTGTATGCAGAGTGCTCTCCTTTTCTCACCTCTTTCTCCTCCCTCACCTGCTGTACTTTCCTCTCTCGTCTTCTCCCACTGTTACTAAAGCAAATGCAGAGGACATTTACAAATATTTGCATTAAATTAATCACACTCATTGTGAGGGAATACTTTGGCAGGAACACTCACTGTAATTGGCTGCACCCAGTGAGCTCTTCCATGTGCGTCCATACATTTGCAATGGAAATGTCCTTAGTGTGCATGCTCTGAATTATATATGAGGCTGGCTAATGCCTTATGTTTCCAGTCAATTACATCTGACAAAAGGAACACTTATTCAGGCCCTCATGTGTGCGCAAGAAAACGTGTGTCCATGTACTCTGTGTGCGTGTGTGTGTGTGTGTGTGAGTGTAGATGTGATGTGTGGGAGTAAGAGAGTTTGTGTGTGTGGGTGTATGTGTGTGTGTGTGTGTTGGGGGAATCCAGCTCTCTGGCAGGTACAAGGCTCCCACTGCTACTTACATTTGATTATCTCCCTGTAAACTGAATAATCCTGTCCTTTCCTTTCATCTCATCTCTCTTTCTTTCTTTTTTTTTAACATTCTCTACTTTTTCATCTTCTCCTTTTCTCTCCTCTCCTCCTTTCTCCTGTTCTCCCCTCGTCCCCTCTCTTCTTGCGATCACCCTCCTCTCTGACTTATGTCAATCATTGTAAATGCTACTGCCATCCCTTATCTGGGTTGTCAATGATTTCGCCAATATTTGTGCACTCCAATGACC
The DNA here is from genome assembly GCA_022702515.1 of Ilyophis sp. 1 JC-2022. Lineage (NCBI taxonomy): Eukaryota > Metazoa > Chordata > Actinopteri > Anguilliformes > Synaphobranchidae > Ilyophis > Ilyophis sp. 1 JC-2022. The sequence goes on along the minus strand of CM040400.1, from coordinate 57,566,650 downwards.
TTGGCTTGTCTGCCGTAGCGCCCTGAGTGAAGATATACGGGTTCACCTGTATATTATATGAGCGTTGTGAGCAGACATCTAATGAAGCGTTTCTGAGATGATCTTGAAACATGACGAAAAGGTTTGTGAGAATACCTTTATACTCTTTCATTCCTTTTCTTCACACAGACAGCATCCTCTAGTAAAATAAGCTCCAGCTATGATGTCCGGAGTTTATGAGCTTTTCAGCACAGGCAATAAGTATTTTATTTACATAGGAATTGAAGTATTGGTGCTTCAATAACAAGTTTAGGTTGTAACATGGCTGAAACGACTACCCATGCAAAAACAGCCATCGTGCAACTGTTTTTGTTATTCACATTTTTGTACATTTTCTCTGGCAAATGCAAAAATTTTAAATCACACAACATAATAATTATATGATTTCAAGCATATATGCCTAGGGAGAGGACTGCAAATAGCCTACCATATTCACCTGTGGGTCTTTTTGGAGACGTCACTCTGTGACTGGTTATTATGGCTCTGCATGAGATCTGTTGGCAATTGCACCCAAGGGGTTCTGGAGGGGCGATTGCCCACAAAGAGCAGTGGGGAATGTGCCTGAGAAAATGGCGTCAGCTGGAATATCAGTGTGAGTGAAAATTAAACACATTTCTCTCTGAACAATTATCACACGGCCCCTCTCCAGAAACTACCCTTTATACACAGACAGTACAAAATGTTTCTTTATGGTTTCTGCGAGTGTGCAAGATGCTTTGTGTAAAAAATAACTATGACTTAATTATGTTAAAAAGGATCCTATCGGAGGTACAATTGTACTTCATTGTGTGTGTGTGTGTGTGTGTGTGTGTGTGTGTGTGTGTGTGTGTGTGTGTGTGAGAAAGTGCGTGCATAAACTTATATGTATATGTGTGTGTGCATGCATATGAGTATGTGTGCAAACAGTATACGGGTGTACATGCATGTGTGTGTGAGTATGCGCATGTGCTTGTGTGTGTGTGTATGTGTGTGCATGTGCGTTAATTTGCGTGGCATGGGTATGGAAAAATTCACTTCTCCCACCAAATCTAAGTCCCACCTGGGTCACCATTTTGGACCAGAATAACAGATAATTTGAAGAAACAATTTATACAAACTCTTGGAGGCTTATGATTTCTTTTGGCAAGAACACCAGAGAAAATAATAGTGTATCAGAACCTTGACATAACATTTAATGAAAACGACATCCTCTCCTGTACAACCATTACTCTCCATTACCATTATCAGGTACTATCGCTGTACAGGTTCATAAGTTCTAATTTAGTCCCCTGAAAATTACACCACCTGCTGTCCCACCAACACAACTTCCAGCAGCGCCTGCTATTGAGTACTAAGAAGGCACACCCTGTTCAGTTTTATTTGGCAAAAGAAGGCTTGAAGATCAACAGCTGGTGATTAATAATGAGGGTCATGTGGCAGGGTGACAGTCTGTCTATTTGCTAGCACAGACATATGCACCCTAAAACTCACTTCACTGCTCAACTGTGATACATTATGCAGCGTTGACTCTTTAGCTTCTGCTTATGATAAGCATGTGCTCCACCTAGAGGAATAATATTTTTCATTCCATCAAGCTGAAATTTTATTTTAACTCATCTCGTGCCTTTGAGCATTCCTACCTCAGCAATGAGTCAGTCGAGCTATCGCTATATACATGAAAGACATGCTACAGCCCTGCCTTCAAAAGAACCAAGTCTTTAGTGTTTCAGTACTACATTTGAGTGATTAATTACCAATGTTTTAACTAGCTTGAGTTCTTTTTTCTTGCTTTTAAAAACATTTCGGGACATAGGTTAAACCCTACTTCACAAAAGCCAGTAACATCATCAGACCTTGAATGCTGCTGCTATACATTGCCTTCTATACAATAAGTGTAACTTCAATTGTTAGTATTACACTTAAAGTCATATGTCTATCAACATCTTTTGTTTCTACATTTTGTGTGAGAGTGAGTATGCAAAGATTTGGAATGTCACAGTCCATTTGTTTGGCAACATGTCCGTTAGCTTAGCAATATTATGTCACATTGTTTGGAACAGAGGTACTGTACACTGCCTATGAAGTTAAAGTTAAAGTTACATTTTCAATATACATTTATATACGTATGTACTCTAGGCCTATATACTGTTGTGCCAATTTTGTCAACAATACATTTTGAAAGTTTTATGTAATCGAAGTATTACGGTAATCAATCTGCGGGTATATTTTCGTCTATTTCACATGCTACGGTAAACGTGTAGGTTCTCTCGGATTGTGTGTTCGCTAACCAAAGGACAGCGATGTAAATAGTCTACTTCAACCTGGAACCTTTCGCAGACTTTTCAAATACAACGAAAAACAGGAAGACTCTTCATAGTATGCTCTGAGGCTGCTGGTAAGCGTTCTTTTTTCTCTCTCGAAGAGATAGTAATGTAATTGCATGCGTATTTTTGTGAGGTTTATGACAGTTTCAAAAGGAGATATAAGTGTGAGAAGATCACCCTGACTTTCGCGTTTCAGAAAACGATTTTAAAATGTGTCGCTAACTGTTCCGCCTTTTGTTTTTTCCATGGTTTGTAAATCGAGTATTTTGATTCTTATTATTTTGCCATGTGCATTACATGTTGATTAAAAAAAGGGAATAAAGTTGACATTTTGAGACAAACTTATTGCCAATGTTATTTGCAGGAAAGCTGTTCCGACTGTCCACTATAAAATATAGTCCGGTTGCCTATAGCTTACATACTTTTATATTGTGTATTTTTATAAATAATTTAAGATGGGGCTTACTGATATATGAAGCCCAATTAAAAACCGGTAACCCTTTTCACTATTTTTCATACACTTGAAAATTGTTAATTTGGTGGAGCCTACTTTTGAGTGAACGGAAACTAGGCTTCGCTGTTAATGATTTGTTTGTCCTGCTGAAAGAGAACATTTATGTTCCAAAATCCAGACATGAAAGGCATTCTTTTGTAGTTTGCTTGAGGTGTATTGTAGTAGGCTGTCCTATTGTATCAGTTATGGTGCGTGCTTATTAACAATGATATTGGCGGCTGGCTACAACTCCGTCTTTTCTCACGGTTTGGGGTTGCTCCTGTTGAGTAGGCTACGCACTTTGGTTTAAAGGCAGATTTCAACCAAACAGCTTCTTTCTACGGAACATCATTGGTTTAATATTAGCTTTTTCTTTGATGAGTGATCTTATTACATTGTTGCTGATTGTTGTTTATTCATTGTTTGCTGTTTCTCATATGCCAGCAAAAACAGACGTAAAGCAGTTTGAGGTAATACTTGTGCAGTTATTAGCTAATCCGATTATGTAGCAGTTTGAAAAGTGCTGTTTGTTTAATAGCCTTTGAAAAAGTATTCGCTGAGTGTATGGGATGACAAAGCCAACGTGGCTAAATATATTTAACATAGCAAGTATTTCCCACTGAACTAGCTATATTCTTTTATATTGTGTGTTTTTTTAATTAAATGAAATTCTTATTCAGAGCCAGTTCACCTCAAGGACCATCAATTTGTGTGAACAAAGGTAGGGCATGGCTGTAGTGTTCTGCTGACTTCCCACCTCCATGCATGCTGTGAAAGTATGTTTATCAAGCAGTCCTGTGGCTGCCAAAATTCAAGGCTCTTCACAAACCCCAGAAAAAGCCCCATCACTGCAGTAAACACAATTTCACATAATCTTCAGGGGCACATTTCAGCCCTGCTTTTCCCCCGTTGGGGAATTCGCCTCTTTTTTCCCCACATTGGCATATGTTTGAAGAAGTGCTACAAGCATCTCTTCTGCACTTAAATATTTCTATCTATTTCATAATTGCACTGGTTTATAACACAAGATTTGTTCTTCACTCTCTGTTCTGAATAAACAGACGATGTCCACTTTGCAGTGGCAAAGTCCACTTCTGCACCGGCACAAAACATTCAAGTCACTCACATATCAAATTCTGAGAATTGATGAGTTTCCATCGTTGAACGGCTTAGTATATTGCTGGCAGAAGATCCTGTTCGCTATGCGGCACTGATTAAAACTATCTAGTGCCATGTAAAATAATGTGTTTTCTGTGCAGTGTATGTGCCAGACACTGAGGACATTTGTCCAATTAAAGGAATACTTCATGTTCTCAGATTTTTTCATATTGGAACTGAATTTGTGCGTGCGTGCATGCGCTGTGTGTACTGTGATTATTCCATTATTCTTAGGCTAATACATTTTTTCTTTCTTGGTGCATTGTATTTTGCTCCCCTTGGCTCCAAAGGTCATTTTCAGATTTTCTCACAAAAAGGTCCACATCAGCAAGTGTTTTTAAATAGCATGCATGCCTATACTGAATGCAGCTTAAAGGGTATTCTTAAAGTTTTTTTTAATAGCATGCATGCCTATACTGAATGCAGCTTAAAGGGTATTCTTAAAGTTTTTTGGCAAAAGAAAGTCGATATTACGTTTTTGAAAATTAAATCTCTGGATAATATTCTAGTTGGATGTAAAATGGACAGGCTAAAGATGGCAGATTTTGTACTTTAATTCATTTTTCTGGTAGAACCAGTCTTCCATAGTATCTTATTGTACACCTGGTGACAGGATGTGAAATTAAACCCCGCCACCAGCCAAATGTTGCTAATATTTTCTACTCTAGCAGCCAGTTTGGCAGGTAACCAAGCAGGTTGTGTTTTATTGTCAAATGTAAAAAGTTGAAAATGGCTGGTGAATTTTTGAATTCACAAGCCACTCTGACCAGTGGGTGAAAAGGTTACTTTCATACCCTGTGCCTGGTGATCAAACTGGTGTCTCAGCAATGCATTTTTTTGCTTGAGATGCCCATTGGGAGTTGTAGTGCTGATGGCTGTATGAAGCCGTTGAAGAGATGCGATCCTAGTCTGGATAGCGGACGCATAGGTTAGGACTTGACACTGCTGTAATCTCCTCAAAGTGGGCATGGCAGTTCCTTCTGTTAGTGGAATGTGTAACCATGGTTATCTAGCCATTGTAGATTAGCTAAACTTGGACAGGGAGAGTGTTTTTTATTTTAATTTTTTTTAAAAAAAAATTTTTCACTGACTGATTACACTGTGGCCTGTCATTTTTCAGTTCCTTTTCAGGTAGGGCTATAATAAATTGGACTAGATGGCCATCATTGCAGTACAAAAAACATTAAGAAAAACAAAAAAACATTAAGTGTCAGTTTAGTGCAGCCATTGATACTCACACTGGAATAGAGGCTCAATAAAACATGCTCATCCCCATAAGCGCTAAACAACAGGGAACCTTCTGACAGTAAAAAAGGAATCTCAGTTTCTCTCCTTATCTGTATCTGAATATCACTCTTTCTCTCTTTCTCACCCATATTTTTCTCAAATACCGTAATTACTGTGGTAACACAGTGTCTGTTAATGTAATTACTTTCCTCCTGTACTTTTTCCATGGGGAATTCAGGAGTTGATTTAGCAACATGCGTAAGCCCCAGGTGTTTTGGCCCTTGAAAAAGTCAAAAGAAAGTGTTAGATTGGCAGGGTCAGATTTTCTTGTTGCCATGGTATTACATAAGGAACATCTGACCGAGGTGACTGTGGAAAATCGCTGGGGCCCTGGTCACGTTGTGATTGAATCCCCAGCACCACTCACAGCGGTAGTGCTATTTACGACCGCACCAATTTGGGTCCACTCCAATGGCAATTTCCTGAAAGATGAATATGTGCATAGCCTATATATTGAACTTGAATTAAATGACAGGTTTCCAGATTAATTAAAGGCCAAGTGAACGCATATCTTGAACCTGCTTTTTATGTACAACTGAACACCTTCCCTGGCCTTCAATCGCACAACGGAACCATTATGCAGCTTTATATAAAATAGAAAATGATTTTGAAGAGCACCACTGGGTTGAGTTTAATAGCTGGTGTTTGATGATGAGACCGGCCAGTAATCATGTGATTTTGAAGAGCACCACTGGGTTGAGTTTAATAGCTGGCGTTTGATGATGAGACCGGCCAGTAATCATGTGATTTTGAAGAGCACCTCTGGGTTGAGTTTAATAGCTGGATACTGGTGTTGTGCAGCGTGCACATTTTTGTCTATGAATTTGGTGCCCAATGCGGGGCTGAGCATGTCCAATTCCCACCCCGATTTGGAGTGGCCAATCGTCTGCAACAGCAGCCGCATACATTGTGCGAACCCCACTGCCAATTCTGGGGAGCGTAGACATCTGCAGTTCTCCTCCGACACACGTGGTGTCGCCGGCTGCTTCTTTTTACACCCCAGAGTCTACAGCTTGCAAAGAGTGGGGTTAGAGGAAGGACTTTTCATATGCAGCTTTGACTGCAATCTATGTGCGCCTGATTGGCCGGCAGGCGTGGCTAGATAGCAATGCACACAAAACCCTATCCGCCTCAATCCTCCAATCGTTAATTGTGCGTTGACCTATGGAGCTTCCGGCCACAGTCAGCACTGGTACAGTCCGGATTCGATCCGCGGCCATGAGGCTCATTCATGAGGCTCATTCTTAACCGAATGAGTCACCCAGCGTGCCCAATTTCTAATGTTATGGTCACAAGGTTCTTTCACAAGATTAGAAGCAACACTTTCGTTATGGGTTGTGCCTTGTTCTTGTCAATCAAATATTTAAGTGGGGAGATTTAAAATGGACATAGCTACCATGTACTGTAGTTTGCAGGGAACACAAGAATAGTGCTAATATTTATCTACCTGATATGAAACAAGCTGGCTAGATAGCTAGTGCTCATCTCATGTAGCTAACATTCACTGTATTCCAAGTTTGCCAGCTAGATAACTCTCTTTGTTTGTAGCTAGCTAGCTAGCTATGTAAGGTTTGTTTAATTAAATTAATGTAATGCAAGTCCTTCGGATTGCTTTGAGGGGGAGGTGCATGGTGACCGTGGTGACGTGCCAGTTAGCACAGTTTAACCATGAGCGAGCAAGTGCTTTTAACCGTACGCCGTGCTCCCAGGAGAAAGAGCTGAGGGGTGTGTCTCTCCTCCTCTCACGCTCACAGCAGGGTGTCCTGACGAGGGAGGTAGTGTTCGAGTGATGCGGTGCCCGCAGCCTCCCGCTCCAAGTGCCACCCGCGCGAAGATGACTCACAAAGTGGATTTCAGCCTAGATAAATGTCGCCGCGCGAGAGCTCGATGCACGGGAAATGGAAGCTGGGCCTCGCGTTGGCTTCAAAGGGACCTTTATCATTATACAATTTGTTATGTTTTTTCTTACATGAAACAGAAGCAGCTGCTGGAGTATATTGTAGCATTTGTGCACAGGTGTTTTCACATTATAAACCATGGGCTTAGTTAGACCTGGGCACTGAGATGTCCCAGAGGTTAGCCAAACGCAAATCTGCCCGGTGTTGTGCAGTGTTCCAGCTTCTTTCTAAATGTCCTTGTACAGGTATAAAATGTTGCCCAATATGTCTTTTCAGTGCATGCGTGCGTGCGTGCGTGCGTGCGTGCGTGCGTGCGTGCGTGCGTGCCTGCCTGCCTGCCTGCGTGTGGGTGTATCCGCCAAAGGGCATAGAGACCCTGAACATGATCTTTCTGCCGTCAAAAACCCAATCATGTTTAGTCTACCTTGTATACCTGGTGGCAATTAATAGCATTTCATTGTCATTAACATATGACCAAGATGAGTTTGGCTAACTAGGCCTTATAGTTTGAAAATTGGTTAACGTTTTTTATTGATCATTGGCAAGCAAATGCTGCCGAGGAAATATTTGGAGTGAAAATGGTTTGCATTTTATGCCTTTCGGTATTACTTTGTAGTAATTGGTTATAAATTGGGGGGGGGGGATAAACCCTACTGCAATATCTGTACACTCGATATGCCCTGTATTCACAGAGCTATAATCTTTATTGATTTTCTTTCAAGGTGGCATTATTTATGCTGCTTACTGAACAGGTGGTCGCGTCTGACTGCTCTGGGATTGTGTACAGATATGAAATGAAAAGCTGTTTAGCAGGAGTGCCAGAGGGTTTAGAGGTAAAATTGGAGGAGTGTACATGGATTAGGAAAAGGAAAAGCTAGTGGCGAGGGGGATACAAATCATGGCATTACAGGTGTCCACCTCAGTTCCAGCTTTGAAAAGTAATCTCTTCTTTGTGTTCCTTTAGGTTATACAGCGCTGTATTCATGTAGACAAAAGATAAATGTTGTCTGCTTTTCTTTGCTACGTCCCCCTTAGCAGTGCTTCAAGATCAGTTGAGCCCACCCAATTTACTTCTCTCTGTATAATTTCCATTTTCTCAAAATGTATTTCAATCTCAGTGGCGCAGTGGAAGATTGTGTGCTATTGTCACACCATGTAGTAATCTGCATTCTGTTTGCTCAGTGTCGAGATGTGCTTTTCGTCTGCGTATCCCACTGTTTTCTAGGAGCTTAGCTGGATCTCCTTATTCCTTTGATTCCTTCTGGAAGAATTTCCACGGTGAAACACTGTGGCAGCCTAATTGTAAACGGTGCTAGGCTATAGAATGTAAAGATTAATTGATTGATTAATCAGACTCTGGGCCAGGGGGGAAGGTGTCGGGTTTCTGAATAGTGGGACTGGAGGAAAAGAGAGAGAGAGAGAGAGTCTTTATGTCTGTCAGATCTTCAGCCCTGTTGATGAGGCGCAGAGGACGACCTCTGGCCTTGAATGCGATGGTGCCGGAATGCGCTTGGTGACGTGGGCAGGTGGACTGTCTTCAGAAGCAGTGCTGTTTGACGAGCAGTCAGGCGGAGGGTAAATACACATTTTGAGCTCGGAATCTCAATTCCTCCTCCCTTTTCAAGGCTTGCTGCATTGCAGTGTGCTTTCTTCATTTAACCCTGTGAGTCTCCGCAGCTGTTTCACCAGAAGTTTTTGTTTTTACCACAGTTTGTTTTCAAATTTTTTTTGATAATCTGAAACAATCAGGTTTTATTCCCTTGTATGTATAATTTCATATAATTATCATCTGTGGTATGGTTTGATTTTACACGAGAGAGGAATATTCCCAGCACGGAGGGAGCAGCACAGTGCTTTCTGTCGGGATTTATCTGCACCCGGCCGCCCCCCTTCCCTCCCCACACACGCATCCTCTAGGCATCATTATTCATAGCGCAATTACTGCTGTTTTATGAGGCTCAGTTAATATTGTAAAACAAACAGCCAAAGTTGGATTACTGAAGGTTATTGATTAGTGAGAGCTCGGGCCAGGATGTAGCGCGGAGCCCTCACTGCGGGCTGCACAGGCGCAGCGCTAATGCAGGCACCCTAGCGTAATGACGGGCCCTGGGTGGGTTGAAAGGCCCGCTCCCTCTCTCATCAGAAATTCTTGTGTTCTCATATCCTCATAACCCCAGAGGAAGGCGTATTGAGCGCGGTGTGGAGTGTTATTGAAATCGATCAATTAAGGAGGAAGGAGCGAGCTGCGATGCCACGGAGTCAGTCGGAGGCGGAGGTGCGGTAATGAGGCCCACGCTTGTTTTCTCATGCTTGTCACGGGAGATGACGATAAGGGGGAAAATGAGAGAAGAGAAATGAGAGAAGAGATTGAAATTGTGTAACAGCCAATCAGGATGCACCGTGGCAGTGAGTTCTCTCAGAGCTGTGGCTGTTTAGTTGTATGGTAAAGGCAGCTGTGGATCAGGATCTTGTGTGCGCACGTGCGTCGCCGTACCTTCACCTGTCGGATAGGTCTCTTCGAGATTGCCGTTCAGGTTGGTGCGGAGCTGCTGTTCTGTTGAAGATAAGGCCCTGTCCTATTCAGACAGACTGCTTCACATCAGAATGGTTGGGACTGTATGCATCATGTCACATGTGTCTCCGGTGAACCCTGAGACACAAGGTGTGTTGTTCACACTGTTCGTGTTGCCATTACAGTAAACTCCCACGTAACTGCCTCCCGCATAAGGGAGCTACCAGATTATCCGACGCCTTCATTTTAAAATGTTATTGTTCATTTCTAATCGAGGAAATTAACAATATTAACATTATTACATACTGTCAAACAGGCTGTACTGAATTCCTTCTAATTCCAGAATCTCAATGTGCCTGATTTCTAGACAGTGCACTAGCTCACCTCATGTACAGTAGCTATACAGCGACAACCTCTGTTGCCTATTCATTGTGTTTCATGTAGGCTAATTGAGTTAGACTGGAGTTAAATATTCATGACTTAAACTAATTTCTCTTTTCTGATATTTTTTTTTTTTTGGCCTGGTGTTCATGGTATGGTCATTTCGATATTGAAAAAATTATTTTCATACTGGGAACATTCAGTAAGAATAAAGAACCTTCTAGCAGCTTTGTGTGTTATAGGCCTCTATTTCTCTGACATGTCTCTGCTCCTGAACCATCACCTACTATACCTGTCTCTCCACTCAGGTGCTTCTGGACCCTCATCCACCTGCTCCTTGGGTTGCCAGGTCTGCTGAACGTTGGGGGTTTTGACAGAAAGCCTGATTGGGTTCAGGAGTTGGGTGTGGACCCCAGCCTCTGGACTTACAAAAACAATTAGCTGAGTAAGTATCATCAGTGATTTATTTATGTGTTACTCCTGATGTCTTAGCAAGTAAAATGTCAGTAAAGGTTGCTTTTGGATGTAAATGAAAACTCAAATTTAACTGAGGGAGAGGGAGCAGAAGTGTGTGTGTGTGTGTGTGTGTGTGTGTGTGTGTGTGTGTGTGTGTGTGTGTGTGCGCGCCCGCACACACTAATGATGCGTCAGAGTGAGAGGGCACTCCGTGAAGCGCTATGCATGTCTAATCTGCTAATGCATGCTAAAACATGTCTAAGTCCTCATGTCATGACATTAGGGATTTATAGGAAATGTTAGCCATTTTAATACAATATTGAAATGTAAAGATAACAATATAAAAAATAATGTATTAAACCAAACAAGGTGATGGAAAAATATAAAATATATATTCTTAAAGAGTAAGTACACCCACTATCTCAGCCTGTCTCTGCCTACTACACAATTTAGAAAAATACTTTGTGGGGTGAGCGAGGGAGAGGGGTGGGGGCAGAGGAGCTATGTCCATCGTCATTTGCATAAATGAATGTACATTGTACAAATTATTTCATATAACTCTGATCAAACTGTCAAAGTAGACATTGCGCATCAAATATGAATCAAGATTCAGCAACTGCATGGCCTATTTCTCACCAAAATATTTTCAGAAACATATTTTAGTGGAATAAGAGAGTTGAACAAGACGCCACGTTGTTCTGGTTTAAAAACGTGGAGCTGAAACAAAAGTAACGTAGTGGGTCTAACCAATCAGGTGCCGGCTGTTTCCATTGTGGGCGACAGCAATTATCCATATGACGTAGAGGTACCTCCAAAGAGGTACTCTGACATCACGATTGGGGCAGGGGCAGTGTGGGGAGCAGAAAGGAAAATTCAACCGTTAGGGACAGCACAAAGATGCTTTTCTACCATTTTCTTATGATATACAATATTATTTCAGAATTGGTGAAATAACTGAATGCATGATTAAGTTCCATTATAAGATAGGCATACAAACACATTTACAGTGATCTAGGGTGTACTTACCCTTTAAAAGGGTAAATATGTTTTCATCCCTTTTTCATGGACCCCAGTATGAGAACTGCCTGCCTGGTGACAATTGAAATGGAATGCATGTTTATTTCTTGCCTGCATGTAACAATGAAAGGTTATTGGATAACCCATAACAAAATAACATGGGGATTCAACAGAGCTATCAAATAAGGCAGTTAGTGTCCCAGTAGTGGCCTCATGCAATGGCAGTACTCCCACAAAGGGTCAGCTACTTTTTTAACAGATCTGTGCAAGGCAGGGGTAAGTGCCTGGGCTGATTACCAGTCGGTCTCAGCTGTGCATGCGAGTAGGTGGGACACATGCTGTCCAAGGGACTGAAGGCCTGCCAGGCATTGGGATGCGGTGGCCGAAAAGGACTAGAGACAGCCCGCACTGCAGTTAAAAGGTCCTTTGTGTTTACGTGTGCACTCTCAGACGGGGGTTAGTTGGGGTTTTGTCTAAGTGAGGTGCTATCCCTACTGAAATAAAGAGCTTTTTGAGAACCGTGTAATAGTGAGAGTCATATTAACACTCCTATTGCTGCCCATTGGCTTTGAAGTGCAGTGTGATAAGAGGCGACGATCATCTTTCCCAGACAGTGGAGCCCTGCTGACATCCCTATGCTGAGTGTGACAATCATGAGAGAAATTACCCCCCTTCCATTACCCCCTTCCGCTCAACAAAAATAGCCCCACAGTGTCTCCTTTATGGTCCTCAGGTTTTTCCTCTGATTTATAGAGATACAGTGCCCTTCACAATAATTCAAACCCTTGATGAAGATGAACAAAGAAGGTTGCGTAAAATAAATATCGGTAATGAGCTATATTGTATGCTCAAGAAATTGGGGAAATTATATTCTTTTATATTAAAACCTGATTAATCGTTTCTTTTTAGCACACAATCTAGTTCATTACTGCCATTGTTTGCCTCCATTATTGGCATTGTTTGTACAGCCTTCTTTGCTCTTTATCAGTGGAATGAATAATCCTGGTGGGCACTGTACCTGCACAGGTTCTTTCATAGCACTATTTCTCTAAGCATTATCTTTAAACATTATATGCAGTCAGATATTTAGTTTGTTGATGGTAGGTGAAAGTTTTTGGTGAAGGTGAATGGGATTTCTCTGAAATATGCTTTGAGCCAAGGCACATTTTTGACATAAAAAAAATCCTGAGTCACACCACCAACCAAAAGTGTTACTAATTAAGTGAGGTTGGATCATTTCCCACGGCACACCTGACGATCTCTCACGGCACACTAGTGTGCCGCGGCACAGTGGTTGAAAATCACTGCTTTAGACATTCACTAAATGGCTTGGCAGGTACAACCGCTATCAGTAGGCCAAGTGTCACTGAAAAATAACCAAGAGTATCCCTTACACCTAATAACGTATTTAACTACATTTTTTTCACTGAGATTTAAATTTTTTTATTTTTTATTTGTTTACATTGTTCTGGTTATATATGCAGATATGTATATGCATTCAGATTCTGATGGTTTAATGACCACACAGCCAGGCTGGTGGAATCCGCTATCAGTACAGCATATTACAGCTTAGTTCCAGCTAAAAATCTAAAACATATAGCACAATTCATACATTAACCCCAATGCAGATCTATTGGCTACCTTTCTATTAAAATAGTCAGCATTAAGGTCTTGCTGTTCAAAACCAGCTGTGGTAAGCCCCTGCATTGGAATTGAATGTATAGATTATTTGCACTAGTAAAACCTGGCTATAATTTATTGCTTTTTTTTACATCATTGTGAAAGATTTCTATGGCTGGGAATGGGGTATAACATTGCAATTAACTTAAGTGTGGAGCGCGGTGATTTTATGAGCATTACGTGTGTGTTCAGGAGTTAAGGAAATAGCCAGTTTCCTGTCATCATAAAAAAGTGGTGTTGAACGGAAGATTTAATTTCCTGTATATCCGGCTCCTTTAAAACATATTCTAGCAGCTTTTCAGAAAACTGTATGGAAGGTTTCAGTTTTTCATGCAAAAAAGTGTGAGATTACATCTGCGCTTTGTCTATTTCTGCCTTTTTATTAAATTATTGTTGATGCCCCTTTAAAACACTGTCTATGAGATACATTAGTTTGATCTGTTTGTTTTCCATCTAGTCTCTGGAGTAGTTGCCAGTTGAATCAATAAACTCACTGTTCTCCAATTACTTTCATATGCTATACATCAGTTCAGTAAGAGGAGCAATATTCCATAATTGTGCTGGATTAAATCCATGACTCTTATGTCTGTTCCAAGACCTTCTATAAACCCATTAATGTGCACAAATGCATTATTTATTATTTATGTGGTTCATTTGTGTCATTATTTTGGGATTTGCATACTCCACTAGGTAACAGTTTGTGTGTGGGGAGTTAAAAGGAACAGTTTGCCTGAATTGAATTGTGCACTATTTGTGCCGCAGAGCAAGAAGCACCTTCCAGTATAAGATGGAGAGCTTGGTGAAATGTATTTTTGTACCCCACGGCTTGCAGAGGTCGCAAGCTCTGGGAATGAGATGCAAAATAAAATTGTGCGTACAGAAGCTCAGGAGAAAGATGGATAGATTTTTCTCGACTTGGCTTCCGTCAGGGGCGGAAAGACTGGGTTCTTTCTGCGTGTTTTGAGGCTCATTGTAGCTTCATGAGACCATACACGCACGTTCCGATTAGCTATATCTGTGGTGTCATCTGCACAGCAAAACTGAGACTTGACAGGGCTGTAAGTCTGCTGTCACTTCTGCATTCACTGAGTATCGACACGGCTCCTCTGCTTCTCTGCTGTGTAGCAGTACGCCGATTGTTTTGTAAACTGTTCGTCTTTCTTAGGCCGGCAGAAGTTCCCGTTAGAAAACCTGTCCTTCGTGCAGCATTCCGTTTTATTATTAAACACCGCGGTGGCTATGCTATTGGGCGCTGAGGGAGAGGGAAACCCACGCAACGAGAAAGTTCTCTGAAAACGCGAAACCCAGAACACCAGAGGTAAGGCTGCAGGATTGTCTCGGAGCGCAGAATGCCCGCCTCCTTAGTCAACGCACGTTTGAGTTCAGCAGCAGCCCGTTTGTTCTTTTTCCAGTCGTGTATTGAAGTGTTTCAGTTGGGTCCGTACACACTAATTAAAGCCAAGTTAACAGACAGGCAATAAGGGAATACAGGCCATTATTTGTTTTGTTGTTTGCTTGTTAAACAGTTTTTTTTTTTAATGCCAGTGATATCCATAGGAAAATAAGGAACATTCTTTTCAGATTAAGGGAGTATTATATGCCTTGATACAGTGTATATCTGTGTTTTATTTGTTCAGGCTCTGTACCTCTCCCAAAACAACTTTTGTTGTTTTGTGCTGTGATCAGTTTTTTTTTTTTAAAGTTGTTTTTTAATGTAATGTCAGACATGTGACAAATTATTCCAGCAACCCTGAATGGTTCAATCAACTAGATCCCACCATGAGTAGAGACGGAGTCCTGTATCCACAGTGACTATTGGAGTGCGCATCAGAAGAACACAGGTGGTCTTGTCCCAATAGGGATAGGGTGGGTTTAATTCAGCCAGGGTTCCTCATGGTACCACTGCATTAGAGTCACACCGTGGTGTGCTGTAATGTTCATATTATGTAGTTTAATGCTCATTAGGGCAGTTTTGTACTTGTTTGGAAACTTAGTTTAATGTTTAGCCTAATAGGGTAGTTGACAAGTTGTCAATCGTCTGCACTTGTTATTTCTCGTGGAGATTATACTTTCCATCTTTTAGCGAGTGTTCCTGTGTGTTTTCCACAGGAAGTGTTTGGTTGGTGTAAATTTTCATTTTCTCTGGTGAAACAGGATGTCTCATATCCACAACAGGCTCTGCCAAATGAAGAAATAAATGTGATTAAACTGAAGCGAGCTTGGCTAACTGGGCTTCCGTTCAGTGTTGAAGTGAGCAATGGAGAAAGCCAAAAACAGTGTTGACTACAGCGTTAACAGTTTTGTATTTATAGCTTCGTAACAGAATGAGATGAACCTGTTTTCTGACCCATGTCATGCGTAGATACTCAAGATGCTACTTGCAGTATTACAGGGCTGTACAAACTACATCCTAAATGCTGGCTTCACTTCGGCTGTTTTGTGTTGGTTTGAAAATACTCTGTTCCCTGTGTAATCAGCATTATAGGCTGGAGAGCAAGTATTAGCAAGGAAGGCTCTGAAAATATTTTGTAACTACCCTCAAGAGGAAGGGAGGGATAAATGAACGTGCATGTCCGCAGTCCTGCGCCGAATATATTGTGAGAGGAATATTACAGGCCGAAAGGCTCCAAGCTTTTATACAGGGAGGTTTATTGGAGCTGTAATTGGGATTGTTTGGTAATTTTTCAAGCATCAGCTTTGTTGGGGTGAGCGTTACTCTGAGAAATATGAGTCGACTGAGCTAATACTGTGGAGAGTAACAGAGATGTAATGAACTGAGGCTCAATTGCCTCTTGTTCAGCACAGGTGGAGATCTGTATTGCTTTCAGGGAGGGATAATCCATGTATAACATCAAATAAAGAGGGCGAATCTGAAAATCAACATACATAACTGCAACCCTGATTGTAGGATGCCCCACTCCAAACCCCTTCACTCAAACACTGAGGCATTTAGCATTTGAAATGTTCAATAACCGAACAGGCGGCACGTTGTAATGGCCAATGAACAAGTCTGAATGAAGATCTCCCTTCGAAAAGGTTTAGCTGATTTAACAGAAATGCCAAGATAGAGGGTGCGGGTGGTAATTATTTATCTTCTATTTTGGCTGCTGTCCTGTCTTGATCTTGGTTTAGCCATTCATTAACTGAATACGTAGCTCAATACATCAAACATAAAATAACATCATGCTTCATGTATAAAGCATTTTAGCAGTGTCAATGGTAAATAAAGAGCAATGCCAAGTCGGTGCTTCATTTGTTTGTTATTGTCTGCGATATATGCCACCAAACATGGCATGTGATAAGCTATTAATATCACGCCTACTGTCAGTTGCATCATGTGAGGACCTTAACTGGGTCCTGCTTTGGAAAAACACGGTCAGGCTTTTACCCCAGAGCTTTGCTGCAGTGAAACATTCTGCTCTTGTAAATGACTCTATAATATTTTTGCATGTTATTGTTTCCTTGTTTTTATTTCATTTTTATTCATTGTCTTTTTTATGATCGTAAAGTTCTGGGAAAATTTCCCTTTTTGAGGAATTTGGAAGTTTTTCGGTCATTTTGGGAATATATAAGCGGTTACCAATATTTTTCATAAAACTTAGGTATCCATAAATTACCTCTTACCTGTGAAAAGCCTTACTTTTATTGTTTTCATAAGTACTTCTTGTATTTGATTGACTCATTTATTTGTGATTATTAGTACTATTTTTTTTTATGTTTGTGTAAAGTACTGGCCTGCTTTTTATATGATGAGGTGATCTACAAACACACATCCCAGTCCCAGCTATTGTAAGGAGTGCGGGGGGAAAAACCTTCCAATAAAAAAGTATCTACCCCAGGCAATGGCAATGGCTTTTGTAAAGGGCCTAATAAAGGCAATTAGCAATACCTGAGCTGAGTGTTGATTATCCTCAGGCAGGCTTGCCAGTATGTGAGGGCACTGCTGAGAACAGGCCCAACTGACAGCAGCCTGGTTGTATTTATCCTCAGATCAGTGGAGCATGTGCCAGATTGTTTTCCAACAAGTCCACAGCACCTTCTCTGGGAAAATCCCCCCCTGTATACTGTATCTGCAAGCACCGACATGGCTGTTTGCACCACCACCTCCGCTGATCTGAAATAGCCCTGGCTGTCGGATGAGTCAACATCTCCCTCGGTACAATGCTGCAGCATTGGGCTGTTTTCTTTAGGCCTAGCTTCTGGTGAAGAGCGGTAGGCTACTTCTGATTTAGTTCTATATTCTGAGCTGATAGAGGCCTTCTATCATTAAGGACACAATGACAAAAATCGGCCAGCGCTCTGGCGGCAGGTGCATGTGTGACTGTGACAGGGGGAAGAGATGGAAATGAGGCTAACTGGAGAGCATCACATTCCTCTCAGTACCAAACCACTTGATTCAGTATGCTTTCTGGCACCTTGTTGCCTGTTTCAAGAGAATTACTGGCTTCCCCTGAACCTCTGGATTTATGTCCACAAACAGGGCCTTTTGATGTATTAATCTGCCCCGTTGATTCTCCTGGCTTTCTCCAAGACCCGCATTTAGCCAGTAATCTGCCTCCCTCAGCCCGATAAGCACTTCTTAATGTGAGAAGAAACGATTTGTAAAGAATCTTGGAAACTGCAGTTAACGGCTTCCTGCACGGTTCCGCGGAACTCTGGAGGTGGCTCGGTAGGGGGTCCGCGCGAATGGGGGTGCCTGTGTGTACGCATACAAATCCGCGTGCAATTGATGCATGTGAATGTATGTTTGTGTGTGTGACGCGTGTATGTCCACATGCGTGTGAATGTACATACGTATGTGTGTGCATGTGCGCGACACATGTGCGCTCAGTGAAAGGGCATTGCAGACTGCAGTAATGAACAGAGAGCATTGTAAATGTGATGCTGGTTTTCTTAGAAGTTCCCGTCATCACACTCTTGTCCAATAATACGTTTTTCAATAGCTGCAATCCAATAGAAAGTATTATAGCTATGTCATTTCACACAAAACAAGGGGATTTCGACAACCACCATCTACAAAATGACATTACATGAATGCTTACATTAAGGGTTTATAACCGAAGGAAACATTTCAGAACAAAGTGAGATGTTGGGAGTAATGACGTGTCAAATGAGCCGTACAGAAGTTCCAGTGGAGATACAGACTCAGGAATGCATCGACCTGGCCTGCCCCTGCGCTTTCAAGCCAAGTGGCGGTTCGATCGTGCGACAGTGGCTCACACCGGAAACCCGAAACCGCGAACAAATCTTCACACCAGCTGTCAGGCACCGCCGCTGCGGACGACCGGTGACGCACGACGGAGAGATGACTTTTCCCGCTATGTCACGGAGACCCCCTCCCCGGGCGTTTCACGCGACCGGCCCAATTAGATTAGCGTTTTTTTCCCCCTTAGAGATGCGATGAACGCCGAACACCGTGCCTGCGGATGAACGGTGTGCCATTTTATCACTGGCCTAGAAAGCTCTCTGTGAGGGATACACTGCTGCATAAAGATCGAAATGAGCGACCCGCGCGCGTTCGTACACGTGCGGAGCCGGGATTGGGGAATTGGCCACTGGGGGAGAGTGGAGGCGTCGCTGAGATAAAGAAGCGTACGTGTTAGATGGATGTGACATGCGTGAAGGTGGAAACCGAAATGCCAAGCCTGTCCCCACTAAAAGCAGCTCACAGGGAAAATGCACATTAAAATCCCATTACAAGTTTTTTAGAAACACTTAGGGGGGAGGGGTGTTGGGGCAGGAGCCATGAGTGCTGTAATTCTCTTCTCCTATCTAATAATGCAGAAAAAAGACAAGCTTCAGTGGCATGCTGTGCTGAACACCAAGGCCTTTTTTCCCTGAAAAAGTTCAAATTCTTTATCTTCGGATTATACATTTGTATCCCAAGCATGAATTAAAATGAAAAGCCCTGTGTTAAGGAGGTGGGAGTTGGTGCTTTACTTGATCGGCAGAAGCTGTGCCAGTCCCGCTTGTGTACAGTGCAGAAGGTTTTTGTGTTAGTTGTGCAGAAGGGAGACCGCGGCTGCTTGTGTTTGTGGGTCAGTTCTGTGAAGAGGAGGCAGGATTTGAGGCTGTGGACCTGCCTGCCTGTCCTTTCTGCTCCACGAGGCCCCTAGGAAAGCGAGTAAATGTCCACTTGTACATGTTGGTGTTCTGTTACTTGCACTAAAATAGTTAGTCATGTCTAATGCTGTCTTAACACTGTTTTTACCCTGTTTAATGCCAATACTGTATCCACACTGACAGGTAAAGAAGGAAAGATATCTAATATCTTAATACAGTAAGAGCTTTGGTTTCTTTCTAATGACATCCCAAAGTTGAGAATCATGATGTACAGAATATAGATTAAATTACTGGCTCTCAACCCTGGTCATGGAGAGCCACAGGGTCTGCTAGTTTTTGTTTTGGCCTTAAATCAGCAACCAATTTAGAACCAGGTGGAATGAGTTAAACATTGACTTAATTAATGCGAAAGCCAGCAGACCATGTGCTTAGGGGATCCCTGAACTCGACTGAGCTGTGACTTACAGCGTGGATCCGTCCATCTCAGAGCTCCTGTTTCGAGCACTACCTTTTGCATGGGGCGTTAGTGGGAGCTGGGAGGGTGTGGTGTATTCGGGCGTGTTCAATGCGGCAAAGCTGTGAAAATGCAGCAGCGGTTGTTACTGGGTTCAGTAACAGTTAAAAGAGCGTTCTTCCTCTTCTCTTCAGTGGCTGTCAGCCTGCTGCTTTCGCTTTCTGGTGCTTACAAGAGTCAGTCGTGCATAGAAAAGAGTGTTGTCTGAACGAAAGGGCAACGTCGTGCTGGCCGATTACTTGATTCCACTTAAGTGCTCTGTGTAGAAATTGATTTACCCCGTGTTCCCCAGTTGAAGGAGCGTCCGTGCTTCTGAAACTACCCGTGAAAAATAAATGTGCCCAATTTTCAGCTGTCTGTCACGTTATCAGCTGGTAGGAGTGAAGCCTTCCAAACGAGTTCACCTGCAACAAATCTATTCATCCGTGATATTTCTATTATCTTTCTCAATCTGGGTTTCCCGCTTATGTTGAATTGTGAGATCCTATCCAGTTCCAGATGTCTTTTCGGTCACGTTTGGCTGGTGACACAGCCAGGTTTGAGACTAGGACATGTCGTATCTGGGTTACAGGGCCCTCCTGCTTTGGCAATGCATTCACAATAACAGCAACTGCTGGACCGTACATCTGTACTCGAAAATATGTGGGGAATTGTTTAGCAGCGGGTTTCTGGGCTGTACCAGGAGGATAGGAGTCGTCTTAGGCCCCATCACAGAACTTAAACGTAGCCGGGCCATTGTGCAGAAGGGATACAATCACCTGGAAACAGTGTGGGGTTGAGTGGAAAACACCTGGAAACAGTGTGGGTTTGAGTGGAAAGCACCTGTGCCCACTGTGGAATGAGGTTGCATTTACTTACTTATTTGAACCCTGCTTAAATCTGCCGTTTATAGGGCAGGGATGTGATGCGAAGCCTTGGGGTGAGTTAGTGTTCCTGTTCACAATCCCATGCTTTGTATGGACTTGCTCATAAAGCTCCCATGTCTCTATTCATATCTGTTCCCTGTCAATCAAGAGCAATGTTTTCTTTCACAGCAGGAGGAAGTTAATGACCAAACGAATGCTTCCCTTTGGTCGAAAGGCTGCAGGGCAACACGGCAGTGTTGCTTAAGCAATGTACCCAAAAAAGGGCACGGTGTTTATTTTCCTCTTGTAACATACTGTATCATTGCTCTGACCTCTTTCTGTGTGACGGATTGACTGGTGAGCGAGCAGTGACATCTGGCTGACATCGGACTGTTATGAGCGTGAGAGATTTGAGAAAAATGGCTGTTTTTGAGCCAGAACCATTGGCATGAGGGTTTGGAAAACGTATATTAATGTTATTGCCTTCGTATTGTGCTCTCGGCACCACAAATTGAACGATCGATTTCTCTGTTGCCGCCATCGCCTCAGCATCTTGTAGTGGCGAATGCCCTCATGGGGGGGGGGGGGAAAGAAAGCCAGTTAATTTTAATGAACAGAGTGGCACTGTCATAAATTGGGCTGTTCTGTGCTGTCAGCAGGGGCCGGCTGATACACTGTTTACCCAGTGTGACTAAACGGCATTAAAGAAAGTGCTGGGGATCCTTGCTCAGCCCCATCTAACTGTGTTTAGTTGAAGTTGTTAGTTGAAGCACCGGTGAGGCATAACCTCACCGGATGCTTATTGGATCGCAGCTCACGCCCAGACAGTTAAGCGAGCGGTGTTTCCCCCGGGCACATTTTAGTCAGGTGCACTTAATCTTACCCTTTAAATGATAAACATTGTGCACTCACAACACAGTGACAATTTTAGTTCCATTTGTTAATATTCCAGGCAGGCACTGTGCTGGTGCCGAACAGGGGATAAAACGGTTGCCAGATAACAATAGAAACTTTCCAAAGGCGAAGCAGCCAGGTGCCGAGCGTTCTCTCTCCAGCTATAATCACTTTAGCTGTGTAAATTTTATTTGGCACTTCATTTAGCCAATATATTTGTGCTTAGCCAATTTATTTGCACCAGATCCATGCTGGTACAGTCGATCTCAGTGATTTGCTAATGGGACAAGTGCACTGTACACACACACACACACATCGGGTAATCAAACCTGGATTTGTTTTGTATGGTAAATTATATTGTCTGCCTATATTGTCAGAATTTGACAAATCATTTACTTAATAACAGCCTATTTTCCCTTATTTTTTTTAGACTGATTGTTTTGTAAATAGAAGACTGAGAATTTGGTAGGTAAGATAGCTATCTGTGGCCTAGCCCCCCTCATGAATATTGACAATGAGGTATCAAATTGGAAGGCTTTAGGTTCAACAACGATAGCTGGGATATAACTTTCAATGTCAAGAACTTGGAAGTGGCTGATCTGATTAGTTTAGTTAGAGAAACTGTGACCCTGTATTGATTGCAGAAAAGGCCAGTCTATTATTGGTTGTTTTTGCTGCCTGCCATCTGTCACTTTGAGTCAGGTGACTGTAATGGAATTCTACACTTTTCTTTGGACATGTATTTACAGTGTCAACACTTCCACTGATTAAATACAAAACGTCTCTAATCTTCAGATGTACTGTTATAAACAATCATTCTCAATTCTCAGTTCTCAGCTCTCTGTACTCTAGTTCCTTGCAATTTGCGAAGAGAAATTGACTTTATATTACAGCAGAGAACATGTAGTGACCGTAGCATATAACAGATGTTGAATTCTCTGGCACAACATCCTGAATGATAAAGAAGCTCTATGTCCGGTTCTGGTTCTCTGCAGTTTGTGTCATGGGCTCAGTTTTGTTTATCTTTTCAATATGGCAAATAATGGGGGCTCAGAAATGCCCCTTTGCTCACACAAAAGGTGGCCATGCTCAAAAAGATGTAGCCTCCCATATCTTGCTGAAAAAATTAAAAAGTCAAATCCTCTAAGTATGGAAACATATATTTGAATTGAGTTGGCACATAATTCATAACGGCAAAGCTTAAAAAAGGAAAGCTGTCTTCAAATAAACATTATCGTCAAGTGTACTTTCATTAACACAAAAGTGCAAATCGTGCTATTGGCGGTTGCTTGGCAACTGCACGGGCATCACGTTGTTATTCCAGGAATAGAACGAGTGGAAACCGCATGCGGCTCAGGTGTTATCTGAAGGGAGAAGTTGGAGATTTGTGACACGTGAAGAAAAGCGTGGAGGATTACCCCGGTTGCTTTTGGTCCCCAGAGGCTTGGCTCTCAGTAAGATCATGACACTTATGCCAGAATTTTAACCTGCTTGTATTTTTAAGTGGGTCAGTAGCTAATCCTGTCTGGTTTCGTTCCGCTTATCGCTGCTGCGGATTAATCGTTTGATTAATGACAATAATAATAATAAAACCTGTTTAATCAAGCTCCTGTCAAATAGCTCAGAGGAGTGGGTTTTATGTCAGTGACTTGCCCCTTCTGTCATCATTCACATGGGGGGAGAAATGTGTTCCATCTGAGCGATGGATAAGTCTGGCACTCACCAGTTGTAAAAATGTCAGAAGAGTACAGCACACATATGTTCGGATGCAGATGGCAGCGAGCGTCATAGCAGTACCTGTTCATTCATCACGTGATCATTTTCTGGAATGAGTAAGTATCCAGTCGTAAAGTTAGCACGAGGGAGATTAATTCCTTCTGAGGTTCCTGTATCTCTGCTCAGGCATATGTTGCATACGTACACTTACAGGAATAGTTTTCTGGGGGGTTTTTAAACCGGTTTTGTGTCTGAGCCAATCAAATGCAGCGATATACAATCAAATAAAGTGTCCTATGCTGTGACATTATGGTCGCCTCCATAGCTTTAACGTGTGTATGTTTCAAAATTACTCTTCAAAAAAACTTTTTAGTCTTACTTCTGTTGACACTTGCAACCTGGCACCACTGCACTCAATGAAAGAAGTAATAAGTAAATAAGTAAAATAGGAAATGATATTTTTAAAAACACTCAGATTCACTGACCGAAAACTTAGCGATTCTAGAAAATCATTGAGTTTTCAGCCAGTGAATTTTCTACATACAGCGACAATGCAATTGTTTCTGAGTCGTAGGTTGATGCCCAGTAGGCAGTATTAATAGGCTTAGCAGTATCTTTATGCGCACACACACACACACACACCCACACACACACATTTACATATGTGCATTTACTGCAATCTACAACAAATCTGAAAGAACCATTCTCTTCCAGTGTCATTCATGTCCACATTTAAAATTACATTTATGCTGAAGTGAAACACAAAGTTACTGTGGTCTCAAACACAAAGTTACTGTGGTCTCAAACACGTTGCTGTGGAATGAGATGGTGAGTGCACTGGAATTGGTGAAAACAACACCATCTGATGTCTTTGTTTGGCCTATTTGAATTGATGAATGTCTTCTCAAGCTATGGTCTGATCCGTTGGATATTGCAAATTATTGAGCACTGCAAGAACGTAATTTTTACTGTGTGAAAAACAAATTTGGTCTGAGAACAAAGATGATATATCACAAATGTTGTTTACTTAAGTAGCCTACATATCATCACTATCTGTGGATTTGACAACTCTACATTTGATCAATCGGATATTTTTCTCCTCAACCAGAGTTGCAGTCCCCAATCAGGACAAGACTTGTTATCTTATACTCCCAATAAGGGATTCATGTAAACAGACCTCTAACTGTCTGTGTAACATA
The DNA here is from genome assembly GCA_022702515.1 of Ilyophis sp. 1 JC-2022. Classification (NCBI taxonomy): domain Eukaryota; kingdom Metazoa; phylum Chordata; class Actinopteri; order Anguilliformes; family Synaphobranchidae; genus Ilyophis; species Ilyophis sp. 1 JC-2022. The sequence goes on along the minus strand of CM040400.1, from coordinate 57,542,195 downwards.
TTCTTGTTTGACCAGCAATGAAACATTTCTGTCTTATGTTACTAATATCAGGTCTGTCTCTGAATGCAGAGATTATTTAACTTTTGTCATATTTGCCCACACCACAATGCGTTGCTTTTCAGGAGCTCCTTCTACTGAAATGAGATCCTGTACAGGGGTTATGCATGTCCTTTGCCAAAGGTGAAACCAAAGGATGTTTACTGTTTAATTAAATAAAAGTAACATCATCTGATCCTTAATATTATTGTTCTACTGGCTCTGGTCCAGTTTAACTCCCAATTAAAGTACCCTGAGAATGTACTTAAAATCTGAAAGCTAATTAAAATATAAACAAAAAAAACAAAATGCATGGTTATATATACACAAACACACCTATATCCATTTATATAGCTGGATATTTACTGAAGCAATTTAGGTTCAATATCGTGCTCAAGGGTACAACGGCAGTGCCCCTGGGAATCACACATGCAGCCTTGGAGTAAACCAAGTTACCTAATTATTGAGCTACACGGTCACCCAAGTATTTTAAAGAAAACTGAAGAGGGGAAGTCGATGTGTGTGCTTAATGCAGGCTGTATCCAGCTGTCTCCTGCACAGGTGTACGCAGACGAGTGCTCAACGTCTCACGGCTCAGCCTGCTCTTCCCACCGCTCAACAATTTCCGCACCGTATTCCAGTGACAGAGTGACAGTGTCGGAGATTACATCTGTAGCAAAGCTTAAATTAAGCCTGAAATGTCCTAGACCTGTCACGACCGACAGTGAACAGGCTCCCTCTGTGTCTTCACAGTATGGAATTAAATCCGGAAATAAGCATTATTGGGGTGGGGGTGGGGGGTGGTGTCGGGTGGTGGTGAAGCGGGATGCCATTTTAATACGTCGTTATTTAATTTCATATGACGTGAAACTAACTGTATGCTTGTTTTGTTTTTTTCACCCAATGATAGACAGCAAGTTCAATTTTTTACCTCCTGCTGCTGGGAGGGTGAGAAACGAGAGATGTGTTTGCATGTGAGTCACGGCGTCTGCCACCGTCGTCTAGGGGATGGTGTGCCACGTCTGCACGTGTCCCCAGGTGAGCTGCAGCCACCTGTAAATCCAGGCTGTCTGACGCGATCATGGTGGGAATTCTCTGGGCTGGTGTCGCAACCAATTGTCCAAGTAGGGCAGCAAAATTAATCTTATTTCAATCGTGATTACAATTTCGGATTTCCACGATTACTAAACGAGAATAATTATTTTGAAGGCAGTCTGTTTCCAAATGAAAACTCATTTTGCTGGACTTTCTCTGGTGTTCTATATCAAATCAAGCACTCCTATGTTACCTCCCTCACAGTAGAGAGTTATGGTTAGAAAATGTGAAAATATAAGCATTATTCTGTTCATTCAAAATGTTGAAGTGCAATGAAAGTATTATGTTCCGAAAACCAATGAATAATCATGTTAAATAATCGTCATCTCAATGTTGACTAAAGTAATCATTTTTGCTTTAATCGTCCCTATGTCCAATGACCCTCGTGAATGTAAGGAAGACGAGACACCCACTCTCCTCCAGGCACGTTTATGCACAACGCAATTAGGAACTCTACAGTCACATGACCTCGATGACTGTAAAAACCGCCTTACCGAATCTTACTTTTTTTTTTTGAAGATCAGTCATCGATCACTTCACACCATGTTACGCGCTGCCTTTGCTGTGGCCATAATCACACAGATGTATGGATTACCCGCGTCGGCTGGCTATGACGGATTCATATTATGAATGCCATTCTCAATTCAAGGGAGAAGGTGCTGGGGGAACACTTTGATTGGGGCTGCCTGACAAAATGTGCTTCAAGATGACAGCAGTCCCTCTCCAGTGGTTCTGTTTTTCAGTGGTATATGCTCTCTACTAAACACGCATCTCCTGAATCTGTCAGGTAGTGTGGTCTAGATTAGGGCTGCACTAATACGCGTAACGGGGTACTCGTACTCATAAAAACGCTCCGATAACCAGACCCGATACCTTAAACGCGAGTGCTGGGTTTTTCCACTGATATCAGAATGAGTTCTACGCACAGATACCAACCCCCTCTTTTTCAATAATGATGCAATGTTTTCAATCTTTCTCTTTCTAGCTGTCTCGCCCCCTTCTTTTCTCTCAGTCATAGCAATTTTTCAGTCTCTCTCTCTCTCTCTCTTTCTCTCACTCTCCCACCTTTCCTCCTACAGACTGAGAGTGCTGCCTCCCCCTACAGGCATGGCTGCCAAATCACACCCCCCTCTCATGAAAAAGCACAGCCAGACTGACCTTGTGAGCCGACTCAAGACCCGCAAGATCCTTGGCGTGGGTGGCGAGGACGATGATGGGGAGGTGCACAGGTCAAAGGTCAGTGCCGTTTGGGGCCTGTTTTTTTTTTTTTTTGTCTCCATTGTTCCCCTTGCACTCTCTTCACACTATGGTTACCTCAAACTGACAGCATTGAAATCAGGCCAGTCTTGTTTTAAAAAAAAGAAGTGCTATGACTGTTCACAGCTAATCCTACACCTCAAGGGGGAAGTGAGCTGCATCTGAAAAAAGAGCAATAAAAAACTAAACCTGTCTACAGCTGGCAGGCAAACTCAGTGAAAATGAGACCAGGCAAAATGTGACTGCTGGTACACAAATAGTGCTCGATTTACTAAGGCCCTTAGGCTGTGCAAAACCTTTTAGCGCACGCAAAAGCAAAAAAGAACATTGGCGATGACATTAAAAGCACCTATTCAGGAGACTTGATAGCATCTAGTTTGCAGCACCTTCAGTCTTCTGTAAATGCTGATGCTTATGTCCAGGTTTCTCACTGAGGCTGCATTGAAATGCCAACTTTTGATTTTGAGCAGATTCTGAGTTTCAGAACTAAGTGGCTGGTCTCTGCTTTTGTTTGCTCCACAATGCCTGATCAATACCACCACACTGTAGGCGTATAGAAATGGAGAGAGAGAGGGACAGAGAGAGAGAGAGCGGGGGTATGTTTGTGTGTGCGTGTGGGTGGTGGATTGTTATAAGATCATTCAGCGTGTGCAAGTCATTTATTACCACTCCCAATTACCTCATGACAGCTATATTCATTGAGAACCCAGTGTTATTAAGAATCATGATGGATGAAAATATTTTGTACAGGTTAAATGGGCTAAAGTTGCAAATTCGATTGTTCCCAAACTAGATCCTGGAGGACTCCTGTCTGTGTATGTTAGTTTTCATTCCAGCCAATTGCAATCCCAGTATTTTAACAAGCTGTTCATTTTTCTTAATTAGGTTTTAGTTTTGTTTTGAAGGATTATTTACCCTGAGCCACATGGTGTCAGAAGTAGCTATGCATGCCATGAAGAATAATGTCCCATGTTCGCGTTGTACAAATTGTGCTATATTGCAAACGATTACAAAAAAGAGGTACATTCTTTTTTTTAACTGATCAAATTTAAAGGCTGAGGTGAATCACTAGGCTCTCATCATCCCTCCATATGTACATCTCTCTCTCCCCCTCCCCCCCACATACTCTCTCCTGCCACAGTAGGAAGATGATTCTGTTCTATGGTGATTCCGCTGTGTGTCTGAATCCACTGACTATGGTCAATGTGCATCACAACAGCACTTTCATAATTTAGAAACAAAGAACCAAGAGATCTTACAGGGCTGAATTATGCTGTTTTTATGTTTGGGGGGGAAAAAAAATATTAGATGACAAGGCCAGACAACAGAGAAAATATATGATACCCACACAGGACTTTCTCATATCGACTTACTAGAATATTCTGTTTCAGTCTGGTATGGGAATTAACCCCAGTGGTACAAGATATACGCTGGTATTTTCAAGATATTGTCTCCATTTCTTCACCTGACCACAGCATGTTCAGTGCCACTCTTCTCAGATGCTTATCAGAAACGGCGGTCACAGTTTGTTGGCTCGCTGTGTTGGCTCATGTCCACTTCTTAAGAGTTCCTTAAGTTCAGTTCACTTCAAATCTCTCATTTCCACCGTACTTTTTAATATGAGTGGGTCTGACGTCTGGCTGAAAGGCGGCTTTTGGTTTGACACGGTAATCCCATGCATTTCATCCTTGAGCCAGAGCCCACTGCATAAGGTGGTTTCTCATCTAATTTTATGTGGATGTATAAATTTTACACTCCAGGCAATTTGTGCCAGGAAAATACATAATAAAATGTGTGCCTCAGTGAAAATGAGACCAGCCAACATGTTACTGCTGGTACACAAATAGTGCTCGATTTACTAAGGCCCTTAGGCTGTGCAAAACCTTTTAGCGCACGCAAAACCAATAACATGACCAATGATTAGTCGTGGTATTTGTTTTACACCGATCATTGGTTGTGTTATTGGTTTTGCGTGTGCTAAAAGGTTTTGCAGACACGAAAGGTCTTAGTAAATCAGGGCCTTAGTGCAGAGGGACCAAGGAGTACTGTCTGTGTCACTTCAGAGAACGGGGAGTTTCAGAGAGCTCTGTGTTTTTGGTTCCCCTTGTATTTGGATAAATGCATTATAATCGAGGGTGTGAGTGCATCGTGTCCTCGGGAGGCGAGCAGCTGGGTGTAACAGAAACACGAGCGGCAGGTGTTATTAATTCTGTAATGTCACACCCAACCAAAAGGTGGCCCAACCATCTGCCCCTGCCTTTCCTAATAAGCACAGAAAGGCCCCATGAACCCAAAATACTGACTGGAACTACTACATTTTGCTGTAGTGAGCAGAGGCTTTTAATTCGTCCATACTAGTCAGTTAATGATAAATACCCCTCAAGATAACCATATAAATCATCAGACAGTGTGATGCAATAATGGTTATGTTTATGTGTTGTGTACAGTTTAGCAGTGTCTGCATTGATTTTAAATGTAAATAGTAACCTATGTAAAACACGTTTAAAAAAAAATCTCTGCACTTAATTTTTCTCTTGGCAAGCGAAAGCCACTGCCTGGAGTGGCTGCTGGCACTATCACCCATTATCCCACCGAGCATTTAGGGGACTGTCCTATTGGTCCAGTCAGATTTATGATGTTTAGTTCAATCGGGCAGCTACAAAACCCTGCATGTGCGGGAGTCCTTTAGGACCAGGACTGACTGACTGACTATCTGGGACTGATCTACAGCTCTCTCCAGACTGGTACCCGGACTCAAGCTGAGCACAAGCTAACTTTTGTTTCTGTGAAGCCGTGTCATCATTAGAGCTGTGTGTCTTTAATATTCCTTCTCTTCGAAGACATTTATATTCTTCAGTCCCAAGCTCTTCTCTTCCTGAGAATTATTCATGGCACTTTATTCACTGCAGACCACCATGATGTGCAATCTTCCTCCTTTTCTGACACATTTCATTCCCTTCCCTCTGGCTCAAATGTTGGTGATGAATGTATTTGTGCTGAATAACAGCGCCAGTGAAAAAAATAACCCCCCCTCCCCGAAAGGACATCTGGGGAATGATGGGAAAAAAAGTGTTTCTTCCATTCACGTGGCCTCTGCTGCTCACGTGGCCCATAGCATGAGAACGTAACTGCCAATGGTTTTTTCTTAAAATTTGAAATCAATTTTCAAACATCATTTTTAATTTTTCTCCAAATTAGGAATATTCTGTTGTATTTATAGGCCATCTTAACACAGCTTTGGTGGACCCACACACTCTTGTTTTTCGACTCCATAAGCCATCACTGACCACTGTGTGCAATGACATGCAGACGATCCCAACTGAAAGCCCTCCCCTTGTGATGCCACAGCCAATTATGCACCAACCTTCAGGATTGCCAGCCGCAGTCGGCACTAGCCCCACTTGAAAACATTTCAGTCTAAATTCAATCCCAGGCAGCGCAGCACTGCTGTGCCTATGCTTTTTAAGCAGATCTACTGATGCCTGCGTGTTGCCACGCCTCAGAAAAACTAGACCAGATGTGTGCACGTGTAAACAACAGCAGCAGATCCGCATATCCCGAAGGGTTCAGTGGATACACACCCTCTAATACCACCTTATGGGGCCAAAGGCACAGGGTAGTCAGTGCCTGTACCATCAGCCACCCGACACAGATTCAGTCCGTGTCACCAGCTGCAATTAGACCCCTGTTACTATGCCAATCACCTTTGCAGCATTGTTTTCAGTGCTGTTCTGCTGGGTTTTGTACGTTTAGAGAGTGGGTTCCTGGAAAAACTGTATTTAATCTGTGGGCTGCAGTCACAAGTGGCTTTAATTATACTCAATTTCAGTAATACGCACGCTTGGAGCATGTTCAGTGTTATATTTCCCCTCTGGTTTTTTCTTTGGACACCCTTTAAGCTGCAGTCATCTCTTAGCAAAGTGCCCAATTAAGAGCATTTTATTCAGGTTAAAACCTTTAATATCAAGTCTAAATAGTCACTCACAGCACTGTTTACATTTTGTCAAGTTGTTGATTTCTAACAGAAATGTGTAATGAATGTAACACAACACATACTTTTGCTGAGCTTTTGCGTTTCTCAAGCAGCAGCTCTCTCAAATAGCCCTTCAGTCATTTGGACATCCAGATAAATCCAGAGTCTAACTCTTGAACTCAGCAGGTTGTGGGGTTTGAAATAGTGGGAAGCTCCAGCGTAGGAGGTTTGGCATGCTGTGTCTGGATGCGGCCGTGGACCGTCTCATTGCGGCTTTCAGCCTTCCCTGCTTAAACTGACTCTCTGGCTCAAATATTGTGGTTAATGTGTGATAAATGATTAATTGTCTGGGGAAATGTGCAGGTAAGCACTCCGTCAAAGGCAGGCAGCTGATGTTATTTTGAGAAAGGAGATGACGTGTTTGAACATGTAGGAGGACAACTGACTGTGGGATTGCCCTCTGTGGATCCATAAACTGCTGAGTATTGTAGATCTTTCATATTGTCCTAGCAACTTATTTGTGAAACATTTATTGTCCGCGCAGTATTTAATTGTTCCAGACTAGCATTGCAGCTGAAACGCATCTTTCTGGTTTCAGTGTGCTTTTGAGCAGTACTGCAGGACTTCGAATTAATAGATCTATTAAGATCTGTCATTAATTTTCCTATTATGCTGTTGTTTCATAGTTTAAAAATCCAGTGGTACTGCTAAAGTAGACTACTAAGAGCAGGACTGTGATGAAGTTATGTGGCCACTGGCCACCCACGCAAAGTGGCAGTGGCTGCTGGCTAGCCAGTTTTACCAGCGTGCTCGCTGTGTCACTGTATTTAGTGACAGCGCTACTCCTGATTTTATTTATTTTTTCTTTAAATTTTTTCTTTATTTTTCCTTATTTAAAAAAAAAAAATTTCAGTCGGGCATGTTCATTTTATGATATTTTTCATTCACCCACTTCAGTTGCTTTTTGAAGCAATAGCTTCAGTTTGCATACTGTAATGGCAAAAAAAAACATCTAGTTTTACTAGCGTAATAAAACATTTTTTGTAGAGTTCCATTAATTTAGTTTTGCAGATCAAGTTGCATGCAGTGAGAAAAAAATTTAATTTGTGAATAATAAAACGGTTATTAAGTATTAAGATAATAAAACAACAAATAACACGGGGGTATGAAAATTTTAAATAAATAAAAGTTTATAAACAAAATCATTTAAAATCTAAGAAAACTTTAAAAGAGAACAAAAATCACAGTTTTGCATAGCTGTCTGATTTGCTTGGGTAGGGCATTCGCCAATTTAGATGCAAAAAAAAACAAAACAAAGCATGGCCACTTCTCTTGTACTATGCCATTACAATATCCAGAAAACCAATGCTCATTATAGCAATACAATCATCATTGAAATCTAGCCATTAAAAAGTAATTGAAAAATAATGGATAAAATAAGTTTGAAAGCATGAATTAACAAAGAGTTGTAAGCATTAATAAACTCCATTTGTAGTATATTTACAGTACTTTGAGAGGAGTTTTTAATTAGTTTGTATTTATAGTGGAATTGATAGATTGAAAGACATTAGATCCTGAGAAACTAGTGGGGTTCCTTCCGTTCAAATAAACTAAAGTGAGATAAAGAAAGATTGTGCTAAAGATGGCGTCCTGCGTACAGGGAGAAAGATTGAGAGCTGAGTGACAAACAGGGAGTGAAAGAGGATGGAGCAGGATAAAGGGAGAACATAATTGAGAATCAGTGCACGGTAAAAGAATTGTGATGATAGAGAGCAGATGCTTTTCAAAAGGATGCTGAGTACAGCATGAGGTGATTGGTGACAACTTTTGTCAGGAAGAACATTAAATCGCTGTCCTTGAGGCAATGTGAGGAATATGAGTATTTATATGATAATGGAGATTCCGTAGAGTGGTAAATTTTTTAAAATAAAGACTTGACCATATGGGTTTTGTAGGGAGGAAAAGAAATTCTATACATTTTATTTTATTTAAATTTTTTTTTTTAAAGTATGAATTTCTATCATGTTTTCACCTTGGCTTGTCAATATTGCCAACTGGAGTTTGTGGATTTACAGAAGAAAAGTGGGGCCCAGTGTAGATTGGGGGGGGGGGGGGTTGAAAAGGTTCTACTGAAGAGGTTTAAGCCCTTCAGTTTGAGTACCACAGGAGCAGACCGACTGCACCAACGATTTTTCAATCGTTAAGTGTCAGACTGATGTCGTCAGCAAAAAGAGGACTGTAGATGCTATTGGTGTCTCAGATAATGTCTTGTCTTAATGCGTATTCAGTGACATCTTTGGAGAGAATGGTGTTTTCCCCCAGTATTATAAGTACAACTGGGTCACCACATTTAAAAATGGAGGCAATCACAGGTGACCTCCTGTGGAAGAGGAAGACGTGCTTTTGGAAGAAAACATTGAGATGAGGGAAGAAAGGCAGACAGGGGTCAGCCTTTGTGGACATCATAATCAAGACCCTGTATGCCTGGGGTGTTTTGGCTCTTTAGAGAGATAATCGAGTTTGAAGCAGGATGCAGGTCGGACATTGTAGGGGATTATGAAACAGAACTGCATTTTGTGGATAAGGTATTGTAGTAGTTAAAAGGACAGTTGAACAAAAGATTTGTTAAACAACATGTTCAACGGATTGTTGTTCAGTGAAAATATTAAGTATTAAGTATTTTGTTACTTGAATTCTGAACCTCAGACTGGAAGGTCATCCAGTCTTTAATAATATTTAACTTATTGGTTTTTTTCCACCTTTGTTTATTTTTTGAGTTGTTGCTGCAGAATCTTGGCGTTTGAAGATCAACTGCATTCACCACTGAGAAGTGCATTTAGCAGCAGCTACCAAAGGAGCTAAAGGAGGGAAGGAATGCATGTGGAGGAATACATAGGCTAATGTATCACTATTAGCTCTTATGGTGTGTTCCTACCATGTCAAATGAACTTGTGTAAGCGCTTTGGCTAAAGGCGCCAGGTGAATGACTAAATTGTTAATTGTTAGCTTGAATTACAAAAATGTTCATCATTTTTTGTGATTCTATGTTTATGGTATTATTGTTAATAAGGGTAAAGCTTAACAGCTTGAGTAAAAAAATAAAAATAAAAATATATATTTTTAAAGTATAACCGTTATTATAGCACCAGCATCTGCTCAAATTAATGACTTGATGAGTGTGCAGATGTCTCACAGTTATGTATACACCTACACATGTTTGATAATACACCTGCATTTTATAACCTTTTTTGAAATTGGTTGAAGACAATTATGGAAATAATAAGTGCTAATTAATTTGCTTGTGGTGGTCATATTTTGTAATGGAAACTCAAGATTTGCATAGTTTGTAAAGAATATGTTCTAAAGAACAAATCGGCAAGTTGGATCAAGGTCTATAGACCTAGGGCCTGATTTACTAAGACCTTTAGCGTGTGCAAAACCATTTAGCATATGAAAAACTAAACAACCAATGAATGGTGCAAAACAAATACCATGACCAATCATTGGTTATGATATTGGTTTTGCGTGAGCTAAAAGGTTTTGCACACGCTAAAGGTCTTAGTAAATCAGGCCCCGAGTGTTTTAAGAAAGAAGTCCCACAACCTTTAATGGGCTAGCTTTGTTGGCTCATGGCAGCGCTTATCGTAATGAAATTTGAATGCATTTTTTTTTATATATGTAGTGCTTGACATGTGTATCCAGATACACTGATATTTGAAAACGTTTTTTTTACCTAAATTGCTTGTTGTGCCCAAACAATATACATTTATTGTCTTATTTTGGCCTTATTGTTTTATTATAACTCTATATTTTAGGAATAAGGTAGAGAGACTAAATTGGTGTACTGACAAAAAACGTTCAACATAAGGAGATGTATGTATGTGTGTACTGCATTTCGTGACTCTTTGCAATTTACAGTAAAGCTGCTTACACGTGACTGGCGTTGGGGCGTCAACGCAACGCTCAGCATAGGCTTGACATGCCACTCAGTCCTCGACAAGTGTCCTAGACATGTAATCACTATATAATACAATGGGTATAATGGGATCAAAAAATGTGTTGTATGCCGGGTAGCTAATAACTATAAAATATTACAGCCGAATCTACGAACCTGGTAGCCCCATCTCGATGCTAACTTTGCGCCGCATCTGTTTTATTTTTATTTATTTTTTTCGAGGTCGTGGTAAAACTTTGAAGTGGTGTCATACAATTCTGAGAAAGCTGAGACACACAGGATCACATTTTCCAGTTTCTCCTCCATTTTGACTTTCAATGTTTATATTTCGCGCCGCCGTAGGCTACATCACACTGTAAAATCATTGGTTACACTCGGAAAGGTCAGCGGCACAGGGTCGAAGTTCAACTGATTTGAACTTTGATCGGAGCGTTACAACACCTGATTTGAACACGACGCAACACTGAGGTCGGAACGGAGGCTCGACGCTCTCTTAATAGGAAAACAATGGCAAAGCGAGCGTTGGAAGATTTTGAAGTTAGTCATGTGTAAGCAGCTTAATGTCAAAAGAAACAAAGAAAGCAACGCTGTAGTGCCACCATGAGGGCCAGTCAATGCCATGCTGTGTGCCTGCGTTACTGTTAAAGCTCTCCACAGACTGGTCATGTTTGATGAGGGTATCTACATAAATAGGATAACTACGCACCTAAGGTGCTTGGCCCCCGTAATAATCATATAACTACAAGCAGTGATTACAGGGAGCAGGACACACACTGGCCTTAGTGAACAGAAAAGTGTCTATTAAACACACTGCTGACATTATTCTATAATTAAATGCTAATTTTAGTGGTTTTATCTCATATTTGAACACATTTCAAATTAATTATGCCCTGCCGCAGGACTACTCTAGCTGTGCATTAAGAGCTACACAGTAATTGAAATCCAATCCAAACCAAGAACATCAATTGAAAAGAACATCAATTTGAGGCCACATTATCTTCTGTGTACTGCTTGTCAGTTAATTTTTATGAGCCATCACTGATATTGGCAGAGGGGAGTTACAAAACTGTTTAAATTATCTTTTTGTACATTATTATAGCTCAAAAAATGTAATGACGGTTCAACGCTGACACTTCCCTTTCATTGTTCTTGTTTTGGTTCTGCTCGTACGTTATGACACAGAGGAACTTCACTTGTCTTATACTATATTCACTTGTCACCTTAAGTCGATTAAATGGCATTATTCTCCTAAATTATTCTCCTCCATCTCACATGTAATTCTCCATTAACAAGTCTCACGGCTAACACTTGAGCAGAGCTCTAAATCGCATGCATTAAATTGATGCCACTGATTTAACCAGGCAAGCTACTAATGTGTGGTTTCGCATTTTGTGTTTGCCACTCTGACAGTTTTTTTTGTTGCATGAATCATGGACGCTTGCTGATACTTTTGGGGATACTAGTCCGGTATACTGGTATCAGGGGATTCTAACACTTACACAAATCAGTGTTCCACTGGGTATAGTCATCTCCTAATGCAGCCTGAAGACACCCACAAGTGTGAATCCATCAGGCCTGAATTGAGTGTGAGCTGCAACAGATTCTTTATTTTTAAAAAATTTAAGTAACGGTAATTGGTCTTTTTTGCCCAATTATTATTTTTTGAGGTTAAATATGGTTTTCTATTAATACATTCTGAAAGACTGAATTAATTGAGCTCCTGCCTGCCTCCAAGTAAAAAAATGATCGCTCCAAGTAAAAAAAATGTACTTGTTCTAATTAAAAAAAAAAACTTCTTGGTGATTCTCTTTTCCATTGCTGTGTTTAACACCCCCAGACGTACCATAGCACTCTAAGCCATACAATTCAACAAGCTGCTGGGCGGCTCATCCTGCTGTAATTCTGCTTTTCGAGTTTGCGATGCGCCCCAAAGTCTGGTATTGAACCCCGATCCTGCCAGTGCTGACTGTGGCTGGCAGCCTTGCAGGATGGCTCATAATTGCCAGTGGCATCATCCAGGGGAAGCCTGCAGTTTGAATGCACCAGCTGCGCATAAGCAATCTCCTCAGATGCAGTGACTGCGCAGCTCAGCCAGTTGACTATGGTTTGAGAAGAGACGGGGGCTATCGGCATGTCTGCATCTGGCAAGCTTACTGAGGAACAGTTTCAGCAATGAGTTCACCTGAGGAATGCAATTGAGCCTTCTGGCTTTGGGGCGTATAAAAAATCATGGTAAAAAAAGTGGCCGGGAACAAAATTGCTTACTGTACCAGTATATTCATATGATCTAAGAGTGACAGCCTGAAGCAAGTCTTGGCCCTGTTCAAGGTAACTCTTTGAAGTAACTTCTTTTTTTTTTTTCTTCCCCCACTGCAGATAAGCCAAATGCTTGGGAATGAAATGAAATTTGTCGTGCGAGAGCCCTTAGGGCTGAGGTAAGAGGCAGTTCAGCACCTGTGATTTCTGTGGAAGGGTGAGGAGCCTTTCTGAAGTGCCTTTGTGTGTGTTTGTCATGGGGGTGTGATGGGGTCACGTCACTGTATCACACAGTCTCAGTAGGGGACTACAGTAAGTGAAAGGCCGTAATATATGTTTAGGATTATGTGCTCATTGCAGGTATGGCCATCGGTTTGCTCTACTGGTGCCCTGAGCAAAATGTGTCTTGTTACAGGGGATGGATCCTCATTTCTGCGGTGATGTTCACAGTTATGGCTTTATTGGTAAGTAGCCCAGGCATGGTAACATAGACAAGAAACATGATGATGAGAACGGATCATTCAGCCCGCCTTGAACTTTTCATGTCTTTGTGAATTCCTGTACGTAAATTTCCCCATCCATTTTACTGTTTATCCATTCAACCAATTCAGATTTTAATCAAATGCTAACACAGGCGTACTGTTTTAGGCCTCTTTTGGGATTTAGAATGTTCTGGTTTCTAAGACAAGAGGAGAAAAATTTGAGAACCTTTTATATTATAGCACATAAAGTATGCACATGTTAATTTATCACGGGCACATCAGATTTTAAACCATGTCAAAAGAGCTCCAGCAGGATGATGTTTATTTGAGCATGTACCAGTTGAGCTTTAACCTGCATACTTAAGCCATACCCATATTTGCTGTAATACAGTTTATATATTTAGTATACAAATATGCTTTTGAGTGCTTTAAAAGTGCCTTCATGTTTACTTTGCAAATACAAAGTCCCTTCACTCCTCCCTTTGTGATGTAATGTTCGTCTGTACTGAGCCCCATTTCTCCCCACTACCCCCTTCGTTTCAGTCCGGTTCCCCGGCCTCAGAACCACAGTACTGTCCGTATTGTTTTGCTGTAAATCCAGAGGCTGTCGCCCGCAGTGATTAACACAGAACACTGAGCGTGTACACACTGGTCTTCCTTCACTTTTAAAGACGTCCGATTCAATCCCATTTGGGCTGAGCACGGTGAACCCCGCAGTGGAGCGATGCAGAAGCTGGCGTGAGACCGGCCGACAGCTTGGCAGGCAGCTCAACACCGTAATGCTCACTTGCTCCGCAGGCCTAATTGGCTCAGGGATCTGGTCCGGTCCGGCCCGGTGCATTGTGGGCGTGTGAGGCTCAGGCAGTACAGGCAGCTCTAATTACACTGTACTGTGTCTGTACGGCTGTGGCTGCCCTCCTGCCCTCCTGCCTTGTTTCCCTGCCGGGGTGATAAAGCATTTGTTAATTTACTCATTCACTCATTTTAACTGGCCTAACTAGGCTGAAGGTTTGAAGCACCAAACAAAGTGAATGACATGCACTGGGTTTAAATTATAAATGTGCTTCCTTGGCTTTGCTAGAGAGCAAGCATTTTGATAAATAAATGGATGTTAAAAATACATTTTAAATATAAGCTCATGTTGAAAGTAAGTTTTAAAATGTTTTCCTTTTATACAAAATTTGTATTTATTTCCCTCTGGATATTTCCATAGTACCCCTCTTTCAGAGGGTCATTTCTCCCAGTTAGGTACACACAATTCACATGGGGAGCACAATGTAGAACTTAGAACACAGAAGTTGCAGGTTCAAATCCCAGGTTTGGGGCATTGCTGTTGTGCCCTTGAGAAAAGTACTTGGCCTGGAACATACCCAGCTGTATGTATAATAGGATAATAAGAATCAGGAAATCTACCTGCTTTGTTTGAAGGGTGTCTGCACTGAAAATACATGTGTGATGTATTGTAATAAATGAGGGTACGTGACCTGCATGCAGTCTAAACCTGTGTGCTGATGTTGTGTTTGGTGGAGGGCAACGGCACCGCCCAGGAAGTTGAGCAAGTTGAGTTCAGTACTCTTACCTGTCAACAATCATCAAACAAACCTGTCAGTATAGCGAGGGTCTGGTGACTCTGGTGGTCTCGTGGTGTAAACTTGCTGACAGCCACGCCAGCGATGTTGTGAATGTGCCTGTCGCTCTGTCTCTTGCAGGCTCTAGTGTTCCCAAACCAACTCTATGAGATTGTGTTCGATGATGAGCTCTCTACCACGCGAGTTTCTGTCCAGCTCTACGGGGGAGCTCTGCTCAGTAAGTGTTACCATGCTTATTTTTCCACTTAAGCTTGGAAATATTAATAATAATAATAATAATAACCATTATCATTATGATCATCATACTAATGATAATAAAAAAATATTTGTATTACACATTTCATAGATTCAGTCCCAGCCCAATTTTTTGAAGTTTCTGAATAAAAAGCAAAATATGGTAAATGTTTGGCCAACCTCAAATACACTCACAAAACAACACACAGCATAATTCAATATGCACACACACACACACACACACACACACACACACACACACACACACTCACACACTGTATATAGAAATTGACCAAATCGGTAGGATGCTTATCACACAATAAACGGAATATCAGACCGACATACGCAGAGTGAAATCGCATAAGCATAAGCTTCTCCTGCAGTTCTCAGTTTAAAGCCCAATTACATGAATCTCTTGTTGCAGAGAGAATTATGGTTGCTTTAGACATTAATATTTAACAGTGCAGTTTAATATTTAATCATGTTGGCGTCGTTCTGTCAGACCTCCCAGGGCACTGAAACAAACCAGGGCCAGTGATGAAGCGGGCACTTTGGCAGACAGATCAGGGCCATCGCTGGGCAGAATTAGGAACAGATCTGTGATTGTGTTCAGAACGGGGCCACAGGAGATTCTGGCTATAAAAGACAGTCTGATTGGGCCACCAGATGCGAGGAAAACTCTCTTCCAGATTGTCGGTTACACTAGTCCCTTTTTTAAATTATGCATTAAAGTCAACTCTGTGTGACTCCAGTAAACACAGGGGCTGATTGTAGCACTGTGAGTGGACATAATAGTGGGATTATATCTGTGGTATTTTTTTCTTACATTGGGGAAAGGAGTGAGAAATGTTATTACAGGGGGTTATTATGAGGCCCTCTGTTTGGAACAGGAAAGCTTTAAGAGGTGCTGCCTGGCAGTGGTCCATTGGGACATGGCATATACGGTCCACAACGGCACCGCTCAACCCGCCAGGGATGAGAAACCGCAGGAGCAGATGAGTTTGCGGGAGTGTGAAATTGCGACGCGCAAAGGGACTGTCTCCCACATGAGAGCTTCCCATTCGCTTGCGATTTCTAAAAGACAGTGCGGTAAAAAAACAACGGTTTCCGCTGTTTCTGATTTCATACACTTGGCATAGAGCTGCAGTGATTATACATGGAGGGGTGAGATTTACAAAGATTATATTTGAATGCAATGCATATCTTCACCAGATCTTACTGTTGCGGTTCAGTATGGATACTTACTCTACTTAAGACACAGTCACACAGCCTCCACCACCTCATATAGCTCCACTAAGAGTCTTAACCGAGGACAGTACTTTGGCAATCAATGTTCTGTACTATAACAAAGCACAGGGGACTCCTGTTACCAACCGGGACCTCCTGTTGTTAAAGAAGTAGAGAGGACACAAGGAACACGGGAGCTGACCATCTGGTTAGTCTATAGAATCTATGGTGGTAGGCGGTGCACACGCCAGACCTCTTTACCAAAACTGTGCTCCTGCAGAGCTGCCAGGTGTGAGGTGGTCTACATTTGGATGATAACCTCTTTCATCAACCGCCAAGAGTGTGGCGGTGTGACTGAGGAGAGGCAAGATGATTTTTCTGGCAGATGGCACGCGGTGGGGGAATATTTAGAAATATATATGTGCAGATTCAGCTCCCCAACCAGCCAAGCGTGTGAGTGAAAGAAAGGTTTGGCAGGACCCCTAACACACATGACCTATAACTATAACTGGCCAATCCGCCGCGAGGGGCGATGGGTAGTCCTGCTGGACATGCTGCCACTGGTATCAGCAGTGTAAAAGCCAAAAGTCTTAACAAGCATTTTAATCTTATATTTAGACTTTAGAATCTTATTTGTAAAGTCTAAATTGTAAATTCTAAATGTCTTTCTTGCTAAATAAGACAAAAAGATTGCCAGTGGGGTAAGATAATTTCACTTGTCACGCAAAAAGTAACTTAAAACAAGCTGCTATTTTCCACGAGAGAAAATAAATAAGATTTTAAGTCTCATTACAAGACTCAAAACACTTAAGACAGACGTTTTTTGCAGTGAGCAGAGCACTCAGGGGAAGGTCGGCAGGCTGACGAATCTGATTGAGGTTTTTCAGTGTGAATGAATAGGACTGGACTGAAGTAAGACTGGCATGTCTTCTGGTCTTCTCTTGATCCACTGTGTTCAGTGAAATCTGAAACCGTGAAGTTACAAAGGTTACTACTGTCCTCACTGTTATTACTGACACTGCTCATTACTGTTAATGCTGATTATTACTGATTCTTAAATGTTTTGCTCCTGTCCACAGGTATTTCTCTAATCATGTGGAATGGCCTGTACACTGCTGAGAAAGTAATTATTCAGTGGACCCTGCTAACTGAGGCCTGCTACAATGGAGTGCAGTTTTTAGGTGAGCTTCGGGACTCCTCTACAGGAAGCAGAATCCTGTCTCCACCCTTTATTATGAGAAAAGAACAATTTAGAAATAACTGGCCTCCCATGATTTTATCATATAGATTTCAGTGCTCTTATAGTGGCAGCAGTTGCCATACCCTGGGTAAGCTCATGGAAGGAGTTGAGGTGGGTCATGAGATAGAGAATGAAATAGCTTCCTATATTATACACTTTCTTTTAGTATTCACAATCATATTAGTCACTGGACATTCAGTTGTTTTGGTAATTGATATTTATATATTCCATAATTCCATATTTTAACATGCCAGGCTATGCTTTAATAAACCGGATCACAGTTAATCTTTTTTTCTTTGTAAACTGGGTTATGGTTCAGAAGGTTTGCTAATCACTCGTCGTGTCGTTGGTAATTCCCAGTACAAAGCTGTCTTGTGCAGTAATTGTTTTACAGAGGTACATAGCCCTCTAGTGGCTGTGAGCTCTAAGTGCAGCTGAAAGAAAACTGTGCAGTGCCATTAATGTTTTCATAATGCACTGTTATGACGGACAAGGCCAGAGGGTGGCGGCACATTTCTGTCCTTCACGCATCAGCAGTTTCTGTTGTATATTGGTCTATCTGTTTGATTGAGTGAAATTACCCAAGCCACAGCATATAATCAATGTTCCACTGTGAATGCAGTGCATTTATACGTGTATTAATCTTTAAAAAAAGAAAGTAACTTCCTTTGTGTGTGTCATTGGCAGTGATGTCCCTCATCCTTGTGGAGACTGGCTCGGCGTCAAATGCTGCCATCCTCCTCATCCTCACTCAAGTGCTCTTCCTCATCATCACCCTCGCCTACTACTACTACCTAGGACGCCGCCCCAAGAAGATCTGAGAAACTCGATTCATTACGGAGAGGTTTTTTGGCAGGTGGGGGGGATATGGGGGTATGGGGGTATGGGTGTATGGGTGTTGAGTAGCAGTGCAGAATGAGAGAGGGTACTGTTCTGTCGATAGGCCGGCAGCCTGCCAACCTCCACACAGACCCGCCCCCGTCCATAGGGATCAATTAAAATCTCCTCTATTTAAATATAAGACCCCCTCCTCTCTGTTGGGGCTACAAGTAGGTAACCACAGGGTTGGCTTGCACCCGCTACTGGGCAAACACCAATGAATGCTGGTCTAGTCTCTTTGCACGTAGCTTTTTCGCTTTCTCATCAGTTCCTCTTTGTGGAGTTGAACAGTAGAACAATATGTACAAGATGTTCATCTCGCTAGGTTTGTCTGTGCTGATGTGGAGTGTGCAAATAAAATGAAGTAGCAGCATCCTGTACATTGTCATGGATATGCAGAGGTCAGTACTGATCATGCAGCCAGAAAGGCAAAAGCTTCTAGCTCAATAGATGGTGAGCCGTATAATTCCTGTTCAACATACTTAATCTATCTGGCATTCAATGACTTGTGTATACAGTTTTGTACCATAGTTTGTAGGTAGACGTAGTTCATGCTGGTTTGTAAAATATTTTTTTTGTTTGTTACTGTGTGCAACATACTGTTGTCAGCTATCAGTTTAGCTGTTCTGCAATACAATTCCTCACCAGCTAGCTTGCCAAACATTATCAACCGTTGCTGTGTACAGTCGAAACTCAATTGGCCCCTCTTTATATTCCGTCAGTAGCTAGCTAGCTTAGCATTGTTAATGACATTCAGACTAGAACACAGCAGTGTGATTTAAGGGCCCAGGAACCAGTGTCTTGAACCCAAAACATCTCACTGACCACAGTCTGGTTTCACGGCGGGTCAGTGCAGTTTTATTGATGGAGGTAAAAACACTGGGACTGTGTGAACCTAGACAAGGTCATGCCAGGTCGATTCTGTTTCTTTTTTCCTGTGTGAAAGCTCCTTTTACTTTGTAAATTCAAACCTTTGTGCCAGGTGTCGATGACAAAAGAAAACTGCCATTTTGGTCTTCTATTGTATGTGTGTATATTACAAAATTTACTTAGTTGTTCATTAAAAGGACCATTTAATTTCCTGCTATGCGTATAATATTTGGGGATACCTAGTTTAACGCAGGTCTCCTTATATCCCTAAGAGTTCTGTGTTTAAGTTTGGTGTTAACGCAGCATTCTGTTCATCCACAGAAGTCACTGTGGCTCTGAGAATACCTAACATGAGAGCACAGAGCAAGGACCAGTATGTTTTATATTAGCTATGTATTACATGTATTTTATAAAATGTTCAGTATTTAGCATCTGACTGCAGAGTAATGTTGCATTCATTGTACAGTTTCTTGCAGTACACTGTAGAAGTGAAGACCGATAACTATTTTTTGATGGTGTATATTTATTATACGGGTGTATTAAACTGAAGCACTTCTCCAAATGAATCTATCCGTAGGAATCTCTACATGAGCTTTTACACACCTGCAGCAGCTGCGTACCTTTGAATTGGGATGAATGCATAATGAAGCAAGTTAGCCAACTTGTGCAAAGGTCTCTTCAGAATGCACGATTCCTTCCAAGTTGAGAAAACCAAAACAAGCACCCTGTATACTTGTATATGAGTGGAGCTATACTCATTTAAAATAATGACTGAGAAAGGCCAGTGAGTCAAGATTGTGCCCTGATGAGTCAGCCAGTTTAACATAAGGCCTTTGGGAGCTGTAGCACTGGGTACTTTGTGACAACAAAATCAAGATGCGTTATGGGAAAGGTTTTTTGACAGGTGGAGGGTGGTATGGATGTTGAGAAGCAGTGCAGAATGGGACAGTGTACTGTTCTGTCAAATGGCCGGTAGCCTGCCCACCTCCACGTAGACCTACCCCCATCCATAGACAAATTCAAATCCCCTCTGTTTAAATATCAGACCCCCTCCTCTCTGTTGGGGACTACAAGTAGGTAACCGCAGGGTTGCTCGGCCAACCTTTGTCTTTGAAATTGATGAACGAGCACACGGCCATGTTCACCTTGAGCCTTGCTGAGTATTTGCACCTGGGAGATCTCACCAGGAAGCAGAAATGTTTTCACTGAAGCGGCTTGATGTTTTTAGACTCTGCTCGAACTAATTATAACCCTCAAATGCTCTTCAGATAGGGACTGGGATTGCATGCTTCCCCGGCTTAAGCATCCCCGCTTTTGTTTGTGCATGTCTGTCGTTAGATGCAACTTCATTGGCATGGTACAGAGGTACACAAACTGATAAAAGGCTATCATTAGTTTAACTTTGTACTTTCTAAGCACAGAGCTTGTCTGGTGTAGCACAATGAACTATACGGTTTTATTCACTGCGGTAAGTACATACACTTATTAATGTAGCAGATGTTTCAATCTCAACATATCCTTAGCCTTGCCTTAAATTTCAAGAAGCAACAACATGAAGCTTGTACTTATGAATGTAAATAGTGTTCAGGCATTGATGCTGAGATTTTCATGACAGGCACACGAAAAATCGGTTCTCATTTGACTGCAAATTGAGGTACCTTCTCTAGAATGGGTATGATAACTCCCCTGTACTATTCCTTAATTGTTAGATTTTTAAAGGTGAAAATCTTTTTCTTTTTTTTCATTTTAATTGGTGAGGCATGTGTTTTTGGTCCCACAATATAATAGGTGGCATGTTTTAAGTGTCGAATAGTAGCATATCTCTTACAGTGTAACTTTAATCACCAAAGGATGAGGTACAAGAGGAAAAAGGCAATGCTGTGTACAATTGGAGGTTTTATTGTTTGATCACTAAATGCTACACACTCTGCCTTGCCTAAGACCTTTTCTCTGTGTACACGTAGTTACGTGTGTTAGGGTACTGTGTTTGTGGGAGTCACTGATTTTTTTTCTTAGCAGGTACAGAGTAATTGGCAATTTAGCAGTCTTGATGGGAGGGGCTATGAATTTTGTAGAACTCCACTTACCCCAAATCCACCCTTCAGAGACAAAAGGCATATTATGAACCCAACCACCCCCCAAGCTGCAAGTATACCACTTACTCTGAGTGAAGGTTTAGGCTACAAGTGCACCATTCAGTCTGAGTGAAGGTCAAAGGCTGACGTGACAACAGAAGGATCATGGGAGAAAAAAGAGCCACTTTATCACAAGTGTGTGGTGAGTCTATTCCAGCGTGTTTATATTGTCTCAATGTCAAGAAGCGGCCTTGCTCATACAGACCCGTGTTAAGGACATTGCTTATAACGCTTATAGCAGTTGTGGAGGAAGCCGACTGTTCTTGGGCAAGGTGAAAGGCCGTACTGTGGGCCGCCTGGAGAGTCAAGAACTCAGGTTCTCCGTGGAGTTTAGGCCGGCATGTCGGCCAGCAGGGGAGTCGTCCTCTAACCGCTAAATTGTCTGGTGTCTTTATAATACGGGTGGCTGATCAAATGACTATGTTCAGCAGCTGCTTTGGAAGGAGGAGTGGAAAGCGGTGTGGAGCCATGGTTATTTTGGCTCGCTTGAACTGCTGCAGAGTGCAGATGTTCTAGTTTGTACAACAAGCACCCTCCTTGTAAATGTAATGTAAAATTCAGGGTTTGTGGTGTTTTTATAATTTTTTTCCTGTGTCACAGCCTGTTTCTCATTCCCCAGAAAAGCTTTAATTTTACAGTTGCTCAGTTTCCGTAAAATAAAGAATACATTTAAAAATCACTCATTAAATGTTTGGAGCTGGCACAGAGGGCACTTGGATCTAAACATATTGAAATGTCCATTTTAAATCATTCCTTAAATGTAATCTACAAAGCAGCTCTGCTCATAGGATGAACAGGTATGAAATACATAGGGTTAAATTACATTAAGTTAAATGAAGGTGTTAGAAGGTATAGAGGTTTGCTGTTTCTCCACTATATTGCTGTAGGTTTGGCTAGCCACTCTCTCTCTTGTTCAATTTCTGGGTTTTTGCCTAGCAAAAAGCAGACTATAATGGCTACAATTTTATAGCAATTTGAAGAGACTGCTGACAGGATTACAGCAATGTTGTGAGAATGTTATGTGATAAGAGGCTCAGAGTATTTAATGCAAGGACCAATTGAAGAAAGTCTAGGGGGGGGTTTCACCTCAGCTCTCCAGCTGTTTATGGCCAAAATGTTTTTGTGTAAATGCTGTAATGATTAAAATGCTGTTGGTTTGTTCTAAATGTATCTATATTTATTCTACTTGAAAGGGGAATGGCTGTTGTAAACTTGTATTGTCTTGCTTTCTTTTGGAGACAAAAAAAAATGTAATGATATATTGTACTTATCTAACTTTTGAAAAGACCCAATGGGACATTGTGTATGTATTCTGAAAATTAAAAATGTTCTTTTTTTGGAATCTTTCTAGTCTTTCTTACATGTGGAAGTCATGCATTAACACTTAAAATTAAACTTGACACCAAGATAAGTGTAGAAGTTATGAGGCAATTTGTAACCCAGATTTGTAACTCGAGAGAGAGAGCCTGAACAAACTACCTGCAATGCTGATGGTGGCCTACAGAGGGCAGCGAGCAAAGCTCTGTTCATGAAAGAAGGTGCCTGTTTGGTTTCATGGGATCGTAAACACTCTGTGGAGGGTCAATGATGTAATCTAACTTCTGCAGGCAATATGGTCTTTTGCCAACCACTTAGTTACCTGTGACTGCTTGACTAAAATAAGCTCCTGGCTGTAGAGGAACTGGGTAAATGTACTATTCGTTTTCCATCTGACTGGAAGGTATGTTCTACTCAGGCTCTGTCCAATCACAATGACACAAATAAGAGCTCTGTCCAATCACAGGAACATAAATAAGTTGCCAGAGGAAAGTGCACACTGATGGAAGCGAGTCACTGGCTGCATTCGGATCCAATTTAACACATTTCCTTGATCTCTTTTGTCTATGTGCTATTGTGAGAAAATTTGTGACATGCAGCAAGCAAGCTTAACGGGTGCTCTGCAAGGGAGGATAGACAAGAAATTAAACTGAGCTGAACGGCCCTCAACCAATATAGAAAATGCTACCCCATAGATTTTACATGTGATCGCCCACTTTTTCTGTGTGGAGCATTGCATTGTAAGATTCCCTTCTTGCTGGGAGCTTGCATTGTATACGCTCAGTATAATTACTTCCTCCCCTTTCTTAAATTGGAACCGAATCCCACTTGGTGTAGCTGCCATATTTCATCCTGGCAAGGGGGTTTTCCCCCTTGAAACAAGGAGAGGGAATGACAGGAAGAAAGTATACATTTCGGAACCGAATGCAGCCATGGTGTCAGTCATAAAAACAGTTTGTGGGGTCGGGTTTAGTTGCAGCGGAGGAATGTAACCCACAGTTGCATTATAAACAACTCACAACTCCCCTTCAACAATAAATGCTGATTTCAGATAAGGGGCTGGACAGTGCAGGGAACACCTGCTTTTTAGATAATTCCTCCCTGGAGCACCTGAAGTCTCACTTATACCAGGGCGATAGGCTCATACTTTTAGGTCAAGGCTCCGCAGAATCATTCCTCTTTTAAATAATCTGGACGTCCCCCCCTCTGACGCTGCACAGTTTCTATGGAGCACTGATCCATAAGTACTCCATGCCAGCTGCTGCACATACCTTACGCGTGTAATGCACACCAGAGCAGCTGCACGCATCCGTCTGCTGGGGAGAGGCTACTTGCCCACTCAGGACAGGTCCACAGTGCCATAACCTCTGCTGTAGGCCTGTGGGGTTCGGACATGCCCACACTTTATCCTTCCTGCGACTGCAGTAGACCTGCGGGGCCGGGGGGGTGGGGGATACACATATTATTATGTCATTAAGAGGAACAGCAAATCCACCCCAAATAAACAAACATTTCATATGATGATAGCTTCTTCCCCTCCTCCTGCTCTGGTTGTTTGTTTATGTGTGTTGTATTCATGTGGATTGAAAATACCTGTCTCCACAAGCTTATCAGCACTCTTTCGAGAGTCTTTTGAGAGATCGGGAGATCTGAGTTTATTCCTGATGATAGCATCAAGAGCTGCTGTCCCCTCCCCTCCCCTCCCCAGCCCATGTGTGTTAGGGTTTGTCAGGTGGAGGGTGGTATGTGTGTTGGGGTTTGTCAGGTGGAGGGTGGTATGTGTGTTGGGGTTTGTCAGGTGGAGGGTGGTATGGGTGTTGTGGTTTGTCAGGTGGAGGGTGGTATGTGTGTTGGGGTTTGTCAGGTGGAGGGTGGTATGTGTGTTGGGGTTTGTCAGGTGGAGGGTGGTATGGGTGTTGTGGTTTGTCAGGTGGAGGGTGGTATGTGTGTTGGGGTTTGTCAGGTGGAGGGTGGTGTGGGTGTTGAGTAGCAGTGCAGAATGGGACAGTGTACTGTTCTGTCAAATGGCCGGTAGCCTGCCCACCCCTACATAGACCTAACCCCATCCATAGGGACCAATTCAAATCCCCTCTGTTTAAATATAAGTCCCCCTTGTACTTTGCCTTGGTTTGTAGGGTGATAAGGGCAGTGTTGCATAGGAAATGTGTTTACGGAGGACCTGGCTGGGGCCTACTTTTGGGGTTGGGTGGATTCCTGGAGTAGCAGCCCCAAGGGTTTCCTGCTGCTATATATAGTTTTCATTGTGGGAGAAAAACTTATTTCAGTAACATTGTGGAACAATTAACATTGTTTGACAAATTGGGTGAGAGGTTTTTTGGAATTATTGTGACACTAGCTACACGGTGTTTCCACTTGTGTTTAGTGACTAGGCTACTACGCTCAATGAAAATAATAAAGGCGAAGGTTTTATTTAAATTTTTTTTGCATTTCTAGTCTCCTGCAAACTGGACCGGTCAAAAGTTGTCTTGTGGAAACAACGCACGTTGCACAAAACATTTTGCATAAATTATTTATTTTGACAAATTTCATTAAAAGCAAAAATAATATGATAGGCTAAATCTCATAAATGAAGTCCACTAGTTTCTATTCGTTGAGTGCAGCTTAAGTCGAAAGGGTTAAGAGAAAAACACCCTATAGATGCTAATTCCCATATCTGCCACATGGTGGGGACTTTAAAGACTTTCCCAGGCACGCTCACAACACGCCGTACAGGACTTCGACTGACATCTGTTGTACATTTCTCATTCTATATTTCGCACAAAGAAGTAAGTTTAATTTACTTTGTTTATAACCAGCTATCAATGATGCCGTTCATTATCGTTTCAAAAGTTGTTGAAATTGAAAAATGTGGCTTTAGTTCATAGTCAGCTAAAGTAACATTGTTATTCATAGCTGTTTAGCTTAGCAGTTTGGGAACTTTTCTGTCTATAGCGAAGATAGTCGATTTAACGTTACCCATTTCTGGCACGTAGGTGTGTGGCGGTATAATTTGCGTGTGATTTGCAGGGGAGTCTTAATTCAGCAAAGGAGCTATAGTTATATTTAAAGCATAACGAACGTTTCTGTTGGTTCCTGACTTCGCTTTTTTCCCCCTCGAATGCGGTATTACAAAAAAGGTTTGATGATGTGGCATCTGCTTGGGTCAATTGGAGATGTTGCCTGCTTGTATTGGAGAGCGAACCCCCAATTATTTATTTATTTACCCCTGTTTGTAATTGAAAGCAGGTGCTGTGAGAGTATGCACTAGTTGTCTTAAATTGTGCGTTTCCTGCTAGGGGATTAAATGCTATACACATGGTTCTAATGGTTTTTATAATGAATGTTAACAAGCTATCTACCAGCTTTTTTTCTATAACGTTAACCTGTGTGGAACGTGTTTCCCTTATTGCTGTCACTTTTTTCCTAAATTTTATTATTCGTTTCGTTGTCTTTTTTTCTTCTTCTAACAACAACCTTGTTACAAAATTTACGCCTGAACTGGTTGGGTCGGATTGCAAGACATGGCAAAGAAATGATAGTAGATCAGCGCTTTCGCGAGCTATAGACGCTAGGGTGTCAAGCTACGGGGCATGAGGGTAAATACCGTAGTAAAGTCAAAGTTGAGAGTACTCTGGTGAGATTTGTAACCTACTGTCGCTAAACGTTCTTGAAAAAGTGCAACGTGCCGCGGGGCCGTGTGTTCTTTACGCATTCGTAGCTATCTTTCTGTTCTACCTAAATTCCATCATTCAATTAACAAAGCGCGCCAGTTAAGTTGGCTATATGCCCGTTTCTTTTATTGTTATTCGGTCACGTTAGGTGACTGTAACAATTTTCCAGAAAGGGCCATTGCGCGGCTTGTTTTACTCGCTGAACTGGTGGATTTAGCACCATGCTTGAGTCTGAACGACTCATAGCCTACAAGTCCTCTTGTATGGTCTAGTGAAAATGTTTTCTGCGCCCGTGTGCGTTGCGTGTTTTCAGCAGTCGCAGAAGGATTACTGGGTTGGAGTTACGTTTTTATCAAAAACTTTGTTAAAGCTAGATGGCTCCTACTTATTAGGCTACAAATCTAGTAACGTAACGTTAGAAGTGCTGATCCCGATATCTCGTCCCGCTTTAGTTAAGCTTGAACATGTGAGGAATTATGACAAGGTGTATTTATACGCACAAACCAGCTTTATTGGAGTGTCGAGGCTTTAAGTACTGTTTGTACAGGTATCCTAATTTATGTAACCAACCAATGTTGCTTGGTATGTGCTGAATGAGAAAACAGTCATTAGGCCTATTTAAATGTGTCTTTGTCCTGTTGGATAAAGGCAGGCCTTGGATAGTTTGTGTTTCGGATGGGGGAGGGGCTTTACTTCACCTTATTGTGGTCATCACCCATCTTGAGTTTGACCCGGTCTGGTTATTACACATCCTACATAACAAGAATACATGATTGAATCAACCTTGAATTCAGGTCGCATCACTCCGTTTCAGTCATCAGTGAATGTTTAACGTTGGATCAATGTTGAGTTTTGGCTGTTTGTTGGTGTTGGACACGGTTAAAAGTGCAACACTGGATCATTGCGGTTAGAATTCTCCTTAGACCAAAGCGCTCAAACTCATTTTCCGCTCTTCTCTCTGTGCGTATGGACGTTGCAAAATCAAGGGTCTTCATCCATAATAAGGGCTTTGCACCCCTGGGGGGAATTGAATGCACACAGTTGTGCAAGTAGGTCAGGTCTGCATGTCTAACTAGTAGGCATGATGGCACAGAGTACAGTTGGCTGTACTCGTCCCAGTATACTGTAGTCAAGGAGTGGCTGGTTTGACTCTACTCAGTCTGAGTAAAATAACCAGTGGCATACGCATACCCAAAGCTTCTATAGTATTTTTTTTACAATGATGCTACAATGAGAGAAGACCTGGTTAGTTTAACATATCTCAGAATGGAAGCTCACAGTGTGCTGGAAGATGACCGTCACTCTTGAGTTGCCCCTCTGCCACAACGCAATAGACTGTTCCCATTGTAAGGGCCTACAACTACACGATGATCTAGCTATAACACCAACATTTTACCTTTAGCTTGTAAATATTGTGATGTGGGCACAATGCTGCTCTGGTTACTCATTTTCTGATAATAGATTTGTTTGATATTACCTACAGTAGTGCCTGTAAAATTAGGTGTTTGTTCCACTTGAAAGACCAACCTCTCCCACCTCACATCGGTATACCTTCTCCATTCTGTTAGGTTCCACTGGTTTTTCCTTGATATTAGAGGTGCACAATATGGAAATTCTGATGGCTGATGTCAATAACCAATGTGTGACTGGTGATATTGGCTGATGTCGATACTTCCGCTTTATATTATAGCACAGATCCAAAGTGCAACAGTGCTTTCACATTCATGGAGGAAGTAGATGAACACACATGCCAACATATGAAGGAAAAATGTAACACATTTGTTCTTTTGAAGCTGTTATCATCCCATACAAATAGAACCCTGCAATTATTGTGCATCCCAAATTGATAAAGAATTCTATAGTCTCCCTTCTTGCATGATTTAGGACTGATTCATCAATTAGGCCTAATCATCTTGTGCCAATAGTCATTGACGGAAAAGAATAACTGCAGCCAATATTATTCTATTGCAGATAATGTGCAACAATTCTATTGTAAAGAGAGACAAACATTTAGGTGGGTCTTGTAGTTTGGAGTATGTTTAGAGTTCTGTGAAATGGTGCTTTGCATTGAGAGTAGAAATACTAGAAGATCTGCAAGTCAGTAATTTTAGCACTGTCTGTTGTACGTTTGATATCTTTGTCCATAGTTTTAAAAAAGTGAGTCAGCAATGGAGAAAATGTAGTATGGGGGGGAAAATGACCAGCAGAAGTATGTGAGTGAAGCTGGGCTTGTTTGTTTTTGTTGTATCCATAGCAGTTTTTTTTGTAAGCAGTTGAGTTAGGGTTTGCCTCCTTTTTGGGTTTTAATTTTTTGCCTATGCAACTCCAAAGCTACGCGTGGTTCACCACACAATGTTTGTGTTCTGACGCTCAGCGCACGTACAGTTATTTGTTTTAAAAGTTCTCTTACCCCTCCACAATGGAACAAACTTTGGATTAAAACCACTTTGTTTGTCTGACAGTCATTTTGCAGCAGACAAATACTTTGTGTCCTGGGCTCCAGATTTGGAGGGAAGGATGCCGATGTCCCTTACATTAAGATAAGAATATTTTAGGGATTTCCTTTTACTGAAATCGGTCTTTGTATTTGTTTTCCTTTTTCTTGTTTCTCTAACGTATTTCACAATGTTATCTTAAGACTTGCATGCAAAGCTAAATTTCTCAGCTGTGTTGTTTATCAAGCACACACAAATAAGATGGTGACATGGTCTAATTTTATACCCCCAGCTTGCAAAAAGCGTAGTTTCTAGCTTTAGCGTTGTGCCTTAGCTTTCACTCTCCCCTCAAGCGTTGTGCGGCAGTGTGCTGATCCTCCATGCCAGCGACTACAGGCAGCTCCACATGGCCTCATTGATAACCACAGCATATGGCTCAAGCGCCTCTCTTTTGGAAAAACTTGCTTCAGTGTTTAAAAAATTCAGAGACTCCCTTGGGGGTTCTTGGCTTTTCAATTTCACTGAGAACTGTGTCAGTACTGATTGCAGGCAAAATCAACCTATTATTTTTGATCACATTACCCGGTTCACCTGCTATGTAATTAAATTGATCAGTGATGTGTAGTTTTCCCCTAACACATTCTAGTTATGTATTTATCAGGTAACTCTTACTGGTAGAACAATTCCCTGGATTTGTTTGAGGCGACACGTTGAAATTGATGTCCGTTCATTAGAACGCTTTAAACCCTCCATCCCTCATGGAGCATCCGGATAAAGCTCTTGTCCTTAGTGTAGTGATGCACACCGTGGACCAAAGAGAACCGTCCACATGCCAGTGCTGACTGGCCCAAGTCAAAGCTGGCTGTAGCATTGCCATTGTAGTGAGGGCTTGAGCATGGCGTTCCCGTCTCTGCATGCATTCGTAACTGCTCAGGTGCACAAGAGGTGCAGTCTTCTGTTGCAATGACTGCATATGTTAGCCTAGATGATGGACTGCGTAATGGTCCAATGAAGTGGCTAGCTGCATGTACCTTGGGGGGGGGGACACTAGACTGCGCCCAACATACATAAACTTATGTTCCCCTTGAAAAGTCAACCAAATGCAGCAAAAACCACCTTCACTTGAAAACAACATTTATTTTAAAAGAACTCATGTAGCCTGTGGTCCTTTTTAAAAAATAAAAATAAAAAATAAAAAAAACTGGTAATTAGCCTATTTGGTCAAATAGGGACACAGGTTGAAAATTCTTTAATTGCATTTTTGTTCATGACAGAAATGACAGAAAAACCTTTATTTCCAGTTCCTCTTGATCATTGGTAATTTAACATACTCTAAAGTGACTCCACATACAAGATTACCCCCAAAAGTTCAAAACTCTACATTCAAAAATAAAATATTAATATATATATAAGGCAGCTAATATTTATATTCAATACCTTTTGGCTTTACAATGGCTGCAATAGGAGCATTGGGGGTTTGCGATCTAAAGTAAAATAAAGTAGGCTAACTCCAAAGTGGCTTTGACTGTAATGCTATGTTTCTAGACACTGTGTGGGAAAACATTAATTTCATGGCATTTATTCACAATTCTAAGCAGAAATATATTTTCTTTGATCACGTCGGTCGCAGGTTGCACGCATGGTAGAAAATGGCCAAATTCTAACCGAAAATAAGATTAAGGTAAACGTAATTTTTTTGGGAAGAATAATCGGTTAGCCTAATTCGCACATACAGCCTGTGGAGGCATAACAATTGCTGTACAAGTTGCCTTGGTGTTTCTTGAAGTATATATTTTTTTCTGTAGACCACAAACCCGCTAATGTCCAAATAGCAGCCAGTGATCTGTAAGTATCTAAAATATCCTTCATTGTATACAAAAACAGCCTGGGTCAATGAAAAACATGCACTTACACTGAAACGGCATTAAAAACAAAAGTGAACTATCCCTTTAAATAGCATTTGTACAGATGTTCTGTCCCGGAGGTCTGTGTGATAGCAGGGCGGTACGTATTCTCGTACAGGTTGGGGAACGGTCAGGAAGGTTTCGGCTTTTGTTGATATGAGTTTTTTTTAATGTTCTATGCAGATGATGTATCGGATCAGGATAGTCCGTTGCAAACTAATTCCATTTCAATCCACCCTCCCTCCCATACTTTTCTCAAGGTAATGGCTAAAGCCTAACGTTGCAGTAGACTTGTTTTTGATCGTTCAATATTTCCAAAGCATAATATTTTAATCTTCTTTTTATGTTTGTAAAAATAGTTCAAAAATTTAAAATAGATAAATGGGAGGGGGAAAAAACGGTTTCATTAAATTGGTGCCTTGTTATTGCAGGACCTGACAAGAAAATGCCCTGCAGCATGGGTTTTACCTTGTGCGGGAGTCACTTTGTCCCGTATATTTACATGCCAGCGGCGGCAGAAGTGCCGAGCGTGAGAATGTTTGCCTTCTCGAGAGCCGCCGATGCGCACGCTCTCGGGCCCCATTCACGGATACCGCTGTATGGTTGCCATAGGAACCCCCCTCCGCTTGTCCAGGGGGGATAAAAGAAGTCTGGGAAGAACAAGGACATAAATTGTGTCTCGTTTGCTGGTGCAAGGGGTGGCTGTGGAGAGGATTTGGCCTCTGTGTGGAGCTGGGATCTGCTGCATAGATGCTCGCTTCATACCGGCAGACACAGCATGCTGTCTTTGTCTTTTTTTTTTTGCCTATATTTTTCAATTCTTTATCAAAAGTTGTTTATGTCTGTGTGGGCTCCTATCCTAAGCCCTGCCTCATAGAGATATGGAGGTTATTTTGCCTCCTCCTGTTGATTGGGCCCAGGTCTATGTTTAATTTAAACTATTTAATGGGAAGGGGGGGGAAAAAAAGGTTGCAGCAGAATACCCAAAATAAAAATCCATCTTTCTTATGTTGGCGAGTAGAATGTGTGGCTGGAGTGGGCCTCCATATGTAGAGGTTTTCCATTGTCGGGGGGCTGAAAAGCGTGGCTGAAAGCTGCCATTGTTGGCGCTGGGAAATCAAAGCGGGGCTGTCTTTCTCAGGGTGAGGCGTGAGGCCTGGGACGTGGGGCTCGGGGGGGGCAGGGCAGGGGTGCCGCACGACCGAGTGTTAACCAGCGCTGCCGAGGGTCCTGGGAAGCGGGGTGGAATGCAGATGAACCCAAACGCATCAGGCCTCTCTGAGGGGGAGGGAGATGGATCGTTCAGGGCTGACAGGACTGCGCCACTCGGAGAGAGAGAAGTTAATTAGAAAAGGACCAGTGAGCTCAGCTTGACTACAGCTATACGTCTGAAGAAAGTCTGTCAACTTTGCACTCATTTAATTTAAGAAATCATTTTAGAAGAAGAAAATATATTTTTGTAGCAAATTATATTTTCATGTCCCCTACAATATTACTCATGTAGAAATCATGCAGTAGGTTCCGGTTCAATCTGTTTATCTCATTCCTTATCGGCTATTAATTAATTTGTAATGGTGTGATGCACGTGCACGTTTGTGCATCTTGTCCAATCAGAGCAGGTGATGAGTTGAACTTGTTAGTGTTACAGTCTGATTGTTGTATAAGTGGTTGCGATTAGTGTTTTATCTTGCCCATCACACCTAGCACGCGTTTCTGAGCCGCACAAAGACGCCTCTGTGGGCATGCCCAGAGCGTCGGTGCTGCCTGGTCCCGCACGACCGACTGGAACAAGCCGCGCGCGTTCAAGAATGGGCGCTTTTGTTGTCAGAACAAGGGGATGGTTTGCTTTTCAAGCTCCAAAAACACAGAGCTGCATTTGTTGGCACTTCCACTGGACCTTATCACAAAACAAAACAAATATATACTTTTTCATGACCAACAGGGACAGTTCAGAGCTGATGAGAGTTTTTATGCAGAAAATGCCTCCCACCAGAAACTTTCTAATCTAAATTCACAATGTTCTTTTAACTAGCTTTTTGGTAGGTTATCTATGAATAAAAAGAACAGTAAAAAATAAGCAAAAGAAGGGACAAAACCAGGCAATATGCAGAGGAAAGACTGGAGATGTATTTATTTTTACGTTTATCCTTACACTGTTTAGGCCTGGTTAAAGATTTTAAATGTTAGTTTTCCTCCATTGGTGCAGGTGTGTCCTGTGAAAAGGGACGTTCATTTCACCCAATCAAAAACAGCATGCTGAAATGCAGTTGTGATATTTTTTTTGTTTGTTGTGTTCAACCAAAACAGTTTTTCTGTTTTACTGTTGAAGACACCTGAAAGAACCATGCTTTATCTTAATTATTTGACTGGCTTTTTACGACGGCTGATAGAGGAGCTTGTTTCCTATCCGGGTTCATGTAGCTACTAAATACAGGTACGCCAGCTGTTTGTCATTTTCATGGCAACATTTGGTTCAAGATTTCTCTAAGTTATACACCTCTTTCCTTCTTCTTTCTTCTGGGGAAAAAAATGCACTTCTTCAAAAAAAAAAAAAAAAACCCTAATGATGTCATACCCACTGCACTTTCTAATGCACTCGCTTCTTTTTACTGATTTGCAGACAGAAATTCTGCAAACTGCCAAATGAAAGCACTTGGAATTCAGTTGTTCAGTAAATTTTTGTTTTCTCAAACTTTGATCCGCTTAATAAGCAGCGAATAGATTAAATGTAGGCTAACGGTGTATTATTTATATGAATATTTTTGTATATATTTTATAATCGTATCGTACGCCCCCCCCCCCCCCACACACACACACACACACACACACACACACACAGACAGACAATAAGAATGAGCGACTGCCATCTCAAGTTGACTGAACTGACATCACCAGATAACTCGGTACCACTAAACAATGCAGGCTGCTCCCACACAATCCTTCTTTGGCTTTGTGGTGCTGCGTATCCGTTTACCAAAGGAGTAAAATCTGCTGAATCCAATATGCACTTGGGGGGGGATGGAGAGAAAGGATTGTCATATGATACTCATAGCCTGTGCTTTTCCCTTTTCCCTTGAAGCGATATTTAGAGAGTTCGGAGTGAGCCGCCGTGGTTGTTTTTGACGTTGTGGTATAAATGGGCCGTGTGAGGTGGAGTTATAGAGGGTTGGGCTGAGCTGGGAGAACGTGTAAACTGGCCAGCTGCTCCCTCCAGTTGTACACAATGGACACTCCTCTACGGCAGTGACTGCCCGCTCAGCTGGCAGAGTGCAGAGGAGAAAATAATTGGAAACTTCTGAGAACAGCGGTCTCCGGTCTACTGAATTAACAGAGGAAGTTTCAGTAATGGGATGCCGTGTACAAATAGGATTGGTCCTTCTAAATTTGGAGAAAATGAAAAACTTTGTGGATAAAAAGTGGCAAATTTTTTGTATTTCCCCCCCCCATGTGCCATGCAACTGCCCTAGTTTTACAGATGTGATGACGAGGAGCGAGTGACATCACTGGAAACATTTCCCGTTAAGCTGGGTTTTGCTGTTCACTTTTGGCTCTGGGGTTTTGGAGGGTAATATTGGCACATGTGGTGGAGGCATGTCTCGTGGTTTTCTTGTCTGGCGTTGGTTGCAGCTGGGATTGGCGTTGTGTCGGGAGCGGGGGTGAGAGTTTCCATTGGCTGAACACCTGCGTCACATCTGCGATCTTGCTGGTCATTTCCTGCCACTATTCTAGGCTAGTGAGCCATAAAGAGGAACTGTTTCTCTGAGATTTTGCTCCAAATAAGAATATTTTGTTCTCTGTACTGACCAGGGAAGGCCAGCAAAGAGATTCTTTTGTATTGGTATAATTGACTGTACTGTATGTCTGCAGTTGGTTGGAACATGAATTCCCCCTCTGTGCCTCTGTGAATTAATAAAATGTATTCCAATAAATTCAGCATTCTGTGGTCTGGCTATGGAAGGTCATCCAACTGATGTTTATCCTCTATCTTTGGATGGCAGCACACCTTTATCATATACTTTGTGTTTAAGTTTGTATTGGTCCTTCAGCGTGAATGTGAATTAATGGTCAGTTCTTCTTTTCCCCCCCGCAGTCCCTAACATCAGCAGACCGTATGTGTAACGGCCCTGGTCTGCTCTAAATGCGCCAGATCAGCCGACGCTCTCCACGAGAATACAGTCCGCTAAATATGTTCCACAACACGCCGTTTGTTCTCATGCACACTGGAGCGCGTCATAGTGAGCAGACTGTGTTTACTGGGACCTCATCATGACACTCGGCTTGGAAAAGGGCCTGTGCCCTGTTCCGCTATATCGGTGTGTCCTTGCCATTTGACCCCCCCCCCCCCCCTTAACCACACAACACAAACGCACACTTGCACAACCACGTTATCTCAGACGTTCTCCGCTTTATCTGCCCTCTTTCGCGGGTTGCTGACTGCAGCTTTTATTTTCATAAGTCAGTATGTTTCAGTGGCACCTAAACAGTGGGCAGGTCAGACTGGGCTCTGCGCCTGGGAGATCGAGGCTAACGGCACGCCGCACTCCGCTTCTGACGCTACAACACACTGCATCCAATGGCCCAGGCTGTGTGACACTAACCCATTTCCATCAGTGGGAATGTGGGTCAGTGCTCTGTGCTCATTCACGTCCTCCCTCATGTACTTTTATTTTCTTTCTTTAGAAACGCGTACTGTCACTCCCACATTTACGGTTTGTTTGAACAACACGTAGAGCTTATTGTTGTTTATAAATGAGGTTACAAAATGATCTCGAGGCCCTTTAAAATGACCGCTCTCTTGGCCTTGCACCCCACGTCTAAATAAAAGGGTAATCTGCGTACCCC